>OZ024823.1:6677615-7072615 GCA_964016985.1 Anodontia alba | reverse complement strand
TGTTAATGTTGTAATGAGGGGTCACTGTATATTGTGCCTTCAGTGCTTAGAAAGTGGGCGACTTTGTCTACTGTCTACTTTATTCTAAGTATTCGGACAGGCAGGGCTGAGTTAAGAGTGTAGGCCCAGATCACACGCTACGTCTAGTCAAATTCTATACTGTTTGTCACTCATCCAGCAGTTTTAGACACGTCAACTGATAGCAAAATAGACATAGCGCAATGTTTCTTCATCACGAAAACACGCCTATATAGTTTTGACCCCCTTAAACCCCACTTTTATACAGTAAAACTGGGGTTTACAGGGGTATGCATTAATTTTCTTATTTCTGCTCAAAAACATAGATTGTGGGTATTCTTTCTAAGAAAGACGAGGCGGCTCTAACGGGTACTCACAATTTATGTTTTGAGCAGAAATATGAAAAATATCAGAGTTTTTTATCTGAAATTTTTCAGTTTTCGGAGGTGAAATTTTCTATGTATTTGAATAGGCGTGTTTTCGTAATGTGTTATTATTTTCCTTGGGATCATGGGGCACATTCTGATATCTTTGAAAATCGATTTCCGCTTAGGTTTGCAGCCCTGTAAACTATTTTGTTGTCATACTCGTATGAAGTCTCAATAAAACCGGACTCCGATTTTTGTTCTTTTATGTGGTCTTTGTTTACAAGGCAACCGTTATACATTGTACTGTTCAAATTTTAGGACATATATGATAAAGAGTTAAGGTGTCCGAATACTCCGAGTAATTACTACAGTACAGTAAACATTTTTTTCAATTTCTTATTTCAGATATGACGATGCTTGAAAGATAACGATTTAAATTGATGACCATGGATCACAACTCCCGTAGTAATCTAGTACCAGGATGAAGTTTCAAGAACGACTCGCCATGATCTCCACTGCTGGTTTCCTCACTATTATTTACCTCCTGCTGGTATATAGCCAGGGAGTGGTACAAGACTGGAGCATCAATCCGGGCCGACATCGGAGATCACTAGCCACTGAATATGAAATAGAACAGAACATCTGGGCCTCAACTCTGCAACTGAATGTCTGTAGCAAAGCAGACAGAGTACAGGCCAACTCGACTATTTCAACTTTATATCTGCCTGCTAAAACCAACTTTAAAGTGTACAGTAATAAGCAGTATAGTATGCCTCACCCACGTATAGAAACTTTAGTGACAAATCCAGAAAGAACAGAGGTAATTATTCTTCCGTATTCTCATGTGGATGCCGGCTGGCTAAGAACTATAGAAGAGTATTATGTATACAATGTGAGAGGAATTTTAAACAATATGGTTGATAAATTAAGACAACATAAGGATATGACATTTGTATGGGCGGAGACAGTATTCTTGAGTATGTGGTGGAATGAACTCGATGACGATATAAAGATGCACGTGCGTAGATTAATCCAAAGGGGACAACTTGAAATCGTCCTGGGTGGTTGGATTATGGCCGATGAAGCCTCCACGCATTACATATCGCTAATTGACCAATTATCAGAAGGGCACAGGTGGATAATGGAGAATTTGGAGACAAAACCTGTAAATACTTGGGTCATAGATCCATTTGGTCATTCCGGATCTCTGCCTTATCTGTGGAATGTTGCTGGAATGGAGAATATGGTTATTCAAAGAGTGCACCAGGCAATCAAAGCAACTTTAGCAGCGGACAAAAGTTTGGAATTTAAATGGAGACAGTATTGGGATGATGATGGAAAAAGGGACATGCTTTGTCATATAATGCCGTACATGTTTTATGGATTACATTACACTTGTGGTCCAAGTAAGCAAGTTTGTGCTATGTATGATTATGGACAGTCAAGAGTTAAAAACGAAAATTTCACGGGAAAGATTGTGACTGACGAAAATATACAAACACAAGCTCGATTTCTTTATGAGCAATATAAATTAAAAGCTAGTTTGTTTAAATATAAAACCATATTAGTACCCATTGGGGATGATTTCAGATATGACAAAGCGCCAGAATGGGATCTCCATTACAATAATTACAAGAAGCTGATGAAGTACATAAATTCAAGAAAAGACTGGAATATGCACGTAAAGTTCGGAACACTGAAGGACTATTTTAGTTTAATTAGAAAAGAGGAGACCAAAATGTCGAAGCTAAGTTCAGCATATAATTTTCCAGTTTTAAGCGGCGATTTTTTCCCCTATTCCGATATGGATTCGGAATACTGGACAGGATATTATTCAACACGACCTTTTATGAAACAATTATCTAGAGATTTGGAATCCAGTCTGAGAGCGGCTGATATGCTAGATGTGCTTGCATTTACATACTGTCGAAATTTGGGAGTCACCTATCACGGTTATCATGAAGTGGCTGCGAAACTTCAAGAGGCAAGACGTAATCTTGGCTTGTTTTTGCACCATGACGCCATAACAGGCACTTCTAAGCCACATGTTGTATTTGATTATGAAAATAAGTTGCTAACGGCATTAAATAACACCCAAGATGCAATTAAAATCACAACACAGACACTGTTATCGAAAGGTAAATTACAAAGCCCAATACTTCTCAACATAGATCGAATCCGAGCTGATCCCTTCACCACGCCATATAAAATACCAGTAAGTGTAAAGGAGCATGGGACTTATTTGTCTCTTTTTAATCCTGTAGCACAAAACAGAACTGAATTTATACATATTATTGTAGATAGTTTTAGCATAGAGATAAGAAATTCCAAAAACGAAGCCATTCCATTTCAAATCAACCCTGTAATGAAAAAGGACAGTAAGATTAATCCAGACGAAGTTGAAATAATTTTCCTCACAAATTTGCCACCAATTGCTATAGAAACATATACGATTTATAAGGTTGAAAGAATGAAACATGGTGATTGGGCGACAGTAACTACATTGAATTACAATGTTGAGATACCTGCACATTTAGGGTTCCAAAATGAAATACCGCCGCCCGGAAGTTCTAAAAACATTGCCATAGAGAACAGGTTCATAAAAGCTATATTTGATAGGAAGACAGGTATGTTAAACAGACTTTATGATCATACTCGAGAAAAGGCCAATGACATTAAATTGAACTTTCTGGCTTATAATTCACATGCCAGCGGAGCATATTTATTTTACCCTTCAGGTGTTGCTTCTACTGTTCTAATTACCATTCCAAATATTAGAATTCTAAAAGGACGTTATGTAGAAGAGATAGATGTTGACTATGCGTTTCTTTCTCACAGTGTTAAGCTTTATGACACTGTAAGTGTCCAGGGACAAGGTATACATATACAGAATGAATTAGACATGAATTCTCATGATATGCGTAACATGGAAATAATCATGAGGTTAGAAACTGACTTAGAAAATAAAGAAGGATCATTCTACACAGATCAAAATGGTTTTCAGTTGATTGGAAGACTGACTGATCCAAATCGTAGAATAGAAGCTAACTACTACCCAATGACATCAATGTCAGTTATTGAAGATCATTACAGAAGACTAACCTTGCATGCTGGGCAAAGTCATGGAGTTGCTTCACTCCAGCAAGGATGGCTAGAAATAATGCTGGATAGACAAATTCTGACGGATGATAAAAGAGGTCTAGGCGAAGGTGTGTGGGATAACAGACCCACAGTAAGTAATTTCGTTCTGAACCTTGAGCAGAAAGATGGACCTGCAACTAATGTAGATCTTCGGTTTACCTATCCTTCATTAGTAAGTTTGTTAATGAACGAGAGACTTCAACAACCAGTCACTGTTCTCTTTATGCCAAAACATAATGACTTTGTAAGTTTGACGTTTATCCCAATGAATCAACCATTACCGTGTGATGTGTCGTTAGTAAGTTTAAAAAATCTCATCAGTTCTGACCTTATATATGACGGAACAACAATAAATTTCCATAGAAAAGGATTCCAGTGTAACTTTCCAATCACCGTGTCGACATGCTCAATAGTGGACGAGGATATTAGTTTCCGAACGTTATTTCCATGTTTTAGCAAATATAGTGTAAGGGAAACTACTCTTACGAATCTTCATGATATAGGAACACAAAGTGTCGATAGTGCTATTAAAATAGAGAAAAATGAGATTAAGACATTCCGTCTCGAGTCATGATGAATATTTAAAAGGCTGTCATTCTCATTTATTGCATTTTGCTTGCTAGGATCAATACAATAATTGAGTAAGCTTTTGTGGGCTGGTCTGTCCGACGGTAGATTAATTTGATTAACACCTTGGCGTTGAAGGAATCTAGAATTTCTCACTGATATATAGATTCAATAAAAGGGATAAAAGGAACGGATTGTATCCATGTAATAATACGTCTGGACCCAGCCAGCACTCCCACCACAAAAGCTTATGTATACATGGTCTGAGGCCAATAGTCAGTTCGAAATGAGGAAACCAAACCACAGAGAAAACTTTGTCTTCTTATGTTACCCAGCTAACAACGTCAGGTCCGAAAGAAATAAGTAGCAGACGCGTTGCTTACACCACGTTATTGGTAAAACAAAAGCTAGATGCTAGTGAGAGACATACCCTAAAAAACGCTGTAACAATAACGTTTCGACGTCGCCAGAGTTCGATCACGTTGCGACGAAGATACGACAAACCCCAGATACCTTACTACTTAAATCTATATAGGACCGTTATAGGCCCAACTGGATCCTGTCGGGCCAATAACGGACCGATATAGATGTAAGTAGACTACTAGCTGGAGTGTGTGTTTAGTGTGACCAATTTTGGGTAACATAAGCGAGAGTGAATTGACATTGGCCGGATTGATACAGAAACTATAGCTGTTAATGGAATTGTTTCCAAAGGAATTACAGTAACTGTCCTTGTCTCAAAGAGTCAGAGACAGGGTAGTTTGCTTTGCGATAACAGTAGTTGGAGATAAAAGGGGCTGATATAGAGAAATTACAGAAAATTCAATCATTGTTATTACATAAAATAACTTTGACATGAGCAGGTAATTTGGAATAACGGTATTTGAGATAAAGAGGTCAATTATAAAAAAAAAAAAAAAAAAAAAAAGCGTAGTAACCTGCGGTACATGGGTAATGCAAAGCAATGCTTACCTACTTACTTATTAGATGTGCGAAAGCAAATCCATAATACCTGTAAATGCTTATTTAGATAAGCGACAAGGATGGATTTTGAAACCTGCTGGGATACTTTCATGTTCTGGACGTTAAGTGAAATAGAATATTACCACCGTATTAACGAGATAAATTTAACTTAAGTATTCAGACAGCGTCTGATCAGGAGCGACACTATGTTCACAGAGGACTGTGATTTGTCGCAATACCCGATGATTCTTATTTCACGCATGCGCATACAAACATATCAGTTTATACAGAGACTGAGATTAATTCAGGCATGTTAAAGCTTTAACTAATATTCCATTTCATTCAATGAGTGGTAATTACTTGGTTGCATTGCGCTGCACATGCCATTAAAGTTAATTATAGAAATGAATTAAGCCAGTGCACGAAAAAACGTACAATAAGACTTGTGCGACCAGCGAAAATTCAGATCAGCCTGCGCATCCGCGCAGTCTGATCAGACTCTTCACCGATCACATCCCAGTCAGCATTCTACGTAAATCTATATCGGGCCGTCATCGGCCCGTCAGGGTAGCTGACGGACCGATGACGGCCCAATGTAGATTTACGTAGAATGCTTGCTGGTATGTGCCTTCTACAGCGTCCAGGCTACCCAAAGGGGGATAAACGAGAATGCTTGCCATACTGGGTGGATGTACAGACTGATCTTAGTCTTTGCTGGTCACACACAGGTCTTATTGTAGGTTTTTTCATGCGCAGGCTCAGTTGATTGCAGATTACTCTGCAATGCAATGCAATGTGAGGGTTAATCAGTTACATTTCACCATTAACCCATTTATGCCAAGTGGACACTTCTGCCGGAACTCTTTGGACCGGTCCATTTCCAGTAGAAGGGGTGTCTGTTTAGTTTTTCTTACTAACATGTTTTATAGAAATGTCTGTATTTAATGCAAACAGTGTAGACCCTCAACAGATACCACAATATGCGGCGTCTGATCTGGGTGTACACTGTTTGCCAATGTCCATTTAATGGGACGCTAGGCATAGATGGGTTAGAGTGCTAATCAAAATTGCAGCAGACGACATTTTCATTTTTTTTTGCAGAGAAAACAAAACGGCATTTCATGCCTAGCAGACGATTCACATGAAATGCCAAGTGTCCAGTAGAATTTTACCTTTGGCTTTAGTTCGGGCATACTTTGAAGTAACTCTGAGTTTTTTGAATAACTTGTTTTTGGTGCCGAGATATGATTTGCTGATGGTCGTAAATATCGGGAATTCGAGGTCTGAAAAATATAACAAGCCAAATAATTCATTCAGCAGGCCAGTTGCGTTGTGACTATTTATTTCTTACATATATGTTTTTCATATTTATCTCATAATTCTTTTCTAACATAATGATGTACGTATACATAATTAAATATGCAGTGATAGTCGCTGTTCACTAAATACATTACTCATTACGAAAACACGCCTATTCAAATATACTGAAAATTTTACCACCAAAAAAAATGAAAATTTTCAAATAAAACAATCCGATATTTTTCATATTTCTGCTAAAAACATAGATTGTGGGTACTCGTTAGAACCGCCTCGGCGAGGCGGTTCTAACGAGTATCCACAATCTATGTTTTTAGCAGAAATAAGAAAAATAATGTATACCCCCTGTAAACCCCAGTTTTACTGTATAAAAGTGGGGTTTCAGGGGGTCAAAATTATATAGGTATGTTTTCGTGATGTTTAATTAATAAACTGACCATGTATGTCCCATCGTTTTATGTTTTTATTGAATTTGATGTAACAGCTATATACACCAAACTATATCAAATGTTAATCTGATGAATTGAAAAGATACATATAGCTGATATGTTAATTATATTATACTGTTGAGAGTTTTGGTTCATGGTCCTTTTTCTTTAGGAATGGGAATCGTAATATGATTGAATCAAGAATAAGTTAAATGATCATTAGTGCAAAATGAACACTGTTGCAATTATATCATTTATTATGCATGTATAATTTTTTTTAACTTGAAAAATATTTTGTAGACAAGGTATCATATTTAATATCAGCAATTGAAGTTGCATACCGTAACTCAACGAACATCTTAGGCCCTTTGTTTATGATAATTCTTCCAATATCTGGTTTCAGACCATTAACAGTAATAGCTAACAACAAATTATCATCAATTTTCTCATTGAAAGCTGTTGTCTTCTGTAGTTTGCTCAAATATTCCATTTGTATTTTCTTTTTTCCCTTTTTTTTTTTTTTTTTTTTTTTTGTCTTTTTTTTTTTTTTTTTTGTCATTTGAAGATTAAACAAATTAATGACGCTTTGTCTTCAGCAAAGCGCCTGACAAAGCTTGACTTTAATTGGTCCCAATCATTTCAAATATCATCAGAGACAGAATTATACCAAGTTTTGGCGTATCTTGTAAAGGGGATGTATTTATGTTTGTTTAGTTCTATCGTCTAGATCATAACATGTACAATATTGAGCAAACAGCAAAAGCCACGATTTTGCACCAGAAAATTTATCAAGCAGAAAACTTCATTTTTACGTTGTTGTCATCTTTTCCGTTTGTAGATGTCAGGACTGAACAATATTGTTTACAGTTTGTGACACGGAATTCGTTGTAACAGAGTCACTAATAGATATTACATTGGCGAATTCACTCAGTATCTTGGTATATATGAATGTCCTTCGAAAGCACTTCTCGTTGTCGTCGTCGTTGTCGGTCGTTGTCGCCTGTCGATCTAAGCTGTGGTTGTCGGTGTGAACATCAGCATCACATGCACCAGAAAAATCAAGCTTAAGAGAAAAACAAAGTCACTGATAGTTATTACACTGGCGAATTCACTCAGTGGGTGTCTTGCTAGATATGAATGTCCTTTGAAAACCTGTCGATCCCAGCTGTGGTTGTCGGTGCGAACAATGGGCGGCTGTGTCGTTGTACCGTTTCTCCCTGGTCTGGTGACCTACTGGTCACGTCGGGTGATCGAACAGTAGAACGTGCCGAGGCAGTAACTGATATTGACATCATATGGTGTGACGTCGTGAAGATCGGCGGCGGCGTTGATAAGATGATACCTGCTAGGTCGTTTGATCTAGTTGTTGGAGAGGATTGGGTTGTGGTGGGGTTGTTGGATGACGATAGTTACGGAACTCTGTCCCTTAAATCTCGCCGTTAGCGCGGATTCGGGAACAGTTTGCGGGCCTTTCTTCGTTAGCACCAGGCAATGGTACGGCGTTATCGGTTTTTAACTTCTGTCTTGTTCTTCAAATTATTGTCATGTAGAATGTTTCTTTAAATATTGCCATCAGCGTCGATCCCTTAGAAAGCAGCTGAGTTAATTATCTCCACCATTTTGTCCAGCAGAATTTTACCTTAGACTTAAGTTATTGTATACTTATGAGTAACCCTGAGTCTTTTTTGGTGGTAAAATTTTCAGTATATTTGAATAGGCATGTTTTCGTAATGTTTTTGATTTAACAGGCTTATCTGAGCATTTGTTGCAGTTTACATGTTTGTTCAATAAGTCACTTAAAACGAGGTTTAAAACTTTATATTCTTGTTGCATTTGGCTTGTTATAACTATCATTTTACTATATATAAAATGAAGACCTAGACTGGCTCCATTCGTTTCAGCACTTGTCTTTTTGTCATTTTTTCTTTCACTAGCCTTATTTGTCTCTTTAATCTTATTTCACTGGTGTACTATAGAATCTTTTTCAAGTAAGGGACATAACTGATTAGAATATTATAAGCTATACTAGAGCGTACAACTTGATAAGACAAACATAAAACAAAAGATTGAGTCTGAAGACAGACTAACTGAAGACCCAGCTCTTGATGAAATTCGAGATATAAACAAATTTTGAGAGTGGTTTAGAGCACTAGATAAGCCATGAATACAGCTAATTTCGGAGAAAGACTAAGGTCTGTAAAATCCTTACTCAGATACTCATAAAACTTTTCCATTCCGAACTTGTAGTGTTAGAACACCTTAACTGCTTGTCATATTTGTCCTAAAATTTGAACAACGCTGTCCTATCGGGCACACGAAGGTTTATACAACGTCGCATCAATGTCGATGCAACGTCATGACGTTGCATCGACTTTGATCCGACGTTGTCTGAACGTTGTGTGCCCGCTGGAGTTTTAATGCCTTTGATGCATTTAAAAACTGCTGGATGAGTAGAAACTAGTGTAAACCCTGATCAGACGCTGCGGTATTTACTGCTCATAAACACTTTTTACTATTGCAAAACATGAATAGCCCGGTAATTAATGAAGACTGGTCCAGTCAGGTCAGGTCTGATCTGATCTAGGATACATCAAACTCAGTTTGCATTTGGCAATTAACGCTTAGCACTCTGGGTAAAATTTTCAGCAGACGACATATTGAAATATTTTCTTACTTTTCCCAGAAAATAAAATTTGACATTTCATGCAAACTGTCTCCAGTGGAGACAATTTGTATGAAATGTCAAACCCTGTTTTCTGGGAAAAATAAGTAAAAATTAAATGAATCTGTCTTCTGCTGAATTAGCCCAGAAAGTGGGCTAATTTATGTTCAGCAACTTTTCTGTGTCAGTAATACAACCTCAATGTTCGTGGATCTAGCGAATTTCACATTTCACGGAACTGGCATGTTTTAATATTTCAGTTAACCCATTTCACAGTGACCCATTTTAGACTGAACAAACTCCCCACCACTATATCTTGAAAGAGTCGAATTTCAATTTCAGGAATATCAGACTCTGTGATGTAGATATTCCTACATACAAATGGCTATCCAAAATGTACCAAATAAGCCAGCGCATGACAAAACCAACAAAATGGCATGTGCGCCTAGCGAAGACTCGGATCAGCCTGGGCATCTGCCCAGTCTGATCAAAGTCTTCGCTGTGCGTTCAATATGTAGCTAAGGACCCAAGCTTTCTTCAAGAGGACTGCGAAGACTCTGATCAGACTGGGAGGATGCCCAGGCTGATCTGAGTCTTCGCTGGGCGCACATATCATTTTGTTGGTTTTGTCATGCGCTGGCTCAAATGAAGATTCTGATCAGACTGCAATTAGCAATCCGGTCTGAATCGTCTCTGCGCGCACATGTCCGAAGGTACGTTTTCTGACGTTGCGGCTCAACTAGTGGCATAATAATTTTGATAAGTGTATGTCTGTGCTGTTTGTACGTGTAACAAGGTACCTTTTTATTTGTCATATAGTTTGTACGTGTAACAAGGTACCTTTTTATTTGTCCTATATTCTATAACTTCTGATGCTATGTCAGTTTATTATCCATAAAAGAACAAATGTATTGTCTTTGAACTAACAATTCATTTATTCCTGAACAACAGATTATTTTCTTTCATAAACACTACTTATCATTTCCAACGTTTTGGTCGCTAGGCCGTTTTCAAGGAATTTCACCTTTTACTTTACATTGTCATTACAACTATATATGTACATTTCTTGTATTAACATATCCAATATTGCTTACAACGTCATAATTGAATTATGTTAATTGAATATCGTCCGCATCAGTGAAAAAGTGCCTTTGAACATGCGCAAAATGTGCCGACTCAGATCATCCTGCACATGCGCAAAGTATCATCCGGCCTTTGTTCTCCATTCATACAAAGTTTAGCAGCCAATGATTCTGTAAGCGGACAGTGAAGGTCCTGATCAGACTGCGCGTATGCACAGGCTGATCTGGGCCTTCACGGTCCGCATATGTTCAAACACACAATTTCGCATGGCACGGCCAATATTATCTAAGAAATATATATATATATTTTTTCCCTGTTTCCAAACTCTATTTGCAGTTGAGGAAATGCCTTGGTGTTTAGTGTCTTAACGTTTACCCCTCTAGACTTATTCAGCAGACATTTGATATATTTTTCTCACTTTTCTTAGATAACAGGTTTTGACATTTCATGCAAATTGCCTCCAATGGAGACAATTTGCATGAAATGTCAAAACTTATTCTCTGGGAAAATAAGACAAACATTTCAAAATGTCGTCTGCTGAAATTTTTACCCACAGTTCTTAGCGTTCAATTATTAAAGATGCCTTGTACAAAACTGATTCAACCCACAACAGGCAATCCTCATCCACCTGTCGGTGTTTGACAGATCATCAGTTTAGTAACACTATTAGAGGATTATCCCCCTTAATCAATCTGGGAAAGGGAAATAACACATTTTGGTTGTTAGTTTGTTTTTTGTTGTGTCAGCTACAGTATAATTGGGACACGTCAAAGAACAGGTCACCCTGCAAATGCAATCAGTCTCGATAGGGCTTTTGATGTCCATTCATATATTTTACAGTTCTTTTATTGTCCATTTACATATTTTACAGTACCTTAAATGTCCTAAAATTGCATACACCAACATTTCTGACAATATGGCATATGCAAACAGTGCAGATCAGGATCTACACTGTTTACCTTTCCACTAAGTATTTTAAGAAACAACTGCATAAAAAAAGTAAAATTTAGGCTAAAAAAATATAAAATAGTGTTCGAAAATTTAGGACATTTGCCGTACCAAAGATTCTGAGGTCCTGATCAAACTGCATGCACGCAAAGGATGGTCTGAGAATCCGATGTCCACATATGCCTCGAATGCCCAGTTGCTAATGTGCCTTTTCAATTTGTAAACAGGGGTATCAACCATAAAAGATTTGTAGATCAGCCAAAAGCAATACCAGGGCCCAGTTGTTCAAAGCTAACGACATCGTTAGTTAACGATTTGTTAAAATTTACATCGAATGATACGCAAATATGCTGAAATTTTTTGCTGAAAAAATGTGAGTAGCTTTTGCAGTGCAAAAGCTATTCACATTTTTTTCAGCAAAAATATCAGAATATCATGTATTGAATCTGCTAAACAGTTAACGAAATGACCCTTAACAAGCTCGTTAAGCTAACGACGCTTTGAACAACTGGACCCAAAACATAAACACTGTAGATAATAATGGCACAGTTCATTACAAGCCATCTCATCTGGATCTACACTTTTTGCAGAAGAATCTGTTTTGGACTATAGGACTGAAAGGGATAAGGGGAACTGATATACATTCAGGGGCAGCAACTCTGTCAAAATTGTTTGTCCCTTCTGAAACGTGGTCTACTCTAAAAGGAAAGAAGTCTTTCCTTTTAGAGTAGACCATATTTCAGAAGGGGGTTGGTGTGCACAGCAAAGAGGAAGTCACAGAAGTTGTCTCCCTTGTACAATATGGCAGAAAATGTAGTGAGTCTATATAGTACCCTTATAAGCAAGAACTGACAAGCACTATTTTGGAATAAATAGAAGAGTTAGTTCAGCAGTGACATTTTTGCACATGTATATATTTTTCTAACCATTCCATTCTTATGTCAATTATTTCTTTGTATTAATGCTCCCTGAAGATATAAAAAAAAATCATGTTCACATGATTCGTGTTGTAATATGTATTAGAACAAGGTATTTTGTGTTTACTGAACTTGAGACGTAAACTTTGTTTTCACCGTCAATATACTACATGTATGACTTATTTTTAATGTATATTTAATGCTTACCAGGCTTGGTAAAAATGTCAGCAGACGACATTTTAAAATAGTTCTTTTTTATTTTCCCTTGAAAATAGGTTTTGACAGTTCATGCAGATTGTCTCCTGATGAGACAATTTGCATGAAATGTCAAAGCATATTTTCTTAGTAAAAAAATAAAACGAAACTATCATCAGTATGTTGTCTGCTGAAATATAACCATCATCCTCATCAAAATTATCTGTTGTAAATTTTTTTTCTTTCCTTCTCAGTACTATGAACATACTTTTAACCCTAAACGCACCAGTCACAATAACAACAGCCCAGTGAGCATTCTATGTAAATCTATAGCGGGCCGTTATCGGCCCGTCAGGGTAGCTGACGGGCCGATAACGGCCCGCTATAGATTTATGTAGAATGCTAGCTGGGAGACAACATTCTGAAACATTTTTAAGAGAAAATAAGGATTGATATTTCATGCAAACTGCATGCCTAGCAGATGATTCACATCAACTATCAAACCTAATTTTATCTGGTTAATAAAAACAATATATGTGAGAATGTCGTATGCAAGTTTTGAATAGTACATAGTTTAAGTTTTAATGTTGACACATTATGTATATAGTAATATTCATGATTTACTTGAATATTCATTAATTGCTTGTATATTCATGACATGTTTAAATGTTCACATCAGATAAGCGCACCAGATAAGCGGGATAACATAATTAGCCTGCAGATTCTGAACTCCTTTCGTACTTTTCTTCATAGGTCTATTTCCAGGTGTGGATTCAGAGAGGGTTCGGGGGATTCAGTCAAATCCTCTCCTTTGACTCAAAATTTCATTTCTATGCAAAATTTTAGATAAATTTGAGATACTGTATTTACCCTAAATATTCACATCCCCTACTGGTTCATTACCTTATACATCTCTTCAAAAAGTCCATTTTACTATCTATGGATGTATGAAAAATTGCTGGGTGAGTTGCAAACAGGGTAGACCCTGATTAGATGCCACATTCTCTCGTGTCTGATCTGGGTCTACACTGTTTGCTTAGGCGGGTCCTTCCAAATATGTAAAGTATGGTAATTTGGTCAAATCGAACCTCCTCTGAAATCATCCTGGATCTGCCCCTGATTTCACTACCTGCTAATGTGTCTAAACAAGCTAAAACCTGCTGGATGAGTGACAAACAGTGCAGACCTTGCTCAGATGTGGCATTCTGCTGCATCTGTTCTGGATCTACACCATTTGCTCAAGCCTGGCTGTACATATAACAGGTAATCTACTTTTTGATTTAAGTACTACAATTTTCATTATTATAGGAATGAATTTTAATGCTTAGCACTCTGGGTAAAAAATTCAGCAGACGACTTTTTTTTAAATATTTTTCTTATTTTTCCAAGAAAACAGGTTCTGACATTTCATGCAAATTGTCTCCAGTGGCTCTTGTTTGTCTTTTTTTCCCCTAAGGAGACAATTTGCATGAAATGTCAAAACCTGTTTTCTGGGAAAAATAAGAAAAATACCATCAATTTATCGTCTGCTGAATTAGCCAAGAGTGGTAATAGTTAATTACTGTGAATTTTATTGACATGTAAACTCCATCAAATCACTCACAAACTGAATAAAGTCCGAAAGGATTCATGTTGAGTTTAAGTGTGTGAGAATCTAGCTTGTGGCAAAGAGGACTGGTGCTAAATGAAAAAGGAGAGGAGCAATATGTCACTGAGACAGCTGAACTGGTATCTGTAAAGCCCAAATTTTGCGTGTGTGGTCAGAAAAAACTCTGATAAGATTGTCAATGTGAAGCTGCTATGAACCAGCATTTTGCATACCATATTTTCCCTAAGTATTCAGACACCTCAACTCTTTACCATATGTCCTAAAATTTGAAAAAAAAAAATCATTTTAGTAGCTGCTGATGTGTCTAAAACCTGCTGGATGAGTGACAGTGTGGACCCAGATCAGATGCCGCTATCGGTCTATACTACAGTCGACTCTCGTTATCTCGAATTCCAAGGGACTCACTGAAACACTTCGAGATATCCGTACCTCGACATATCAGAGTTGAGAGAGTGAGGAAAACAATAAATTGAACAACACATTTAACAAATGAATATGTAATTTGACTCCAGAAGTTAGAAATATAAAATAATGTGGAAAAGAGGAGAAATTACTCCTTATTTCTCTTTTCCACATTATTTTGTTACCTGTTGTCACAGTTGCATGTTAAAACAGGGATCAGCTTTTCACTTTGAGATATGCGGTAATTCGAAATAAGCGAGTTTGAAACAACGAGGTTCGACTGTATTTGCCCAAACGCCACATTCAGCGGCATCTAATCTGTTCTACACCGTCTAGTCAGGTCGTTCCAGTTAAATACTTAGGGTAAACTTATAGATTTCGCCATGGCCTTGCTCATGATATTTTCATTATCATCACGTGCTTGTTAAGCATGCTTTCAGCAAATGGCATACAAATAGTTATTCTAATCTTTCTCAAATAAAAAAGTTTCTTCAAATTGTCTTCATAATTTGGTAGAAATGTCAACCCTTATAAATTAGAAAACTTAGAAAAAATATTACAAACCATAGTGCTAACACATGTATTTAAATTCAGCATGCAAAAGTTAACCCCATTACGAAAACATGCATATTCAAATACATTGAAAATTTCACCACCCAAAACTGAAAGTTTTCAGATAAAAATTCTGATATTTTTCAAATTTCTGCTCAAAACATAGATTGTGGGTACTCGTTAGAACTGCCTCACCAGGCAGTTCTAACAAGTACCCACAATCTATGTTTTTGAGCAGAAATAAGAGAAATAATGTATACCCCTGTAAACCCCCGTTTTACTATATAAAAGTGGGGTTTAAGGGGATCAAACTTATACAGGTTAGTTTTCGTGATGTTACTGTACCAGGTGCATCCCCAGCAGACGGTATTCCAAAATCGATTTGTTGTGGGTTTTTTTGTGTTTTTTTTTTCAGACAAAATAAGGCTTATTTAAATCTTCTGCTAGGCATGAAATATCAAAGCTTATTTTCTCTGAAAAATGGGCCTCGCCGTGCTAAAATGTGTCTTGAGGCATATGCAGACAGCAAATGTCCAGATCAGCCTGCACACCATCAGCTACTTCAAAATGTATGAGTGGAGAGCGAAAGCCCGGATGATACTTTGTGCTTGCGCAGCATGATCTGATTTTACGCATGTGGCAAGGCACTTTTATTCCCTTAACGGGGCCCAAATAAAAACAAAATATTACAGCATGTGCTTTAAGGAAATATATGTGTATATATGGATGTATGGAGGTGTGAATTTTACTATAATTTGACTGTCCCAAGGTGTGAATCTTATTATATGTGGACTACCGAAGCAAAATTGTTCTTGTAGCATATGTGAGAGCAGTTACCCAAATCAACCTGTGTATTTTCAGTCTAGTCAGAACTCTAGTCAGAGCATTTGGCTGTACAGTAAATGTCCTAAAAACTGTTTTTCCTAAATTTTGATTTTACATGTGTATATTTTTGTTTTGCAAACTACTTGACAGAACAGCAAACTGTGTATACCATGATTCAGAGTCTGATCTGGAGCAGCACTGTTTGCATATGACATTTTTGCAAAACAGCAGGGCCCAGTTGTTCAAAGCTAATGATGTCATTAGTTAACATATTGTTAAAACTTTGATAATTGAATACGGCATATATGCTATTTTTGCTGAAAAAAATTAATGTGAGTAGCTTTTGCATTTCAAAAGCTACTCACATTTTTTCAGCAAAAATACCCGTGAATCAGACATTGTACTTACTACAACAGTTAACATTTTAACCACTAACGAGCTAACGATGCTTTGAACAACTGGGCCCTGGTATTCAAAATTTTAGAACAATTCCACTATAGAGCTGCAATATATCTCTGTGGGTCTTTGCTCTTCACATACACATACGAGCCGGGGTACAGCATTTCCTTCAAGACTGCATGTGTGCCCAGCAAAGACTCAGATCAGCTTGTGCATCTGTAGTCTGATTAGTCTCGCTGTTCGCCTGAATATGCTTTGGATACTTCACTTTCGACTGAGTGTCATGTGAAGACTGATCAGATTGCGTTGATGTGCAGGCTGACC
This sequence comes from Anodontia alba, assembly GCA_964016985.1. Lineage (NCBI taxonomy): Eukaryota > Metazoa > Mollusca > Bivalvia > Lucinida > Lucinidae > Anodontia > Anodontia alba. The sequence continues at coordinate 7,055,897 of OZ024823.1, read as the reverse complement.
TGAGTCTTCACTGGGCGCACATACACACAGAGTCTTGTAGGTAATGCTGTGCCCTATCACATATGTAAGGAGTAATGTGAGGAAAGAGCCCTTATAAGATATGGAAACAAAAAAGGCACAGATCAGCCTGTGCATCCGTGCATGCAGTCTGATTGGGGGGTGGGGATGGGTTCTCTCTCTGATTACATTCTGCACATCACAAAAACATGCCTATATAATTTTGACCCCCTTAAACCCCACTTATATATTGTAAAATAAATTGGATTTTACAGGGGTAAACATTATTTTTCTGATTTCTGCTCAAAAACATAGATTGTGGGTACTTGTTAGGACCGCCTCACTGAGGTGGTTCTAACAAGTACCAACAATCTATGTTTTGAGCAAAAATATGAAAAATATCAGTTTTTTATCTGAAAATTTTCAGTTTTTGGAGGTGAAATTTTCTATATATTTGAATAGGCGTGTTTAAGTAATGAGTATCCACCGATTGTAAGCAGACAACAATAACCCTGATTAGACTGTGCAGATGTGCAGCCTGATCTGGGCCTTTGGTGCAATTTTCACAAGCTGCACATCATATACCACATTTACCCTAAATATTGGGAAATCTTAACTTCTTACAATACAGCCTAAAATTTCAGCAAGTCCACCTTACTACTTGTTCATGTGTAATGAGTGGCAAACAGCTTAGACCCTGATCAGACACCGCATTAAGTGGCGTCTGATCAGGGTCTACACTGTTTACTCAGGCCGGTCTGTCCCAATACGTAGGGTTAATACAGTATGACACTTTTTGTCTATTGTGGGCCTTGTTAGACAATTCATTCAAGTGGAAGATTTGAAATGAAGATGTTTGAAGGTGCAATGTGTGTTATACTTTTTAAAATAATCACAAGTCCGAGTTTTATGTCTAATTGTGTTTCATTCAGAATATCTTCATTTGTTGATGGTACATGTGTTGCTTTGAAATAAAAATATAAAACACCTGGATGTGGTATTATTGTTGTTTTGTTCCAAGCAGGACCAGTTATGAGCAGCACCATGCTAAAAGGTGCTGTCAGGGCTTACTGGGGATTGCAAAGGCCCCAATCAGCTTAGAAAAATTCATATTTCCAACATTTCCCGTGCATCATTCAAAATTTTTCCAAACAGGATTTTCAAATATTTTATTCTTCAGAGAAAAAAGACTTGATATTTCAAGCCCAAAATGACAAGCCCAAAATGTCAAGCCATCTTTTCTCTGAAGAAATACAAAAAGAAGCTACATTGTATTTCAGCATGTCATCTGCTTCTCTTGTGACTGGCATTTTAACTGTTATCACTCTCTGGTCTTAATTCAGCAGACGACAAATTGGTAATTTTTTTTTTTTCAGAAAACAGGATTTGACATTTCATGCAAAATGCCTCCATTGGAGACAACTTGCATTAAATGTCAAAACTGTTTTCTGGAAAAAATACAAAAAAATATTTCAGTATGTCAGCTGCTGAAAATTTTACCCAGAATGCTGAGAGTTAAAAATATATTTTTCAACATTTCCCTTGTGAAATGACACAGAATGATGCACCAAGCTGTATCCCAACAGTCAGCTTGATGTGACTGACTGCTAATTTAACACCTAGCATTCTGGGTAAAAAAAATTAAGAAGACATTTTGAAATAATTTTCTTATTTGGTCTAGAAAATAGAATTAGTTATTTCATACAAATTGTCTCTTTAGGAGATAATTATAATGCGGCGTAATGAGGCACTTCTATTGAGTTCCCACAAGATAAGTTTTTGTGGAGAAATAAGAAAAATATTAATACATTTTTTGGCTGAAAAAAAATGACATACTCCACTTCACTGCTACAAAATGCAACCATTCATAAAGCCCAAGGGTTCAGGCAAAATTATAGCATTTTTCTCAGAACACAGAAATTGAAATATGGTTAATACCTCTGCATCACTTTGGATGACTATTGGCAATATCTAAAGCTGGAAGATTTTCTATCAGGGAACTCTGGATGAACGCCTGACCAAGAAAAGCAGTTTTAGAAAAATATGTTTTGTTTTTTTTTGTTCAATTTCAAGTATTTGTGATTACAGTGGACCCTTGTTACCATGATAGCATTGGTTCCAAATATATTGCCGTTGAAATGAATTTGCTGTTGTAAAGAATCCTTAAATGTAGCAGAATGATATGTAAGAAATGGCTTGTTTTATTTGTACTTACAGAACATAGATTTTGGATATTTACTAGAACTGCTCAATGCCATTTCTAACTAGAGCTGGTGTTTGTAAAACACTATGCCCCCAACTGCCTGAATCTAACACTGCTTGACTCCAACACTGCTTGCCCATGACAGTAACAACAGTACAAATATACAAGATTTCAATGTTATTTTATTAAATGGGAAATAACTCTAAAATGTGAGATAATTAGGATAAGAAAAAAATATGGGTCACCTATTTGGGTCACCTATTTTTTCATGAGAAATCCATATATGAAATTTCAAACTAGCATGCACAGTTCAAAACTTATGCTATGCATCAAAAAGTGTGCATTGTGAAAATGACCAAAATGACAAAGGGCTGTAAGTCAAGAAGTACTTTTCAGAATTTATTCAGAAGTTTATCAGGTCATCTACTTATCGCTACCTATCTATTCATTAAATTTCAAGGAATTTTTTAGATATTTTGCTAACAAGATTCCATCCATATATTTTCAAAGGACCATAACTCAGGAAAGGGGCATAATACCTCTGCATCATTTTGGATGACTATCGGCAATATCTAAAGCTGGAAGATTTTCTATCAGGGAACTCTGGATGATGACCTGACCAAGAAAAAAAATTTTTTTTTTTTTGTTCAATTTCAAGTACGATGTATTTGTGATAACATTGACCCTTGTTACAGTGATAGCATTGGTTCCCAAATATATTGCCATTAATATGAATTTGCTATTGTAAAGAATCCTTAAACGCAGCAGAATGATATGTAAGAAAGGGCTTGTTTTATTTGTACTTACTCACAGAACATAGATTTTGGATATTTGCTAGAATTGCCTCAATGAGCCAATTCTAACAAATATCAAAAATGTATGTTCTTGAAGTATTAAGTACAATATTCTTGCATAATTCATGATTGTCACATTTTGTGGGAAGGTTTTGTGCCAGTCAAATTATCATTAAAACAAATAAAGGAGCTGTCTTCGTGGATTTATGACAGCAAGGCTTGGAGTTCAGTTCTACTGGTTTCATACTCTTCAGGACAGATACATATTTCAAAATGGCCGCATTCAGCTCTGCATCCAATATTTATAACACCTAACCTGAAAACTGTGTTTGCCATCCACAAACAGATTTGCCATCTGTGCAGTAAGTATCATAAGAAATTTTGTCATTGTATCCAGTGTCTGTATGAAGAGGGTCAACTGTATTCTGAAAAATATATCTTATCTTACAAGACCAATCAACTAGCGCTTCCAACATAAACAAGGATCAAGGACGAATATGCTTCCAAGGAAAATAACTCGTCATGGAAATATTTGCCTCCCTTCTCAGCGGGGCTACTCTTAAGTACTGGCATCCCATACCACCTCTACATGTCATCATTAAATATAAAAAAAAATACCAAATGAAATGCGTGTCTCACAAATTCAACTTACTTCAATGCCAAGACATATTAAATGGTTATCAATAAATGAAAACACATTTTATAAGTATGAAAAACATATACTTTCTAACTTGCACAAATTCAAACAAACATATTCCCTTTTCATTTTTGTGAATACAAGAAATACCAACGTCAGTTTGTTTCACAATGTTCCATTTAATGCAGCCAAAAAGTAAAATATCTAAGTTCATTCAAATAAAGACATATTTTGGCTACAAAGTAGGCTACTCAAACAGCTCAATACAATGTACATTGACAGTACATATATAATGTACTTAGCTGCAGCCCTTGCAGTGCAGACAGTATACAAACAGGAATCCAGTCCATTACATACATGAATGAACACTATTTTGGTTTTGTGTATCAGTTTGGGTACCAACAGAAATACACATATTGTGTTTTTGTTTGAATAAATCTGGATAATTTAATTCTCTATGCATTTAACGGAACATTGTGAAAGAAACTGATGTTGTTATTTTTTGTATTCAGGAAAAAGAAAAGGGAATATGCTTGTTTGAATTTGCGCAAGTTAGATATGTAAGTACATTTTTTCATACTTATAAACTGTATTTTTATCTATAAATGACCATTTGATGTGCATTGGCATTGAAGTTGTAAGTTAAACTTGTGAAACACACATTTCACTTGTGATTTTTGTTGAGATTTTATAATGACATGTAGAGGCGGCATATTTTGCCACCATGTATAGGCAGCTGGTAGATATGGTTAATGTCCTAAAATTTCAAACACCGAAGTTTCTGACAAAATGTCATATGCAAACAGTGCAGACCCAGATCAGACTGCTCCTGAAGGAGAAGTCTGATCAGGGTCTACACTGTTTGCCATTCCACTAAGTATTTTAAGAAACAACTGCATAAAAATCAAACTTTAGGCCAAACTAATTTGAAATAAAGTGTTTGAAATTTTAGGGCATTTACCGTAGTCCTTAAAGGTAAGAATCTGCTCCCTCTGGGAGTTTCTTTCCTTTAAGAGTAGCCCCATGTTTGAACCGTTTCATATACTAATGAGTAAAACTTCCTCACTGTAAAAGTTGTCTCTTTCCCTCTCTGCAAAATTATGCCTCGATCTTTCAAATGGACCAACTCATAACTAGGAAACATGACCAGTTAAAGTAGCTTTATTTGAAATATTGCACTTTTCAATACAGGAACAGACACATTTGTATATGGATAAGCATCATTAACAGACAATAACCAGAACTGTCTACAGATCAGTCTTATAAAGTTTTACTCTGTCTTCTACACAGATTTTACAAGACCTTCATCGTATTACATACATTAATTAGCACCCTTAATAAATCATTTTTTTCTTGAAAAAAAAAAATGCTTGGGGTTTCATTTGAAATCAAGATCCCTGATAAGAAAACCAGAAATCATTTCTTCTCATCTGTTAATTGTAGTCTGTAGCATGCTACAGGCAATATCAATTAGCATTCTATATATAATTTCATGCCACAGAGCAAGATAATATACCATATGACATACACGCCCTGCAAAGACTTAGATCAGCATAAGCATACGCAGAATCTGATCAGTCTTCACAGCCTTCCTGAAGAAGCAACGAATGCTTGAATATTCCACAGATCAATCTGCAAGCATGGTGGAGGCTGGTCTGAGTCTTCACCATAGCTCAAGATAAGAAGGAGTGTCAGGAAAATATTTTTGTTCCTTCTCCATGGAAACATATGATGTGGGTACTCATTAGAAGCACCCCGGAGAGACACTGTACTCATCAGAAGCACCTCGGAGAGAGGTGCTTCTAATGAGTACCCATAACATATGTTTTCTTGAAGAAGTAACAAAAACATAAATGCTTTTTGGTTGACAAAAGCTCCGCTCCTTATCTGGAGCTCTGTTCACTGAGCACATGTCAAAATAATATATTAACTCAAACTATGCCAACAAAGCAAACCCGATTCACCAAGAAAAAAAATAAACCACCTAGACATTAAGACAAACAAGAGGTCAAAATTGGACTAATTGCACAGTTACAGTAAAACCTGTGTAAGACAGCCACCTTTGAAACTGACCTTAGTGGTTGATGTGGAAAGGTGATTGTCTTATAAAGGTACATGTCATGTAATTTTGCTAGCAAAATTACATGACATGTACCTTTATAAGACAGACAACTTTTTCCACATCAACCACTATTTAAAGTCAGTCTCGAAGGTGGCTCTCTTACACAGGTTTTACTGTACCTAAGAACTACCTGACAAAATACTTAAGCAAAGCAAATGGAGACAATTAACCTTTAAAATGCCATTCACAACTGCAGCAAATGACATTCTGAAATATTTCCTTTATTGTCTTCTTTGAAAACAGGCTTGACATTTCATGTGAATTATCTGCATAGCAGATTTGTTTGTCTGTGTTGAGAATTTACAGCCCAGACAACCCAATGGGGTCATGTCGAGCGCAGTCAGTTTACCTAAGCACACGTTTACTGGGCAGGCTTAGTCCTCTAAGGGGTTAACCAGTATTGTGCACATTCTTTCGCCAGAAACTGACAACTGCCCTTCTTGAATCAGCCGAAGGGAGAGAATGACCGTAGAAAATATTTCATGATCAATCTCCACGAAAGAATGTTGCCGACCTTGGCGGGGGTTGAACCCGCGACCTCCTGACGGCACATCCGAGCCACTGAGGACGGCCTGCATAGCAGAGGATTCACATGACATGTCCAGCCTTATTTTCTCTGAAAACTAATAATAAAGAATGGGCTGTTGTCAGCTACAATTTTGCTTGGCACTTTAAATCGAAGTCCTTGTTCCTCTAAATATGAAGACTCGATCAGGGCCCAGTTGTTCAAAGCGTCGTTAGCTTAACAAGCTCGTTAAGGGTCATTTCATTAACTGTTTTAGCAGATTCAATATACAATATTCTGATATTTTTTGCTGAAAAAATGTGAGTAGCTTTTGCACTGCAAAAGCTACTCACATTTTTTCAGCAAAAAATTTCAGCATATTTGCGTATCACTCGATGTAAATTTTAAGGAATTGTTAACTAACCACGTCGTTAGCTTTGAACAACTGGGTCCAGATCGAGTCTTGCAGGTGAAAATTTAAATTATAATGCATAACATACTAGATAAAATTTCAGCAGACAACATTTTAAATATTTTCCTACTTTTCCTGAAAAGTGGATTTGACATTTCATGCAAATTGTCTCCTTAAGGGACAATGTGCATGGAAGTCAAAACCTGTTTTCTGGGAGCAAAAAAATATCAATTTGTCGTCTGCTGAATTTACCCATAGCACTGTATTTGTTAACATGCACCGACTTGGAATTTTAACACTGAGAAATCATTTAAAATTGCAGCAGGCTGCATTCTTTTTTTGTTTTCATTTTATTTTTTATTATTATTATTTTTCCAAGAAAACATGGCCTCAATTTCAAAAGGATCATCTCCCTTGCAGACAAATCCGTAGCTCCAAATAAGAGTGGGTATCCAAATATTTCCATCACGTAAACATGCCTATATAATGTTGACCTCCTTAAACCCCACTTCTATATAGTAAAACTGGGGTTTACACGGGTATACATTTTTTTCTTATTTCTGCTCAAAAACATGGATTGTGGGTACTCGTTAGAACTGCCTTCTTGAGGCATTTCTAACGAGTACCCAAAATCTATGTTTTGAGCAGATATTTGAAAAATATCAGAATTTTTTATCTGAAAATTTTCATTTTTCAGTGGTAAAATTTTCAGTATATTTGAATAGGCGTGTTTTTGTAATGACTTATTTCTCTACAAAAAATATATGGTATGGTTACTTATTAGAAGCACCTTCAATGAGTACCCACAAAATATGTTTTTGTGGAGAAATAAGAAAACCATCAGTACTTTTCGGCTGAGAATATGCCATTTCTGGAGCTATCAATTCAACTACAAGATAACAATGTAAACAAGCCTCATTTGAGTGACATAGATCTGGAAAAACTGAGATTCTGGAATGATCTGCCTTTTCAGATCAGACTGTAAGAAATTTAACAGTTTGAAAGCTGCATCAATTAAGAAATAATTTTTCTCTACTGTGAATTATTGCAAAATAAAACATGGTGTTGGAGGGCAGATTGCGAAGTATTAATTCACACCAGAGTGAATTAATAATCACATCTGCCCGACAATACCATGCGTTAGTCACAATAATTCACAGTAGAGAAAAATTATTTCAATTCTAACTTGATACAGAAAGGAAAATTGACATAGTTGGATTATTTCCAAAGAACTCTTTTGCAGCGGATGTCACTTGAAGTAAATGTTTACATGCAACATCATCAAATGCACCCTTTTGCAAGCACTCCATTGACGACGTGAATTATTGATCACAGTAACATTTCCATTAGGCTCAATGGGAAAACATTAATGTTGTGTTAGAATGATAGATATATTATAAAGGTCCTGATCAGACTGTGTGACTGTGCAAGTTCTTCTGGGCATTTTCATCACATTGTGTCACATTTAATTAACCTTTACCACTCTCAGGGCTAATTCAGCAGACAACAAATTAATAATATTTTCTTATTTTTTTCCAAGAAAACAGGATCTGACATTTCATGCAAATTGTCTCCACTGGAGACAATTTGCATGAAATGTCAAATCCTGTTTTCTGGGAAAAATAAGAAAATATATTTCAAAAATTTTACCCAGAGTAAAGCTAAGCATAAAATAATTATAATCTAGTCCATGTCTTATCAAGATGTAATTGTACACCAGTCTGGTAATTTTCCTGTCTCAGTGTATGCCTCTCTCCCCACACTTTTACTTGGTAATGTCTCCAAGGCTCCATACAGAGCACCTACAAAAAAAGCAAAAGTACATTACAAAAGCTGATTGAAAATACAGAAGAATAATATAAGATAGTATGTGGTACTCACTAAAGGTGACATTTTTCATTGTAAAAGTACAGTCGACTCTCGTTATCTCAACCTCGCTTATCTCAAATAACCGCTTATCTCGAAGTGAAAGTCAGGTCCCTATGTTAACATGGAAATCTAAAAACAGGTAACAAAATACTGTGGAAAAGAGGAGAAATTGCTCCTAAGGAGCAATTTCTCCTCTTTTCCACAATATTTTCAATATCTCTCTAACTTCAGGAGTCAAATTGCAAAGTCATTTGTGAAATGTGGTTGTTCAGTTTATGCTTACCTCAATCCTGCAAATCTGATATGTTGAGATACGGATATCTCAAATTATTTCAGAGAGTCCCTTGAACTTCGAGATAACGAGAATCGACTGTATTGATATTTTTATTCTTTCTTCACAAAAAATATATGTTGAGATACTTTTAATGAGTACCACAACATAAGTTTGTGAAGAATTAATAGAAGTATCCATACTTTTCCAATGTAATTAGCCCCTTATCTGGAGCTATGGTGAAGTCTAAGTTCAGCTTCAATAAATGTATTTAGCAGCATAAATTATAGCAGTCACCAATTTTGCAGGCAAACAAAAGGCCCTGATATCCAATGATTCTGTGAGTAGTTAACAAAGGCTCTGACCAAACAGTTCAAATGTACAGGCTGATCTGGGGCTTCACTGCCTGCGTATGCATAAAAGTCCTTACTAGCATTCTTGAACAGCTAGGGTGGGGGTATCTTCACAAAAGACGAAAAGGTAGTAAACTCATATTGCTATTCAAAGGTCTGAAAGGTACAGCTAGTATACCTTGTGACGACCTTCAACTCCCAAACAGGCGCAGTAGGAATCAGCATCCAATGGCATTTTGAGTGCCATATGCTAGAACAGACATTTATAAGTACATGTACAGTTTCTTCCCAGACATCATTAGGGATTGGAATGCACTCCCTGCATTTATAATCTCCTCTGCTGAAAGTTCTGAGGACCCTGTCACTAGATTCACATCATTTGTGAGATCTAGAGACTAGTCTTTGCATGTGTTGGCCCTGGTGAATGAATGTTTATTGATGTATCACCAGCAAAATCTGATTCTGATCATTAAATGCTATACATGTACTTCTATCACACACTAGTTTGAGGATCCCAATTAAGAAGCACTTTGTGAGACAATATAAGAATCTATCATGGGTGTGGGGAGCAGATAGAGAAATCCGTCCTGAGGGTTACTGTCTGGCATCTCAAGGCTTGCCGAGTGATGTCAGACCATGATCCCAAGAGAGGGACTTTTCTATCTGTCCCTCACACCCATGATAGAGTCTTTTTCTTGCATACCTTTCATTTCGGGAAGTGGGTTTTTGATAATGCAGTCCCTTAGATTGCAGATGTCCACCATATTGTAATGACAATATCGTAACATTTAGTGATGTCATTATGTTCAATGACATCAACCTTAATGATGGCATACATGACATCCTATACAACCCGTGTATATCAAACAAGTGAAAATTCTCGTTTTTTATCTTTCCCACTGGGGAGGATAAGCGTGTGTGCGATAAGATTTGCTAGCACCGGAGTAATTTGCAGAAATCCTTATATGGTATGCATAAATTCTCAATATGCAGCTCCAGCCAAAGTGTTTTTTTTTTTTTTCCAACTAAAGTATTGATATGTTTTCATATTTCTCCATGAAAACATATGCTGAGTGAACTCATTAGAAGTTCCTTGTTGATATATTTCTAAATAAGTAGCAACAGACACAATGCTTTTTCTCACACAGAAAGTGTTAATATTTTTCTTATTTCTCCACAAAAAAACATGTTGTGGGTAGTCATCAGAAGTGCCTCATGTAAGCACTTCTGATGAGTACCCACAACATGTTTTCATATAGAAATAAGTAAACTATATATTTACCTAGATATACCACTTATCTAGAACTTTGTGACAACAGGCCTTAGAATAAACATTTGTGTGGAAAACTGAGTGATACAGTCATAATTTTACTCTATTGCCAACAGTCTAAAACAGAAAGAAAGCTGGCTCAAAGAAGTTTTAGACGTGCACTCTATTTTACAAGTTCCATACCTGTACGAAGGGAGTTAACATATTTTACAAATCATGTTTTGTTGCATAAATAAAAAAATCTTCTGAATACTTCCTTAACCCTTCTCTTGCTAAACACGACATGCCCTGTCTTAGCAAACAGTGTAGATCCAGACCAGCTGGCTTCTGAAGAAGCCAACTGCTCTGGATCTGCACTGTTTGTCATTAAGTATGTGAGGTTGTATCAACAACCTGGATCAAGTAATCTGATTGGCTGAAAATTGGAAGTGGGCATGGCATCTTAATTTATTCAGCATGACAAGGGTTAAAAATGAATTCTGGCCTAATTCTCATCAATCTGTAAATTAAACATACATGTAGCACTGTTATGTTCAGCTAATCCCCTCACTTACCCCCTAGCCATGCAGTATAGTTAGCTTTTGCTGGTGGTTGATGGAACTTGAACTTTTTTATAGCTAATTTATTTTTATATCTCTCCTGTTTCATCAGATTGTACAACTCCATTTGTATTCTATGTAGAAAGCCTGGCAACATGGCAGTTCCCCCAGTTATAACTATGTTCCTAGACAACTCTATCCGCATGTCAAGAGGACACTGTTAATATACAGAGAGGACAAAATAATAACCTGAATCATGTTAAGTAAAAAGATAAAGTATAATGTCTGCAGCCACAGCGATACAGTGAACCTACTTTTTGCTGTTTTGTTTTTTACTTTAAACTGCCCCTAGTTTTCACTCCTCTTGGGCTGAATTCTTAAACATGTACACTACAACCTCTTTATAACACAGTTCGTTATAACATGGGTTTGGATATAACACAGTTCAAAGATGGACCCCAAAAATGTGTAGATTATATTGAAAAATGACCATAAATGGTCATTTTTCAATACAATCTATACATTTTTGTTTGGATATAACACGATTGTTTAACTAACACGGTTTATGCTATGGACCCCAACAATAGTGTTATAAAGAGGTTGTGGTGTAAGTACAAATCATGAAACAGGCTATGTTTTACTAAAACCATGCCTTCATGCATATGCAGACAGCGAAGGCCCAGATCAGCCTGTGCATCTGTGCAGTCTGATCAGGCCCTTCACTGTCAGCTAAATCATTAGATACTACAGAATGTATGAATCGAGAGCAAAGACCTGGGCCCAGTTGTTCAAAGCATCGGTAGCTTAACGAGCTCGTTAAGGGTCATTTCGTTAACTGTTTTAGCGGATTCAATATACAATATTCTGATATTTTTGCTGAAAAAATGTGAGTAGCTTTTGCGCTGCAAAAGCTACTCACATTTTTTCAGCAAAAAAATTCAGCATATTTGCGTATCACTCGATGTAAGTTTTAACGAATCGTTAACTAACGACATCATTAGCTTTGAACAACTAGGCCCTGAATGACACTTTGCACATGTGCAGGATGATCTGAACCTGCGCATTTTTGCGCATGTTTGTAGGCACTTTTTATTACTTGACACAGCCCACTTACTATTGAACATTTTCAAAATTTATTCTAAAATAAGGACTGTATTATCAAATCTAATATTGTGACTACTGTCAAACCTAAAGATATATAACAAGAAATGTCAATAAGCAGTGCTTATTAGATACCCAACACACAAAAATTAAAATGTAACAGATGGACGGACATACTTACTGACAGTGTGAAAACAGTAAAGCCCCCCACAAACACAGTTTGTGGGAGTATAATAGCTGAGATTTCAAATTTTAATAAAGTTCAAAAAGTGTCATAATAACAGATTGCCCTCAGTATCCGATACTGAGAGGTGGGGTCAACAAATAGGAAAATAGGAAAATCAACACTGATAACACAAAACTAAACAACTAGCCAAGTGGCCAGCTCCCTCTTCTCCATATGAGGTGATCACAAGGACAGAACAAATACAAGAAAAAGGCATTAAACAGAAGGAACAAAAATAACTCCACAGCCAAGGGCCACAAAGTAATAAGAATGATCCAGACAACTTTTAGTAGCCTTTTACAAACATAGCTAAATGAGACCACTCACTAACGATTTTATTGCCTCAATCTAGGTGCAAGGGAGATCAAAGGCATGTCATAAATTGGTGATTATGAGACTTGAGCATGCTGTGGTAAAGAGGCCTTCTGAGGGGTAATAAATGTTTTGGAGGGGATATTACCTATGGATCAGATAAATAGCCAGAACTAAATTCCCCTGTTGGGTGCCTACCTGTCTTTTGTTTATTGACAGTATACTAGGTTTTGTTGTGCCAGGTCTCTTATCAGTGATTACACTAATGACATATTTATTTTATGTCTTTATAGCAGTGCAGCTAAAATATTATAAACTTATAAGGTGAATGAAATCAATGAATACAACAGTTATTGGAAGAGTTCACCACCCCTTTGCAAGGAGAAAGAACTTTTGAAGACAGGAAGTTCCCCTCCCTAGTACTTGAGGCCTTTCAAAAATGGAAGATACTGTTAAAGGAAAGAATTTGCTCCCAGATGGAGAAAAAGGAGACAAATGCTTGCAGAGAAAAACAACTTTTGAACATAGGAATTTGCCTCCCTAGTACATGAAACTTTTCAATAATAGGGGGTACTCTTTCAAGAAAGAATTTGCTCCAAGAGGGAGAAAATTCTTTCTGAACTGCCCCAGTGAAGATGCAGGCAAATATTTCAATGTCAGAGTTACTTACCAATATAGGAGATAAAAATTAAACCATATTTTACCTCTAATATAGCATCCAGCAACAATGTGGTTATCGACTGTTGTTCATTATCTTGTTCAAACATGACCTCACAAGCATGTTCCCTGAAACAAGAGGAAAACTACTAGGAAATCACTTGAGTTTCACCAAGGAAAAAAGGCTATTACAGCAGTGGCAAACCACGACAACTGCAGCACATCCTTGCTATCTGGCCATGGCTCTCTCTTACTTAAAGACATAGCTAAAATGCGATAGAAAGTGTTACTACTCACTTGGGATTTGATTGCGAGCACAGCAGAAGGTTGTAAAGTGTCCTTCTGAAGGGTAATAAATTTTGTAGGACTACTGCTGTGCCCCCAACTCAGTAGATATTATCTGTAGAAGAGATAGACAAGAGGGCCAAGATGGCCCTGTATTGCACACCTGAATACCAGGCAAGTTTCAAGTTAAATGGCCTTTCCATTCAAGAGAAGTTCAATATAGATTTTCAAGATGGCAGCCATCTTGGATTTCCAATCAGAATGACTTTAGCTACTTTTGATCTACAAGTCAACTTGATACTTCTAATGAAGTTTCGAGTCAGTTGGCCTTTTGGTTCAGGATAAAAAAAGTTCAAAATAGATTTTCAACATGACTGCTAGGGCGACCATCTTGGATTTCCGACAAGAATGATTTTAGCTATTTTTAATCTATAAGTTACCCTGATACTTCCTGTCAAGTTTCAAGTCAATTGGCTTTTCTGTTCAGAAGAAGTTCAAAATAGATTTTCAGGACGGCGACTGTGGCTGCCACACTGGATTTCTGATCAGAACAAATTTAGCTATTTTCGATCTACAAGTCACCCAGATACTTCCTACCAAGTTTCTAGTAAATTGGCCTTTCTGTTCTGTTCAGGACAAGAATTAAGTGCAAAACAGATTTTCTAAGATAGCGGCCATGGAGGGCCTCTTGAATTTCCAATCAGAACAATTAAAGCTATTTTTGATCTACAAGTCACCCTGATGCTTCCTACCAAGTTTCAAGTCAATTGGCCTTTCGGTTCAGGAGAAGAAGCCCAAAATAGATGATCAGAACGATTTTATCTGTTTTTGATGTACTAGTCACCTGGATGCTTACTACCAAATTTCAAGTCAGTTGGCCTTTTTGTTCAGAAGAAGATGGCAGCTATGGGGGCCATGTTGGATTTCCAATCTGAAAGATTTTAGCTATTTTTTACGAAGTTTTGAGTCAATTGGCCTTTCGATTCAGGAGAAGAAGCCCAAAATAGATTTCTAAGATAGCAGCCATGGCGCCCATCTAGGATTTCTGATCGGGACCATTTTAGCTATTTTTTATCTACAAGTCACCCTGATGCTTCCTACCAAGTTACAAGTCAGGAGGAAGCGAAAATCAGATTTTCAAGATGGAGGCCCTGGTGGCTATCTTGGATTTCCGATCAGAACTATTTTAGCTATTTTTGATCTATTAGTCACCAAGTTTCAGGTCAATTGGCCTTTTGTTTCAGGAGAAGCGAAAAAAAGATTTTCAAGATGGCAGCCATTGCGGCCATCTTGAATTTCCCGTCGGAACAATTTTAGCTATTTTTTATCTAAAAGTCACCCCGATGCTTCCTATCAAGTTTCAAGTCAACTGGCCTTTCAGTTCAGGAGAAGAAGCCCAAAAGAGATTTTCAAGATGGAAGCTATGGCAGCCATCTTGGATTTCCAATCTGAAAGATTTAGCTATTTTTTATCTACAAGTCACCACAATGCTTCCTACCAAGTTTTAAGTCAATTGACTTTTCTGTTCAGGAGAAGAAGTGAAAAATAGATTTTCAAGAGAGCAGCCATGGCGGCCATCTTAGATTTCCGATCAGAAGTATTTTAGCTATTTCTGATCTAGAAAACACCCTGATGCTTCCTACCAAGTTTCAAGTCAATTGGCCTTTTGGTTCAGAAGAAGAAGCCAAAAACAGATGATCAGAACGATTTTATCTATTTCTGATCTACAAGTCACCTGGATGCTTACTACCAAATTTCAAGTCAGTTGGCCTTTCTGTTGACAGGAGAAGCAAAAAATAGATTTCTAAGATAGCCGCCACTGCAGCCATCTTGAATTTCTGATCGGAATGATTTTAGCTATTGTTTGATCTACAAGCCACCCTGATGCTTCCTACCAAGTTTCAAGTCAACTGGCCTTTCAGTTCAAGAGAAAGCCAAAAAACAGATGTTCAAGATGGCCACCATGGTTGCCATCTTGGATTTCTGATCGGAACCATTTTAGCTATTTTTGCTCTACAAGTCACCCCGATGCTTCGAAGTTTCAAGTCAATTGGCTTAGGGGTGTAGGAGGAGTAGGCTTTTAAAGCAAATTGTTGACAGCGCACAATGGACTACGGACATTGACCAATCACAATAGCTCACCATGAGCACTTCGTGCTCAGGTGAGTTAATAAGCCAATACTTAATTCCACTACTGGGCCTCTTCCTGTCTATCATTTATTGACAGCATACTAGGTTTTGTTGTACCCAGTTTCTTATCAGTGATACAACTAATATCCAAGACACATCTTATTTTTATGTCTTTAAGGGGACTTGATACTATTGGTAGATTTTCCCCTTTTTTCAAAAGCGAAATAACTTTTGGACTCTCTTTGGCTTTCCTGCACAAAATTATTATGGTACTAGTCAAGACATGTTGATACATAATAAACAACAACAAAAAGAAATAATGTCCTCCAACCATCCCACCATCTAAATGTGATACTGGTCCCATGCTGACCTTGAAAATGAGGTCATGGTCACTTAAATCTAATCAACACTTAAGCATGGTCAAGTAATATATTCCTGTAATCCACTACTGGTTCAGGAGATACTGTGTAGACAATGCTGGTGCTTATACCAATGGTATCCCCACTTACCTTCAGTGAGAGGACATAAATGAGCCAGCACATGACAAAACCTACAAAATGGCATTTGTGCCCAGGGAAGACTCAGATCAGCCCGGACATGTGCCCAGTCTGATCAGTGTCTCTGCTGTGCGCTCAATGGGTAGCTAAGTACCCAAGCTTTCTTCATGCGGACAGCAAAGACTGATCAGACTGGATGGATGCCTAAGCTGATCCGAGTCTTTGCTGGGCACAAATGCCATTTTGAAGGTTTTGTCATGCGCTGGCTCAAATATTTTTGTAAGTACTGACTTGTAGTGCCAAAAACAAAACTCAAGTAATTAAGAAAACCAGATAGTTCACAGGGCCTAATATACTGACTTTTTACATTTGCTGTTAAGATACTGGCAGAAGTTAGTTTACCTTATTTTACCATCCACAAGCAGAACACTACCACCATCCAGAGGATACTGTACACCAGGAGGAGGAGTAGGTAACTGAAATAAAACTTATTGGTCAAAACAGAGGATCCAAATCCACCCAGCACATGCTAGCTATAAGAGGCTGTGTCAGCTTTATCTGATTAATGGTTAAGAAATTCTTTTGGGTGAACTGTGAAATTCCAAGATAGGCAACATTGGTATTCATGCAGCAATGTGAGGCTGAGATGGATTTAAGACTAAGTTTGTGCAGTGTGAGATTTGGACAGTACCCAGTCAGCATTCTACGTAAATCTATATCGGGCCATCATCGGCCCGTCAGGGTAGCTGACGGGCCGATGACGGCCCGATGTAGATTTACTTAGAATGCTTGCTGGGTATATATGCCCAATGTAAAAAATATCTGTAAATTGTTTAATTTTAGAGAGAGAGAGAGAGAGATAGAGAGAGAGAGACACACAGACAGACAGACAGATAGGTAGACAGAGATGCACATTTTTCCTCAGAATACTTCATGTATACAGTCTTCAATTCAACAAAATGTTTACCTCAGCAAAAAACAAATGAGTATCCACAATATGGGTTTTTGTGAAGGAAAAAGAAAACAATTATTTGGATACCCACTCTTAACTGGATTTATGATTTACAAGTACACAGTTCAATCCACATTAATACTTACATTTTCAGACTCTTCTCCAAACATCGTTACTTTATGGATTTTCTTTGCTCTCTTCAGATTGGTCACAAAACAACATCGAACTGAAATCAGAGGAACGGATCTTCTGAACAGATGAGCACTGAAGTTCAGACTAGCCTGTGCATCTGTTACCTTTTCAAGGTCTATTATGTATTGCTTCAATTATACAAGATCAATAATCTTAAGAAATTGTTAAGCCAACATTTCCATACAATACCTGCAGCTTTACACAAATATTTAAATAAGTATTCAGACAGTCAGACCTGAGAAAACTGAAGACCTGCAGATGCAGGTCTTCAGTTTTCTCAAAGTCTGATTGTCTGAATACTGATTTAAAGATGCAGGTCTTCAGTTTTCTCAGGTCTGACTGTCTGAATACTGATTTAAAGATGCAGGTCTTCAGTTTTCTCAGGTCTGACTGTCTGAATACTGATTTAAAGATGCAGGTCTTCAGTTTTCTCAGGTCTGACTGTCTGAATACTGACTTAAAAATGCAGGTCTTCAGTTTTCTCAGGTCTGACTGTCTGAATACTGACTTAAAGATGCAGGTCTTCAGTTTTCTCAGGTCTGACTGTCTGAATACTGATTTAAATATTTGTTTGCTACTCATCCAGCAGTTTCTGACACTTCAACAGGTAGTACAAATTTTAGGACAAGTATGTTAACGAGTTAAGATGACTGAATATTTAGGGTAAATAAATATGAGTACCATAATAACCCTATGTATTGGGACAGGCAAACCTGAGGAAACAGTGTACACCCAGATCATTTTCCACAGAATCTTTTGGTAAGGACTTAAAATGTCACAAATGTGGTAGCATTTGCTGTGCAACAGAGCAAAATGTACAGACATTTTTTCATCAATTGATTGTCGATTTAACGACACTTCAACCCTTGTGGGTCATTTTATGTCATCTCCCTGAGAAAGGGAGAAAAGAGATAGAAGAGATAGCAGAGGAGATGAAAAAGAGGGACAGGGAAGAAAGAGGAATGGAAATGAAAGTGAAGAAACAGAATACAAACATCCCCCCTCTACCCTTACCTGCTACAAAAATAGCAGGCCTTGCTCAACTGTAAGCCAATATCAGTTGGACGCCCCTGTGACGTAAGATACACGACACCTTCGCCACACCTGATCACCCCCATTTTTTCATCAGAAAATTTCCAACTGTGCACCATATGTACAGAAGAGATAACTGAGGAAAGGAAAGGGAGACTGAAAAAAAAAGTGAATGACAGTGCACAAATTATGTATGGCAAAAGGACTTTCAGATACAATTTTGTCAAAAATACCTGAATCAAAAATATGAGATTACATGTATATCTTCAGGTCATAAAATGAATATACAAAATATCAGAGAAATTTGATGAAAGATGTAAGAGGAGTTGCTGGCAAATGCTTTGCAAAAGGAAATTCTAAGTCTAAAAGTTCTTTAATTCTGTCAAAACAAAATGACTGTCAGAAACAAAAATCCAAATGCACATATTGATACAATAGCATGGGAACTGCAAAATGTCAAAAGAATCCTAAAAATAATGTAGCCGTAGTTCTAGACACAAGCTTTCCAAATGGAAATTCTAAGTTGAGAAGGGCTTAACTCTGTCAAAAAAGACTGGATCAAAAACCTCAATCACACGCATACATTCATATCACTGCAAGAAAACCTGCAAAATTTCATTCTGTAGCATCTGATTTTAGTCTCTACTGGTTGCTCAGACCTGTCTGTCCCAAAACTTTTCAAGTTCAAGTTAAAAATCTTATATACCTTTTATATCTTCCAGGACATCTGTTGTTAGAACTTCTGCAAAATAAAAACAAACACATCAATAATGTTAACAGCTGCTGCTCATTGTGGAGAAATCAGTTGTCTGCATAAAAAGTTTGTTAAAAAATTCAGACCAACAAATCACAGCTCTAGATAGGAGGCGGTATCCACATAATATCTTCTTATTTCTCCATGGAAACATATGTTGTGAGTACTCATTAAGAGTGCCTCAGCAAGGTGCTTCTAATGAGTACCACAACATGTTTTCATAGATAAATAAGAAAAACATCAGTATTTTCCTGCTGAAAAAAAGTGCTTTTTCTGGAGCCATGGCAAATGCACCTTCCTAGTCACAAATTAGAGGAGCACTAGATCACTTTTTTCCTTATTTCCACAAAAAAACACATGTTGCAGGTAATCATTTAAAGTCCCCTCAGTGAGGGAGAAACAGAAAAATATCACAGATTTCAGCTGAAAAAAGTCTCCTTATCAAGATCTATGCTAGTCAAGTAAGTGTCTTCATTTTTCATCTGACAAACTCTAAATTGTGCAGACAGCCAAAGATACCCTGCTCTGGCTTCATGAATGTCAAGGCTGACCTTGGCCTCTATTAGCATTGTGCGGACAGGGTTCTATATTGGCATGTGACAGGGTAGTGGTCACCCATGCATGTTCAGTAGTTTTCTCTGGACATTCTGGTTTCCTCCACAACGCATGACCACCAAATGAGTAGATGGACTAACAGACAGAAAACAGAACTGCAAGGGACACAGTTTCCTGCTCATAAAGGCCTTTTTGAAAATGGGTTTACTGTAAAAGGAAATAATTTACTACCCCTTAGGTGCAAATTCTTTCCTTTTTGAGTAGACTGTTTTCTGAAGACTGAATCAATTTTGACAAAGTTGCATCCCCTGACAGTGTTTCCATTGCCCTAAGTGTCTAATTCAGACCAATTAAGACCTTTTTTAACCCTTGTCATGCTGAATAGATTAAGATTCCATGCTCACTTCTAATTTTTAACCAATCAGATTACTTGATCCAGGTTGTTGATATAAATTCAAATATTTAATGACAAACAGTGCAGATCCAGATCAGTTGGCTTCTTCAGAAGCCAACTGGTCTGGATCTACACTGTTTGCAAAGGCAGAGTATATCTGGGTTCATCATGACTAGGGTTAACTTTAGTATGCTGATAAAGAAATTAGCAAATAACACCTTTAGAGAATATTCTTTCTTTATAGAGCAGATCCTTTCAGAAGAAGCATGATGTCATCACGAAAACATGCCTATATAATTTTGACCCCCTTGAACCCCACTTTTATATAATAAAACTGGGGTTTACAGGGGTATACATTATTTTTCTTATTACTGCATAAAACATAGATTGTGGGTACTCGTTAGAACTGCCTCACCGAGGCGGTTCTAACAAGTACCCACAATCTATGTTTTGAGCAGAAATATGAAAAATATCAGAGTTTTTTATCTGAAAATTTTCAGTTTTTTTGGATGTGAAATTTTCCATATATTTGAATAGGCCTGTTTCGTAATGTGCTGGAAAGCAAATAGGACATCACAAAAGCATCATTATAGGACAGGCATCACCTGTATTGTAAGTTATGGGATGCCCTAGTTTGTTTCAACCCAGGGGCTGAAGTCCTATATTTAGATTTACCCCTGGAAACCGTACTAATATGAATCTTATGGAAGAAGGTTAAAGAGGCTCCCGGCATTGGTCATTGTAGTTCATCAAGCATTTTCCCAACAAGGCTAGTGATTTGCTAGTTGAGCAGCAGTCCTCTGTACCATCCGCATTTTGACGAATGACTTTTTGATGAGATTACCAAGGAGGTGCTGCATACTCCAACTGGGGATGCACCTGTGTTTTCTGCTCAGGAGACTTGGTTCCTTTGGATGCCAGAGCCAAGTTCTGACAAAGAAAACCAAGAGTTTTTGTTGCCTTCAACATGATCTCTGATACAGGTTGAATAACTCTGCCTAATTTTGAAACCACAAACATCAAGAGTTTTAACCCTTCTCTTGCTAAACACATCATGCCCTGTCTTAGCAAACAGTGCAGATTCAGATCGGTTGGCGTCTAAAGAGTTCTGAAGCTGCACTGTTTGTCATTAAATATGTGAATTTCTATCAAAAACCCGGATCAAGTAATCTGATTGGCTGGAAATTAGAAGTGGGCATGGTATCTTAGTTTATTCAGCATGAGAAGGGTTAAATAAATTACCAGGAGTTTCAGAAACTGGCCTTTCTTCTTGGTCAGCAGTATTCAGCTTCCCTGTATCCAGTAACATCTGCCTTATTCGTCTAAAATACAACAAAAAAAAGCATATCATATTTATCTAAATACTCGGAGACCTTTACTCCATACCATGCTTATTCCAAACATTTTAAACAAGTCCATTTGACTTCCTATTATTGATGTGTCTAAAAACTGCTGAATGAGTGGCAAACAGTGTTGCTGCATCCTGCGGTGTCCAATTTGGATGTACACTGTTTGTTCAAGTCTGTCTGTCACAATACTGAGTGTTATTATGGTGCATACCATATGCCTTCATAATACCATAGTGACAGCGCCTTAGATAAGTTGCTTATCTGTGCAAAGCGATAGGTAACAGTTTCAGCATAGGACATTTTGAAATATTTTTCCCAGAAAACAGGCTTTGACATTTCATGCAAATTGTCACCTTATGAGAAAAATAAGAAAAACGTCATCAATTTGTCATGTGCTAAATTTGACAAGAGAGTGGTAAAGGTTAAATACTCAAAACATATTTACAAAACAGCAATTACAATCAATTAGTCACAAATTAAAATATAAACAAAATCCCTTGTCAGAGCAAAATTCTACTATGTGGTGTTGAAAACACTGGGAGCAGGAAATAAGTAAAAATATTTAAAAAAAAAAAAAAAAAAGTTTTAGGGTCTTAGGATAATTATTATCTTACTTTTGTGTTCCTTTGTTTACCAAGAGACATAACTTATTTTATACTGAACTTGTTTAATAATATCATATAAAATGAACTTTCAAGTAACATCCTCTCTACAATTTGGGATCTCATGTTCGGAAGTGAAGTGCTAGCTGCTCTATCAATCCTATATTTCCATAAGGCATGCAGAGCTCCAGATATGAGATGGTAGCCACATGATAGTTTCTTACTTCTACATAAAAACATATGTTGTGGGTACTCATTAGAAGCACCTCAGCAAGGCTCTTCTAATGAGTACCCACAACATATGTTCATGGGGAGATAAGAAAATATCAACACTGTTTGGTTGAAAAATTGTGCCTCATCAGGAGCTAGGGGCATGTGACATAAAAATAATAAAAATAAAAAAAAAAAAAGCACGTTACTTACTCATGGATTGCTTTGCCAGCAGATGGCAGTGCCTGGACTGCTTTTATAACCGGAATGCCTTCATACACCTGAGGGCTTAGTTAAGGAATATTTCTTCCCCATATCAATCAAAACAAGACCTACTGCCAAACAGGACAGCTTATCTGAATGAAATCATATACAAAGAAATCTAAATCTGTCACTGTGACCTCAAAATCACTGACAGAGCTGCTGCTTGAAATTAATGCTCAGCTCTCTGGGTAAAAAATTCAGCAGGTAACTTTTGAAATGTTTTTCTTGTTATTCCCAGAAAATAGGCTTTAACAGATCATGGAGACAGTTTGCATGAAATTTCAGAGGCTTTGACAGTTCATGCTGTCTCCCAGTTTGCATGAAATGTCAAGAGCTTGATTTCTGGGGAAAATAAGAAAGAAAAAAAAATCAATTTGTTGTCTCTTGAATTTGCCCAGAGTGGTGAAGGTTAATAAAACTATGAATGAGTTCTTAAAACCAGTTAAAGAGTAAGTAAATCCACCTTGGCATTCAAGAGATATAGCCTTTAAAACAAGATCTGACAACAGGATAGGATAACTCGCTTGAACATTGCACTTGCCACCTCACCCAGACCTATAAAATTCAGAGCACTAGATGAGAAAGGAATGCAGATAAATATTTTTCTTATTTTTCCACAAAAACATATGCTGATTATGTGTTCAGGTTTATCAACCTTTGAGAGTCAGTTAAGTCACGTGTTTACTCACTTATCTGGAGTTATGCTGGAAGGGTAATAAAAAATATACACAAATCCAGTTCTTAGCTGAATGAAAAACTTTATAAAAGGAAATTTAAGCAAAGGATACAGGTACAACAAGGGTTTCTGTGTAGCCAACATCCATCACTAGTCCAGTATTGACTCCAAGAGTTAGTAATGAGGTCAGGTGACCAGAGGCAAACATTACAGAAGATACCTGAAAATAAATCAGAAACAGATTTTAAGTAATTGTTGATAAATTATTGAACACCTTGGAAATCACAAAGTTAAACTTTGTTTTCTTTGCAAAAGAATAAGTTACATCTTATTCGAACCATTTCAGTGTGATGATGCTACATGTACACAAAAGGGTTCTAGATATAAATGTAATTTTTTTTGATGTTCGTCTGTCATTACTGGCAATGACCAATCCTAATCAACTGTGTGATGTGTTATTATTTGTGTGTTCTAAGATGGCTGATGTGACCAATCTTAGCTCTAAACTGCCTGTTGCAGATAGAACAAGAGAGGTCTGAGGAAGAAAGTTCTGTTGGTGATGCCTTAGCTCTGGCTTTCCGCTGTGCACGTTTCTGCTCAGCTTCGCTGATTCTTTTTGCTTCGTATTCACCAGCTCCCCTTCTTATGAGGCCTCGCCACTTTGTACGATCCTGTGCAATCTGTTCCCGTGACTCTGTTGGTATGATGAAGTCTTTAAGGGAGGTTTTGAGGGTGTCCTTGTATCACTTCTTCTGACCACCATAGGAGCATTTTCCAACTTGTAGTTCTCCATAGAGGATTTTCTTTGGCAAACGTTCATCAGGCATTCTGGTAACATGGCCTGTCCATCTTAACTGTGCCAATTTCAGAAGAGTATGAACATTCTGCATCCCTGCCCTTTTCGGGACTTCTGTGTCTGGAATCCTGTCTTGCCACTTGATCTTTAGAAGTTTTCTAAGACAGCTTGTATGGAAGTGGTTCAGTCTTTTGGCATGCCATTGGTAAACTGTAATTTTTTTACCCAGTAAATAAACTCCCCCATACTGTATACGGGAAGAGTCAAATTTCTATTTTAAATATATCAAGCAGAGCTGACTATGTGATTTAGATATTCCTACAGAAAAATGGCTTAAACTATTAGCAAACGGTGGAGACCCTGATAAGATGCCATATTCTGCAGTGTCTGATCTGGTTCTGCACTGTTCACCAATTACCCTTTTTAGGGGTCGCCAGACTAAAATGGGTTAAACACTTTAAAATAAAACCTTTATATTTGTGGATGCTGACAGCAGGCATGTTAAAATACCTGTCACTAGACAGGAAAGCTTGCCTGAAATCCCTCACCCCCACCCCATCCACTGTTTTCCTCCCCACATCTCACTTAATAGTGACAATGCCTGACATCATTTTTTCATGTTAAACTTTTATGTTAAAGTTTCTTAAGATCTTTTTCTCCTGACTGCCTCCAGGGAATTAGTTGATACTTGGACTGATGTTAGATACTGATCAATCCCAAATTTTGATCAATCCCAAGTTTTGTCCACCTCATTCAGTCATATACTTAAAGTTTTCATATTCAAACAAAAATTATGTTATAAAGTTTTTAAAAGTTGTATATCTCCTGAATGGCTAGATGGATGTATCTGAAATTTGAACTTGTGTGAGATACTGTTCCAAAGCTTTTCTTCAGAGCATAACTGACCATATTTGGGACCTATTTATAACACTAAAGTATCAACCAAATCAATTACCGGTAAGGCAGTCAAAAGACACAGATCTTTAAAAACTTTAATGTGAAAGTGTAACTTAAAAATTCTAAGACATTTACCTTTATGGTCATGGGCAGACGTAAAGAAGGTACTGTATTAAAACAAAAGACTAACATTTATCAACATGTCAACCACAAAATAAATGCTACAAAGAGTTTTGACAATATGGCCTCTTTAAACTTAAAATAAAACCTTAACATTTGTGGATACAGATGCTGCAGAAATAGCCAACACCAGGCTGATGATAGTGCAAAATCTCTTCCTGTACTTTTGTGCAGGCATGTTAAAAGGGAAAATAGTCTTGAGTTCTTCTGGACACAATTCTGTTTTTCGTGTGTCAGAAGACGATCGGTAAATAAAATAAAAGCTCTACATTCACTCTCATTTAGAAAAGATAAAAATTGTGATGCATACCTCATAATGCTTGAATAATACTTTCGCAAGGGTTTCTCTGAATTTTTCTGGACACAAAAGTGACTCACAAACAACCAGCCGTCTGTCTTTTGGATTGGTCAATAAATGCCTAAAATACCAGTATCACATTAATTTAACCCAATTATGCCTAGAGTCCCATAAAAGGAACATTGGCAAACAGTGTAGATCCAGAACAGATGCCGCAGAATGCGGCATCTGATCAGGGTCTACACTGTTTGCTAAATACAGGAATTTATTTACAACATGGTTATAATCTTAACTCCAGATAAGGTGCATTTTCCAACCAAAAACTGTCAATATTTTCTTATTCTCCATGAAACTTATGTTGTGGGTTCTCATTAGAGCACCTCACCAAGGCACTTCTAACAAGTACCCACAACATATGTTTTCTTGCAGAAAAAAGAAAAATATTTTCCTGATACCCCTCTTATTTGGAGCTATGCATCATAAAAACAACCAGTCACCCCCTAAATTGGTAATGAACCTGTCCAAAGGCAGAGGTAGAAAAGCCCACTAGGAATGAATGGGTTAACAGTTAAGAAATCCACAACATATGGTAAATATCCTACTATTCTGAACATTTTATCTTATATGTTCCAAAGCTCCTGATAAGAGTTGGTATCCACATATTTTTCTTACTTCACACGAAAACATATGTTGTGGCTACTCATTAGAAGTGCCTCACTGAAGCAATTCTAATGAGTACCCACAACATATGTTTTTCATGGAGAAATAAGAAAAATATAAGTACTTTTCGGTTGGAAAAAAAAAAGTGCCTTATCTGGAGCTATGACATTCTTGGCATCAATGTTTTTTAATGCCTTTGTTTCACAAAATATTTGGTAGAACAGCAAATAGTGTAGAGCTAAAGGAACAGTCTGATCTGGGTCTGTGATGTTTGTGTATGACATTTTGTCAGAAAAGTGGGTGTACAAAATTTCAGGACATTTACTGTACATGCAATATTAAAACAAAGCAATGATAGAGGCATTATCCAGTCCGTGGACGAACAAAAAGTACCTTAATTTGGCCAAACATCTATAGACCAAAGACAATTTTAATTATTTTTTCTAAAGTAGGTCAGAGGTCTCCATATACATGTAGGTAACACATAGCTCCAGATACAAAAGAGTATCCCCATTATATTTTCCTCTGACATGTGGGCCCAGCAATCTTGGCTGGACACTTTGTTGACAGTAAAAGATTTATGCTTCTCAGACTATTATCATATTGTGAAAATATGAAGGCTGATCTGAGTCTTCACTGGCCGCATAGGTCTCATTATCTCATTGATTCATTTACTGTATTCAAATCAACATAATTCCCGATAAGAGGTGCATCAGATAAATATTTTTGTTATTTCTACAAGAAAACATATTTTGTGGATACCCATTAGATGCCCCTTGGTGAGGCACTTCTGAGTACCAACTGAGGCACTTCTAATGAGTACCCACAACATTATGTTTTCATGGAAAAACCAGAAAATATCAATATTTTTGATGATAGTTTGGGCTGAAAACAGCACCTTACCTGAATGATGTTTTGATGTTTTAGGTCCCTTTCAATATTCTGTAAGTCATATTGAGATGATGGAAGGGTGATAATGAAAGGCTATATATGGGCCATACAATCATGTCCTGAATTCTGCCTTCAGCAGGATTCGAACCCCGGACCTCATGATTCAAAGTCGGGAATGCTAAGAACTCGGCCACCCGCATGCTTCCACCTAATCTGGAGCTATCCAAATAAAGAATAACCTGATTTTATACAAACTTAACAGTGTTACATAACATGATCATAATATCATAACCATAAGTATACTGAAGGCAAACTTTTAACTTAATAGAGGAAAACAAACGAGATTTATGTCATTTTGATATTAGTCCTGCTTTTCAGAAATCAGCTGAATATAAAGATGATTATTTTGTTTAGAAATCAGCAAAGTTATTTGTGAAAGTCCCACCTGAAATACAGTACAAACAGGAAATCTTTTAGGTTTTCATACAACTCCTCTTCTGTGTTATAAGACCAGAGTTTCCGTACCTGAAATAAGCAATACTAACTGCATACAGTCTGAGTTCAGGACAAGAGGATTATCCAGGTGTATTTTTTCTTATTTCTCCATGAAAACATTTCGAGGGTTGAGCGCAAGACTGGCGTAAGTCAGATGGTTGTTTTTCCCCAAACCTAATCTCCTCACCATGAAGGCGTTATGAAGATTACAACATTTCTTTCTGTAAACAATGAAAATTTAGGTGCCATTGCTCATATGAGCAATGGCACCTAAATTTGCATTGTTTACAAAGGGGTCCAAGTTGCCCCTAAACAAGGGTTTCAAAAATATGTTTGAGTTACTATAGTCTAGCGCTCAACCCTCGATTTGTTGTAGGTAATCATTAGAAACACCTTTGCAAGACACTTCTAATGAGTACCCACAATATATATTTCCAAGAAGAAAAAGGAAAAATACTGTATCAGGACTGTTTACTTGAAAAAAGTGCCTTATCTGGAGTTATGATGTATTCTAATGTAATTTGTAGTGATGATTTGGTGACTGACATCCTTTTCAACATCATTTAAGTTATATTGAGATAATGGAAGGGTGATAACAAAAGGGTCTGTGCAATAAAGCGCCATACAGTCATCAAGTGAATTCTGCTCCCAGTAGAATTCAAGCCCAGGACTTCATAATGTGAAGTTGAGAATGCTAACCACTGGGCCATCTGGGCACTTCTGTAAAAGTCATAAACATTTCACATTAATCTGAAACTATAACAGGGATTCAGCTTATGAAGGTTATATTTTTTCCTATTTCTCTCAAATCAGTCCTAATAAACGAACGAGTTGTATGAGACATGAAGAAATAATATTGTTGAAAAATGCAGAGCCCCATTCAATCATAAGAACTAACCTTATTAACTATTGACTTAGTGATTAAATCACATCTCAAATACTAAATAAATTGAGCTGTAGATCTATATTTGTGGTATGACTATGATGTCAGTCTCTTTATTCATATTTACCTCTTCATTTTCTTTCTTCTGTTTTTTTCTCTTTTAATCTTAATCGTAACCTACCCATTAATTCCACATATGTAATGTTTGCTAGTTATTATGTATTGACATGTAGTTCATCTATTGTATGTACTGCTTATATGTTTTCTACATCTGTCACAGCACTCTGGGAAAGGATAAATATAGGCCTAGCCTACATCCAATCCCTTGGCATATGTATATTTGTTTTTGTCAAATATATGTATTTATGCCATAAAATTTGAAAAAATCAAAAAAAAAATCATAATAACAACACACATTATAATCACCATATCTGATCACTGGTATTCCCTATTAAAATTACCCTAAAATTAGGACTCCATTTATTATGCCAGCCTAGTATCACATTTACTAGAGGAATTGTTAGGGAGTATTTGGTGATAATTTTGGGATAATTTTTCTTATTTCTCCATAAAAACATATGTTGTGAGTACTCATTAGCTAATTTCTGGCATAAGAAGGTGCACAATACTGGTTAACCTCTTAGAGGACTTAGCCTGCCCAGTAAACGTGTGGTTAGGTAAACTGACCGCGCTCGACATGAACTCATTAGCTAAGGCATTTCTAAAGAGCACCCACAGCATATGTTTTTGTGTAGAACTGGAGAAAATTATCCCAGAATTATTCTTAACAATTCCTCTGTTTACCCTTAATATTGGGACCCTTTACCGCCTTATCATACTTCATACCAGCAATACTGGGCCCAGTTGTTCAAAACTAATGATGCCGTTAGTTAACATATCGTTAAAACTTTGATCATTAAATATGGCATACATGCTAATATTTTTGTGAAAAAATGTGAGTAGCTTTTGCATTTGCAAATGCTACTCACATTTTTTCAGCAAAAATAACCGTGAATTAGAGATTTTATTTACTAGAAAAGTTAACATTTTTACCATTAACAAGCTCGTTAAGCTAAGAACGCTTTGAACAACTGAGCCCTGTATTATAACAATGATTCTTGAAATAGGACTGATTTGAAATGCTGTAACATTGTCAAAATTAATTTCTGATTAAGAAAAAGCCATGTGCATATTTTCATCGTGTACATGTTAGTAACACACAGGGAAATTTTCAAAATAATTCCTTGACAAATGTGGGAAGAGCCGGTTACACAAACTTCAAACCCCCTCCCCTCTCCCATAATCATGCACAGCTGAAGATAAGATGGGGTATCAAGATTTTTATCCCCTGACTTTAAGGTGGGGATATTGTGAACACCTTGATCTGTCTGTCCACCCATCAAGTTCTCCTCCTGTACCACTTGGGGGTATTTAACCAAACCTGCTACAAGTTCGACTTCCCCTTGTGGTAAGGGTGTGCGAGAGTAAGTTTGTCCCACTGTTTGGCCATCTACTACACTATTAGTAACATTAGCACCGAGCATGGGGATTTTGAGATGTCGTCCCATCCACTGCACAATCTAGTATTTTTGTTATTTCTTCAAGAAACAAGAATTCCGCGGAAGGCGTCATCGCACCTGCTGGCGCAAAAGTCACAGGAGCCACAATCAGAATGTGGTTATTAAATAAGTTTATTTCATTCTTAGCAGTGCTTACTTGGAAAACTGGGTTGAAAAAAATGTAGACAAAGTGCCTGATGGGGCACATATATTCTTGGCCAGTGCCATTCCCTCTAATGGCTACATCTTCAGCACTGACTTTTCGTATTATACAGCCCAATGATAATGGAACGTTGACGTAAAATGTGTAAAAGTCACTGGAGCATGAAATATAGGTCAAGGTCATGGGTCAAGGTACCTGCTAATTCAGTGAAACAAGGAGAAGCACAATGCAAGGTATGGTGTTTGTAGGCCTTATAGTTGAGAAGTTATCAAACATCAACGTAAAATGTGTCAAATATAGGTCAAGGTCACTGGGTCAAGGTACCTGCCAAGCCAGGGCAATGAGGTGAAGCACTATGCAAGGTTTAGTGGCTGTAGGTCTTATATTTGAGGAGATACCAAACATCAATATAAAATGTGTCAAAGTCACTGGAGTGCACAATATAGGTCAAGGTCACCAGGTCAAGGTACTTGTCGAGTCAGTACATCGAGAAGAAGTGCTATATAAGGTTTGGTGGTTGAAGGCCTTACAGTTGAGGACATATGGAAGGGTGATGTAAAAGGTGTAAAAGTCAATGAAGCGTGAAATATAGGTCAAGGTCACCCAGTCAAGGTACCTGCAAAGTCCGTACATTGAGGAGAAGCACTATGCAAGGTTTGATGGTTGTAGGCCTTAAAGATGAGGAGATATTGAACGTTGACGTAAAATGTGTAAAAGGCACTGGAGCGCAAAATATAGGTCAAGGTCACCGGGTCAAGATACCTGCCAAGTCAGTACATATAAGAGAAGCACTATGCAAGGTTTGGTGGCTAGAGGTCTTACACTTGAGGAGATCTGGAACGTTGATGTAAATTATGTCAAAGTCACTGCAGCCAAAATATAGGTCAAGGTCACCAGGTCAAGGTATCTGCTAAGTCAGTACATTGAGGAGAAGCACTTTGCAAGGTTTGATGGTTGTAGGCCTTATAGTTGAGGAGATATCGAACGTCGACACAAAATATGTCAAAGTCACTGGAGCGCAAAATATAGGTCAAGGTCACCGGGTCAAGGTACCTGCCAACTCTGTACATCTAGAAGAAGCACTATGCAAGGTTTGGTAGTTGTACGCCTTATAGTTGAGAAGATCTGGAACGTCTACGTAAATTGTGTCAAAGTCAATGGAGCGCAAAATATAGGTCAAGGTCACTGGGTCAACATATCTGCCAAGTCAGGATGTCAGGGAGATGTGTCATGCAAGGAATGATGGTTGTTGTAGAATTGTAGTTGATTAGAATACTAACTTTGATGTAAATGTCGAACTTCGACATAACAGAACTGTTAAGAGACAGACGGACGGACGAACGGACAGACGAATGGAAAAGTGGGCACCTATGTCGCAAAGTCAGGAGGTCAGGGAGATATTTCATACAAGGTTTGATGGTTGTTTAGTCTTGTAGTTGATTAGAATACTTACTTTGACATAAATGTCAAACTTCGACATAACAGAACTGTTAAGAGACGGACAGACGGACAGACAGACAGACGAACAGACAGACGAATGGAAAAGTGGGCACCTATGTCGCAAAGTCGGGAGGTCAGGGAGATGTTCCATGCAAGGTTTGATGGTTGTTTAGTCTTGTAGTTGATTAAAATACTAACTTTGACATAAATGTCGAACTTCGACATAAATGTTGACAGACGGACGGACAAATGGACAGACATACAGAAAAGCGGACACCTATGTTGCAAAGTCAGGAGGTCAGGGAGATGTTTCATGCAAGGTTTGATGGTTGTTTAGTCTTGTAGTTGATTAGAATACTAACTTTGACATAAATGTCGAACGTCGACATAAATGTTGACAGACGGACGGACGGACTGACGGACTGACGGGCAGACGGACGGACAGAAAATCGGACGCCTATATGGCACCCTGCTACAAGCAGGTGGGATAAAAATGTTGTGGGTACTCATTAGAAGTGCTTCAGCAAGGCGCTTCTAATAAGAACCACAATACAGTAGAACCTCGATAATTCAAACTCCAATAATTCAAAATTCCCAATAATTCAAAATTCCCAATAATTCAAAATCATTTTGAAGTCCGGAAATAAATATATGTATGCATTTTAACCCTCAATTATTCAAAGTCTCAATAATTCAAACAAAACTGTTTGGTCCCTTGGACTTTGAATTATCAAGGTTCCACTGTATATGATTTCATAGAGAAATAAGAAAATTATCCCTGTAATGTTCATCAAATACCCCTCCTTAACAAGTTCTATGAAACTGTTTACCTGGACACTCTATTTTTGGGTTGACAATTGATTGTGTTGAGGTATAACGACACGCCAACCCTTGTGGGTCGTTTTGTGTCATCTCCCAGAAAAACAGAGAAAAGAGAGAGAAGAGATAGTACAGGAGATGAAAGAGAGGGACAGGGAAAAAGAGGAACAGAAATGAAAGTGAAGAAACAAGAATAGCAGGCCTTGTCTAACTGTAAGCCAATATCAGTTGGACGCCCCGGTGACGTAAGATACACGACGCCTTAGCACTACCTGACCACCCCCATTTTGGATTGACAAAAAGAGCCTTATATGAAGTTATATATTATCATGTTCCCAGAAAATCTACTCTAAATTATCACTCAACTTTATCATCTTATCTCAACCTATATATAGTTTAGGATATTGGAGTCATTTGTTTAGTATATTTACAACAGTAACATTACCTTCCCAGTTTTATCATCTCTCACTTCAGATGGTATGATACACCTTGGGCTTGTTTCACCAGCCACACCACACCTGGAATACATATTTCAGCCATAAGACAACCTGTCCAATGTAATGCGAATAGTGAAGGGCACAGTGCCAGATGAGGCATTTTTACAGTTGTAAAGTACCGGTAATGCTACTTTTCTTATTTCTCCACCAAAACACAAAATGGTATGTTCATTGTGGGTACTCATTAGAAGCACCTCACTGAAAAAGCTACCAATTGCAGACTAAAAGCCAAATTTAAAGCTTTTGCAACTTGAACAAGTTGGTATTTTTATGTGTTTCTAGCATTCTAAGAAAGACATTGTGCATCAAAAATGCTTTTTGATGGAAAAAGAACGAAAATGACTTCTATGTGACATGCAAACAGCTAAGCTCTAGATCAGCATGCATATCCATGCAGTCTGGTCTGGGCATTCTCTATTTGTCAACATATACTATAGTATCCATTGATTCTGTAAGTGAACAACAAAGATCCTGATCAGCCTGTGCAAATATGTAGGCTGATCTGGACCTTAGTTGTCCACAAACTGTATTTATAAGGCCCCTTTTTGTGTGTTGCACATCATTTGTTATACAACTGTATATAGATAAATACTACATGTTAAGGCGGCACAATTAATCGGATAATCGATAAATTGTTCGATAAATTCCACAAAAACGATTATCATTACTGTAATGACAAACACAGAAATCAAATGATCCATTATTGGCAAATCTGTAATTACAGATTTGCCAATAATGGATCATTTGATTTCTGTGTTTGTTACTTTACCGCATTTACACTTAGTATTCAGACATCTCACTATATTTTATCTGAAATTGTAACAAGTACAATGTATTACCCACTGTTGTGCTTAAACAGCTGGATGAGTGGCAAACAGTGTTGACCCAGATGAGATGCTGTGTTTGCCTCTTCTCATCTGGGTCTACACTGTTTGCTCAGGCCTGTCTGACCAAATACATACATATAATACAAGAATTCCGCGGAAGGCGTCATCGCACCTGCTGGCGCAAAAGTCACAGGAGCCTCAATCAGAATGTGGTTATTAAATAAGTTTATTTCATTCTTAGCAGTGCTTACTTGGAAAACTGGGTTGAAAAAAATGTAGACAAAGTGCCTAGTGGAGCACATATATTCCAGGCCAGTCCCATTCCCTCTAATGGCTATACCTTCAGCACTGACTTTTCGTATCATACAGCCCAATGATAATGGAACGTTGACGTAAAATTGTAAAAGTCACTGGAGCATGAAATATAGGTCAAGGTCATGGGTCAAGGTACCTGCTAATTCAGTACATCAAGGAGAAGCGCAATGCAAGGTATGGTGGTTGTAGGCCTTATAGTTATCAAACATCAAGGTAAAATGTGTCAAATATAGGTCAAGGTCACTGGGTCAAGGTACCTGCCAAGCCAGGGCAATGAGGTGAAGCACTATGCAAGGTTTAGTGGTTGTAGGTCTTATATTTGAGGAGACACCGAACATCAATATAAAATGTGTCAAAGTCACTGGAGTGCACAATATAGGTCAAGGTCACCAGGTCAAGGTACCTGTCGAAGAAGAACATCGAGAAGAAGTGCTATGTAAGGTTTGGTGGTTGAAGGCCTTACAGTTGAGGACATATGGAAGGGTGACCTAAAAGGTGTAAAAGTCAATGGAGCGTGAAATATAGGTCAAGGTCACCCAGTCAAGGTACCTGCAGAGTCTGTACATTGAGGAGAAGCATTATGCAAGGTTTGATGGTTGTAGGCCTTATAGTTGAGGAGATATTGAACGTTGACGTAAAATGTGTAAAAGGCACTGGAGCTCAAAATATAGGTCAAGGTCACCGGGTCAAGATACCTGCCAAGTCAGTACATATAGAAGCACTATGCAAGGTTTGGTGGCTAGAGGTCTTACACTTGAGGAGATCTGGAACGTTGATGTAAATTATGTCAAAGTCACTGCAGCCAAAATATAGGTCAAGGTCACCAGGTCAAGGTATCTGCTAAGTCAGTACATTGAGGAGAAGCACTTTGCAAGGTTTGATGGTTGTAGGCCTTATAGTTGAGGAGATATCGAACGTCGACGCAAAATATGTCAAAGTCACTGGAACGCAAAATATAGGTCAAGGTCACCGGGTCAAGGTACCTGCCAAGTCTATACATCTAGAAGAAGCACTATGCAAGGTTTGGTAGTTGTATGCCTTATAGTTGAGAAGATCTGGAATGTCAACGTAAATTGTGTCAAAGTCAATGGAGCGCAAAATATAGGTCAAGGTCACTGGGTCAACATATCTGCCAAGTCAGGAGGTCAGGGAGATGTGTCATGCAAGGAATGATGGTTGTTGTAGAATTGTAGTTGATTAGAATACTAACTTTGACGTAAATGTCGAACTTCGACATAACATAACTGTTAAGAGACAGACGGACGGACGAACGGACAGACAAATGGAAAAGCAGGCACCTATGTCGCAAAGTCAGGAGGTCAGGAAGATATTTCATACAAGGTTTGATGGCTGTTTAGTCTTGTAGTTAATTAGAATACTAACTTTGACATAAATGTCAAACTTCGACATAACAGAACTGTTAAAAGACAGACAGACGGACAGACGAACAGACAGACGAATGGAAAAGTGGGCACCTGTGTCGCAAAGTCGGGAGGTCAGGGAGATGTTTCATGCAAGGTTTGATGGTTGTTTAGTCTTGTAGTTGATTAAAATACTAACTTTGACATAAATGTCGAACTTCGACATAAATGTTGACAGACGGACGGATGAATGGACAGACATACGGAAAAGCGGACGCCTATGTTGCAAAGTCAGGAGGTCAGGGAGATGTTTCATGCAAGGTTTGATGGTTGTTTAGTCTTGTAGTTGATTAGAATACTAACTTTGACATAAATGTCGAACGTCGACATAAATGTTGACAGACGGACGGACGGACAGACTGACTGACGGACGGACAGAACATCGGACGCCTATATCGCACCCTGCTACAAGCAGGTGCGATAAAAAGCACTACAAGCATAATACCCAGCCATAGCAATTATTTGTTTATGTATTAAAGTTATCGTTGCGAAAATGTCTGGAAAGAAAATGATGGAGGGACAGATAACAATCCACAAGAATTCCGCGGAAGGCGTCATCGCACCTACTGGCGCAAAAGTCACAGGAGCCACAATCAGAATGTGGTTATTAAATAAGTTTATTTCATTCTTAGCAGTGCTTACTTGGAAAACTGGGTTGAAAAAAATGTAGACAAAGTGCCAAGTGGGGCACATATATTCCAGGCCAGTCCCATTCCCTCTAATGGCTATATCTTCAGCACTGACTTTTCGTATCATACAGCCAAATGATAATGGAACATTGACGTAAAATGTGTAAAAATCACTGGAGCATGAAATTTAGGTCAAGGTCACGGGTCAAGGTACCTGCTAATTCAGTACATCAAGGAGAAGCACAATGCAAGGTATGGTGGTTGTAGGCCTTATAGTTGAGGAGTTATCAAACATCAACCTAAAATTTGTCAAATATAGGTCAAGGTCACTGGGTCAAGGTACCTGCCAAGCCAGTGCAGTGAGGTGAAGCACTATGCAAGGTTTAGTGGTTGTAGGTCTTATATTTGAGGAGATCCCGAACATCAATATAAAATGTGTCAA
This sequence comes from Anodontia alba, assembly GCA_964016985.1. Taxonomy (NCBI): domain Eukaryota; kingdom Metazoa; phylum Mollusca; class Bivalvia; order Lucinida; family Lucinidae; genus Anodontia; species Anodontia alba. Next base: position 7,019,525 of record OZ024823.1, on the reverse strand, counting down.
AGTCACTGGAGTGCACAATATAGGTCAAGGTCACCAGGTCAAGGTACCTGTCGAGTCAGTACATCGAGAAGAAGTGCTATATAAGGTTTGGTGGTTGAAGGCCTTACAGTTGAGGACATATTGAAGGATGACGTACACGGTGTAAAAGTCAATGGAGCATGAAATATAGGTCAAGGTCACCCAGTCAAGGTACCTGCAGAGTCTGTACATTGAGGAGAAGCACTATGCAAGGTTTGATGGTTGTAGGCCTTATAGTTGAGGAGATATTGAACGTTGACGTAAAATGTGTAAAAGGCACCGGAGCGCAAAATATAGGTCAAGGTCACCGGGTCAAGATACCTGCCAAGTCAGTACATATTGGAGAAGCACTATGCAAGGTTTGGTAGCTAGAGGTCTTACACTTGAGGAGATCTGGAACGTTGACGTAAATTATGTTAAAGTCACTGCTGCCAAAATATAGGTCAAGGTCACCAGGTCAAGGTATCTGCTAAGTCAGTACATTGAGGAGAAGCACTTTGCAAGGTTTGATGGCTGTAGGCCTTATAGTTGAGGAGATATTGAATGTCGACGCAAAGTATGTCAAAGTCACTGGAGCGCAAAATATAGGTCAAGGTCACCGGGTCAAGGTACCTGCCAAGTCTGTACCTCTAGGAGAAGCACTATGCAAGGTTTGGTAGTTGTAAGCCTTATAGTTGAGAAGATCTGGAATGTCAACGTAAATTGTGTCAAAGTCAATGGAGCGCATAATATAGGTCAAGGTCACTGGGTCAACATATCTGCCAAGTCAGGAGGTCAGGGAGATGTGTCATGCAAGGTATGATGGTTGTTGTAGAATTGTAGTTGATTAGAATACTAACTTTGACGTAAATGTCAAACTTCGACATAACAGAACTGTTAAGAGACAGACGGACGGACGGACGAACAGACGAATGGAAAAGCGGGCACCTATGTCGCAAAGTCAGGAGGTCAGGGAGATATTTCATACAAGGTTTGATGGTTGTTTAGTCTTGTAGTTGATTAGAATACTAACTTTGACATAAATGTCGAACTTCGACATAACAGAACTGTTAAGAGACGGATGAACAGACAGACAGACAGACGAACAGACAGACGAACAGAAAAGTGGGCACCTATGTCCCAAAGTCAGGAGGTCAGGGAGATGTTTCATGCAAGGTTTGATGGTTGTTTAGTCTTGTAGTTGATTAAAATACTAACTTTGACATAAATGTCGAACGTCGACATAAATGTTGACAGACGGACGGACGAATGGACAGACAAACGGAAAAGCGGATGCCTATGTTGCAAAGTCAGGAGGTCAGGGAGATGTTTCATGCAAGGTTTGATGGTTGTTTAGTCTTGTAGTTGATTAGAATACTAACTTTGACATAAATGTCGAACGTCGACATAAATGTTGACAGACGGACGGACGGACTGACGGACGGACGGACGGACTGACGGACGGACGGACGGAAAATCGGACGCCTATATCGCACCCTGCTACAAGCAGGTGCGATAAAAACCAGATCTTGATAATATCAATGGACAGATAACAATCCTAAAGCAGATCTTGATAATATCAATGCATATAGCAAGTTCGGTTAAAAGGCCTTGTTATTTATTCAAGTTATCATCCAGAAATGAAAATATGGACGTGTCTCGGGCAGATAAGTCCGTAAAAATTTGACGAAATTTGCCCATTAGCAATCCCAAACAAGAGCTCCTTAATGTCAATGCATATAGCAAGTTTGATGAAAATCCCTTGTTATTTAATCATTACCATCCAGAAACGAAAATATGGGCATGTCTCGGGCAACTCCGTAAAAATTTGACGAAATTTGCCCATTAGCAATCCCAAACCAGATCTGCTTAATGTCAATGCATATAGCAAAGTTGGTGAAAATCCCTTGTTATTTACTCAAGTTATAGTCCAGAAACAAAAATATGGGTGTGTCTTGGGCAGATAACTCTGTCAAAACTTGGTGAAATTTTCCCATTAGCAATCCCAAACCAAATCTCCACAATATCAATGCACATACCAAGTTTGGTGAAAATCCATTGATGTTTACTCAAGTTATCATCCGGAAACGAAAAATGGACAGAGGGACATGCGACTGACGGATGGACGGACACACGGACGACCAACATGAAACCATAATACCCCGCCACTATTGTGTTGCGGGGTATAAAAAGTCATGCTCAAACAGGTAAAACTATGACCAAATCTTGAGCGATTACTAATCAATTATCGATCACAATGGCAGGACTGATAATCGATTATCTTTTCAGCTCTGATTAGACAGCCTTACTATATGTAATACAACATTTGTAAGGTGTGTAACTAGAATGGTCCTCACCGACCCACTTCATATCAATTAGATGGAGAGATTAAAATATTTCACACACACACAAAACAAATAAAAGCACTACAAGCATAATACCCCGCCATAGCAATTATTTGTTTATGTATTAAAATTATCGTTGCGAAAATGTCTGGAAAGAAAATGACAGAGGGACAGATAACAATCCTAAACCAGATCTTGATAATATCAATGGACAGATAACAATCCTAAACCAGATCTTGATAATATCAATGCATATAGCAAGTTTGGTTAAAAGGCCTTGTTATTTACTCAAGTTATCATCCAGAAACGAAAATATGGACATGTCTCGGGCAGATAACTCTGTAAAAAATTGACGAAATTTGCCCATTAGCAATTCCAAAACAGCTCTCCTTAAGGTCAATACATATAACAAGTTTTGTTAAATCCCTTGTTAATTAGTCAAGTTATCATCTGGAAACGAAAATATGGGCATGTCTCGGGCATATACATGTAACTCTTTAAAAATTTGACGAAATTTGCCCATTAGCAATTCCATACCAGATCTCCTTAATGTCAATATATATAGCAAGTTTGGTTAAAATCCCTTGTTATTTACTCAAGTTATCATCCGGAAATGAAAATATGGGCATGTCTCGGGCAGATAACTCCATAAAAATTTGACAAAATTTGCCAATTAGCAATCCCAAACCAGATCTCCTTAATGTCAATGCATATAGCAAGTTTGGTTAAAATAACTCTGAAAAAATTTGATGAAATTTGCCCATTAGCAATCCAAATCAGATCTCCACAATATCAATGCACATACCAAGTTTGGTGAAAATCCATTGATGTTTACTCAAGTTATCATCAGGAAAAGAAAAACGGACAGACGTACGACGGGCGGAGACACGGACGTCCAACGTGAAACCATAATACCCCGCCACTATTGTGTGACCGGGTATAAAAATAGAAAGACTTATCTGGAATATGTATTGTACATTGTACAATCAATCTTTGGAACAAACTAGGTCTGCCAAATACCTGATGATGATTAGGTGTTTTATGTCTACTGATACTCTTTCAACATTATTTAAGGCATACCGAGACAATGAAGGGGTTATAAAGAAAAGCTACGTGCACTGAAGTGCCATTCAGCCATAAGATGAATTCTGCATCTGGTATCATTACGAAAACAAGCCTATTCAAATATATTGGAAAATTTACCAGCAAAATATGAAAATTTTCAGATAAAAATTCTAATAATTTTCTTATGTCTGCTCAAAAACATAGATTGTGGGTACTCGTTAGAACTGCCTCGCTGAGACGGTTCTAACGAGTACCCACAATCTATGTTTTGAGCAGAAATATGAAAAATAATGTATACCCCTGTAAACCCCAGTTTTACTATATAAAAGTGGAGTTTAAGGGGGTCAACATTATATAGGCATGTTTTCGTGATGGATTCACACTGGGACTTTGTGACCCAAAGTCAGAAGTGCTTAAACACTAAACCATAAGGACACTGCACCAAATACCTGAGTATTACTATTTCTGACAATCTGGATTCAAGTCAGGATACCTCACATATTTCTTCTCGAGCTACAAAAATCCACTAGAATCTTTCTCTGACAACTAAAGGAACCAAGGAAGCTGCATATAAAATGCTTGTACTGTAGGTCCTCAGCTTGAGTATGCAGCCCCTGTTTGGAATCCATCACTCACTTTAATAGATCTAATAGAGAAGGTACAGAGGATTGCTGTCTTTTGCACTTGCGGGCATTGGTGAAACACTAGTGATGTCAGTGAGATGCTGAATGAACTACAGTGGCCAACAGTAGAAGCCTACAGGAAGCAGGGGGTCACACGAATCACTGAAATACCGGAATACTACCGAAATACCCGTGAAAAATATAGGTATACCTGTGAAAGATACCTATTAAAGACACCAATATTGGCTTTAATTAATTAATTAATATTATGTCAACCTAATGGAAATGGGAATATATTTTAACCTCAAATAATTTGCAAATTCTCTTTAAAGTGTTTTATTATTATTATTATTATTATTATTATTATTTGAAAACATTGTTGATAGTCCACTAAATCAGAGCCGGAATACGACCGGAATCAGGCATCTCTTGCCTTCTTCCACAAAATCTACATAGGCACTGTTGACCTACATAGATCAAAATATTTACCTGTGCACCTGGATTCAGACAAACCAGTACATCATGATTCAAAATATATGTAAGATATTTGTAGAATACTGATCAATCAGCTATCACTTTACATTGCAACTGTGAATAGGCAGAAGTCACGTGATGTCAGTATGGACGAAGAAAGGTGCTACAGTGTTAAACAATAAATAAATGAGTTGTAGGACTAAGGCGTAGCTGATCAACTGCAGCCATACTTTCATGCTGACATTTGTTTTTAAGCTTGTTTTTCTTTTGAAACAGCAGTTGAGAGGTTGAGTTTGACCTAGCTATTTCTAGCTATTGACTGAGAATTTCATGTTTATGTTTTGCAGACCATTTCCCTTTGTCTAATTTGATTATGCTCAGTGTGTGGGGGGTATGTTAAATTACTTGTCTAGTTTAAACATATTTTATTTCATTAATAGTACATGTGGCATGCACATACATATCTCAAATAAAAGAGGGATAAGAATGAAAGTACACATGCTTTATATAAAGTTCTTCCCCAGGTGACTTGTTTGACTTGTGTTGACCACAGCATCACACTGAGAGGGATTTGACATTCAAGAAAATGCAGACCATCTTGAAAAATGTTGAATTTTTTTTTTTTTTTTTTCAGGGTTGAAACCCTTGTCAATATATTAATCACATATTCATATTTTTTTCCTAAATACCTATTCTGCATCATTGAAAACATGCACCAATGCCCTGTGCTCAAGACTATGCTGGTAGACCAACTTGAGTGCTCAAGGACTTCATGTTGATGCAGTATTTACAACCAAGTTTGTATTAACTATGAACAGTATAAATACAGATTCCTGCCTTGGACTATCAGAGAATGGAATTCTCTGCCTGAAGACCTGGTGCATGCAGCATCCAGATCTCCTAAAACCTGTAAAGGTCATAATGTCCATGACCGTACAGTTATGGGATGTCACAGTTTTATTAACACTATCAAAGCAACGTCATGTTATCATGGGCATTTTATTGAGCTGTCAAGGTAACTTAAACATGTCATCATGCTGACTTATAAAATTGGAACATCATTTAAATATTGTCAATGCCCGTAACGTCAGCTTATACTGTTAATGACACTGGCATCATAGTAACATATGCGCTGTTATCTGTGAAGATGTTTACAGTAATGTCCTAAAATTTAGCAAATTTTATGCCATACTATTTTGGCCTAAAATTTGCTTTTTATGCAGTTGTTTCTTAAAACACATAGAGGAATGGCAAAGAGTATAGACCCTCATCAGTGCTTCTGAAGGAGCTATCTGACCTGGGTCTATACTATTTGCAAATGACGTTTTGTCAGCAACTTTGGGTTACGAAATTTTAAGGCATTTACCATAATATAAGAATTCCGCGGAAGGCGTCATTGCACCTGCTGGGGCAAAAGTCACAGGAGCCACAATCAGAATGTGGTTATTAAATAAGTTTATTTCATTCTTAGCAGTGGTTAGTTGGAAAACTGGGTTGAAAAAAATGAGGACACAGTGCCCAGTGGGGCACATATATTCCAGGCCAGTGCCATTCCCTCTAATGGCTATATCTTCAGCACTGACTTTTCGTATTATACAGCCCAATGATAATGGAACGTCGACGTAAAATGTGTAAAAGTCACTGGAGCGTGAAATATAGGTCAAGGTCATGGGTCAAAGTACCTGCTAATTCAGTACATCAAGGAGAAGCACTATGCAAGGTATGGTGGTTGTAGGCCTTATAGTTGAGGAGTTATCAAACATCAACGTAAAATGTGTCAAATATAGGTCAAGGTCTGAAGGTCACCGGGTCAAGGTACCTGCCAAGCCAGTGCAATGAGGTGAAGCACTATGCAAGGTTTAGTGGTTGTAGGACTTATATTTGAGGAGATACCGAACATCAACATAAAATGTGTCAAAGTCACTGGAGTGCAAAATATAGGTCAAGGCCACCAGGTCAAGGTACCTGCCTAGTCAGTACATCGAGAAGAAGCACTATATAAGTTTTGGTGGTTGAAGGCCTTACAGTTGAGGACATAAGGAAGGGTATTGTAAAAGTCAATGGAGCGCGAAATATAGGTCAAGGTCCCCCAGTCAAGGTACCTGTGGAGTCCGTACATTGAGGTGAAGCACTACGCGAGGTTTGATGGTTGTAGGCCTTATAGTTGAGAAGATATTGAACGTCGACGTAAAATGTGTAAAACACACTGGAGTGCAAAATATAGGTGTCACCGGGTCAAGCTACCTGCCCCAAGTCAGTACATCTAGGAGAAGCACTTTGCAAGGTTTGGTGGCTTGAGGTCTTACACTTGAGGAGATCTGGAACCTTGACGTAAATTATGTCAAAGTCACTGCAGCCAAAATATAGGTCAAGGTCACCAGGTCAATGTATCTGCTGAGTCAGTACATTGAGAAGAAGCACTTTGCAAGGTTTGATGGTTGTAGGCCTTATAGTTGAGGAGATATCAAACGTCGACACAAAAAGTTCAAAGTCACTGGAGCGCAAAATATAGGTCAAGGTCACCGGGTCAAGGTACCTGCCGAGTCAGTACGTCTAGGAGAAGCACTATGCAAGATTTGGTAGCTGTACGCCTCATAGTTGAGAAGATCTGGAACGTCAACGTCAAGGTCACTGGGTCAATGTACCTGCCAAGTCTGGAGGTCAGGGAGATGTGTCATCCAAGATATGATGGTTGTTGTAGAATTGTAGTTGATTAGAATACTAACTTTGACGTAAATGTCGAACTTCGACATAACAGAACTGTTAACAGATAGACGGACGAACGGACAGATGAATGGAAAAGTGGGCACCTATGTCGCAAAGCTAGGAAGTCAGGGAGATGTTTCATACAAGGTTTGATGGTTGTTTAATCTTGTAGTTGATTAGAATACTAACTTTGACATAAATGTCGAACTTCGACATAAGAGAACTGTTAACAGACGGACAGACAGACGAACGGACAAATGGAAAAGCGGGCACCTATGTCTGGAGGTCAGGGAGATGTTTCATGCAAGGTTTGATGGTTGTTTAGTCTTGTAGTTGATTAGAATACTAACTTTGACATAAATGTCAAACTTTGACTTAAATGTTGACAGACGGACGGACAGACGAACGGAAAAGAGGACACCTATGTTGCAAAGTCAGGAGGTCAGGGAGATGTTTCACGAAAGGTTTGATGGTTGTTTAGTCTTGTAGTTGATTAGAATACTAACTTTGGCATAAATGTCGAACTTCGACATAAATGTTGACAGAAGGACAGACGGAAAATCGGACGCCTATATCGCACCCTGCTACAAGCAGGTGAGATAAAAATGAAATGGGTGCAATATTTGGCTGAAGTGATACTAGAAAATTTAAGGGACCTTGAATCATTACCCTTTTGTCTAAAGGAAGTGAACTGTTTCTCGTGTCCAATCCCTTTGTTTAATATGCAATAAAATATGATTAATCTTAATTTACACATGTCCCGTGCTGATGAAACTGATTAAGAATAACAGAATTAGGTTTTCACCAATTTTAGGAACTTTTACAATCAAGGGTGCAGACGATTAAGCAAGATTAAGCTGCTTGTAGCAGGGTGCGATAAAAATGAAATGGGTGCAATATTTGGCTGAAGTGATACTAGAAAATTTAAGGGACCTGGAATCATTACCCTTTTGTCTAAAGGAGGTGAGCTGTTTCTCGTGTCCAATCCCTTTGTTTAATATGCAATAAAATATTATTAATCTTAATTTACACATGTCCGGTGCTGATGAAACTGATTAAGAATGACAGAATTAAGTTTTCACCAATATTAGGTTATCACATTCTGGCAATAAGAAATCCTTTGGCATAGAAATCAAGCAGAAAGCAATACCAAACCTGGCAAGTTTAAGCGCTAAAGACAAGACCAGACAACTTTTACTATGTGGTAGAAGAAGCAGTCATGGATATGATAAATGAAAAACTCGTGACAAAGGTGGATGGTTAAATGGAAGATTCCATCACATCACAGACCTGACAAGCGAAGAACATGTGACCGTGGTGAAAAAAACTGTCAAAGTTCAAAATAAAATGGAATGGAGAAGATATGTGTTGTTATTCATTGTTATATGTTATATTTATTTTTTTTGATAGTCATAAAATTACTCAACATATCAATATATATAAATGTAAACAATTAATCCCAGACATTTCCTAGGTATCCACTTATATTTTACTGGTAAATTAGCGAGAAAAAAAAGCATGATGACAGTGCCATTGATATTAGGCAATGAAAATGTACAAGATCGTCAAGTTTTATTTCATCACAGGTTTTAGGTGGTCTCTGCAGCAATTATAAAGAGTTCTCACATCTACCCACACTGCCTAAACTACATACAGCTCCATGTTGTAACAGTATAAACCATTATGCTAACATCACTCGTGTGTAATGTTTACACCCTAGGCAGGATACAAGTAGCTGTTTACTGGTACTGCAATCTGCTGGGAAAAAAAAAAAAAGTACGAAACAACGGACACGAATTGCCCCACCCAGAAAAAATAAATAGGATAATCGCAGGTTCCTCACTTTGTATACGCTGCTCCTATATCTAATATAACAACGTTTTTATCACCAGTACTTAAGCCTTCGTATATAGGCATGGTGGCTGCAAATTCACAGAAACATTAATAAAATTAATAAATTATTTGACAGCAATCAAAAGCGGAAGTCAACCATAAACTGTCCGAATGTTCGGCAATCTCCCCACATGACTTCAAAATAACGGAAATGTATCGACGGCGATTTACAAGTATTTTCTTTCAAAAACATGCATATTTTATACGGATGTATTTCGGGTAATCCGAGCCTTCTGCGGCTGCTTAAAGCCTTTTTATTGATTTGGGGTCTTTGACAAGCCGTCAGTCAGTAAATATCAGAAGGCTTTCTTGTCAAAGAAGGCTCGGATAATATTTCGTTTTTTTTTTTTTCATAAAAAATCACCCATTTAAATATCTTCAAGACATTCAGTCTGCATCTACAAGGTCTTCACAGCAATTTGTGCCTTCTAGATCGCCATTCGTAGCTGCCTAGATTGAGATTATCGATTATTCTATAAAGACGTTTTCTAAAGACTTTTCTTTAAAGACTCGTATGCCCTAGAGCCTGATAAGGCTGATTTACTTATAACATAGAATATAGAAAAAGCTTACATGCTACAAGTCCCAGAAATGGGTTAAGCATTATTGGAAGATAGATAGCTTAGCATTTTTATTAGTTTTGCATCGCCCCCTCCCCCACCGCACCCCACTCCACCAAGAACATGTTGAAAGATTTTGTCAGCTGATGTTCGGATTTATATGTATTAGTAGAGGACCACCCTGGATCTCTAATGCATTGAATAACTTTACATTAACATTGAAAAAGAAACCGTTGGCCCTACCAGGGCCCGTACGTCCGCGACAGCACAGTTCCCATCTTGATGAGTCAAAAGGCTACCGGGGCCTTAACAATTGGTTTAAAAAATATTCTATTTAACAAGAATATAACAGTAATAGGAAGTACAAACACATGGTACAGGATCTGACGCTAAGCCAGACAGAATCATCCTTTGCGTCATTGTGGAACGTGTGAACAGTATGTATAAAAAGATGAATATGAAGAGATAGACAGACAGACAGAGTAGTTGTGTTATGTGTACCTACCGCAAGAGCGTTTCCTAATACATGTACATAAAGGTTATTTCCAAGAGACGGATTAGGAAGATTAGGAGTGGCATCGTGACCCAGGGTGAAGTTGGCTGGCCGTAAAAGTGATTTAAACATCCCCAGTGGTTTACTCTACTGACCGTTCTAAGGCGGTGATCCTGGTGTTAGTCTTACTCTTTGTTGCTTTGTGGTTTATTCTACGAGGCGACTTGTTTTATGTCTTACCTTGTGCTCGGACCCATCAATACCCGGACTGGTAGCTGTAGTGCTAATACCTATTTTATCGATATGATGATGTCGTGGCTATGATTTTACCGGTTACCGGGTTTCGTCTGGAATGTGCGAAAATCAATCGAGTAGAAAGTGATAATTATCCGCAATAAACAACCACATATAAGTGTTATTCAACCATCATGAAAAGTTAGTACTATATACACGTAATTGTTTTTTAACCACATTTGTTGAATATTGGTAATATACTTTACAAATTTCGGTGGAGTTTCCAAACACCGTTTTGTGAATGAAGCCGTTCGTCGAAGAAAAATGGCGACCATTGTTGACCTGTACTCGCATTGGTAGAGCCTTTTAATGCACGTCCTCGTTAAAATCAATTATAAATTAAACTTATTCAGGAAAAAGAAACTAGCTTTGTTTTCGAAGTTGTTTTATGAGCATATTATTTTTATACCTACTTCAATGCCAATTGAAATATCGGCTGGTGAAAATGTCAATTTCTCGAATTTGACCAACAATTATTCGCGATATTGAACCTCATATAAGTGTCATCTGTGAACAAAACATCACTTATCATTCAAATTAAATACTATGTAATTATTTTGTTTTTTAATCATATTTGTTGAATATTGATCACACATATTACAAATTTCGATGGAGTTTCCAAACACTGATTTGTGAATGAAGCTATTCGTCGAAGAAAAAAATGTCGCCATTGTTGAATAGTACTAGCATTAGCAGAGCCTTTTAATGCTTTTCCTCGCTAAAATCAACTATAAACCCAACTTATTCAGAATAAACTAGCTTTGTTTTATTGCTTTATCAGCATATTATTTTCATAACCGTAATAGAAATTTGAAAAGTCGACTGTGAAAATGTCGATTCTCTCGAATTTGACCCACATTTTCTAAAACGAGTATGTGCAAAATTCGGCGATTATCTATGTTAAAAGGAATCAGTTGAATAAAATGTTATTGACATATAACGGACCCAAGATGGCATTATTGCTTTATAATAATTTTAACTGGCTTAACTAAAAATACATGTGTTTAATACTAGTTTAATATGGGTGGAGTTTGCAAAATATAGATTCCGAAGTGACGTAAGCATCACCAGCACCCGCGACATGAAAATTAACGGAAACGGACAGTAACAAGTCCGGGTATTGATGGGTCCGAGCCTTGTGTTATTTTGTTCTTGTGTGTTTTTTAGTCCTTTTAGCATTGCGATTACCTCGCTTGGGGAAGAGAGAGCTAATCTTAGTGTTTTTCGTTCGTTTGTTCGATTTGTGCTTGTTTGGTTTTGTCGGTCGGGTATAAAAGCCAAAGCCAAGTCCGATCCGATCCGCCGATCATTTTTCTGCCGATCATAAATTTTATTTTTGTCATTATATCTAAGCTATGATTCAAATGTCCAGTATATTGGCTTTATATGATCATATTATATAATTGTAATTTACAGCAATGATATTATTAAAATCGTTGCTCTAGTTTTTAATTGAGAGTGATTTTTTCTCGTTTCAGGGGTATAAAAGCCAAGCTCGGAAGAAAAATAGCCGAGAGAGATTTTTTGATTTTTGTCTCTATTATATGTTCTTTTATAGAACAGACTTAACTATAAATGCTGAAATTTTGTTCATGTGCATTGTGATTCAACAAGCATATGCATATGTTTCAATAAAATCAGTTTGTTTACCAAATTAGACGCATCTATAAATAGACCTGTAAACAATGACGATACTTACAACAACGTCCTGAAAGGAGACGAAATTGGGGAATTTTCTGACCGCGGAAGATAGTGTTTTAAGAATATCTAATAGATATTAATATCTGTATTAATGTTATTTCTCCTTTTTCGTCTTCTTCCCTGTCTTTTTTTTTTTTTTTTTTTTTTTTTTTTTTTTTTGCAGTGGTAGTTGGGTCATTTTGTATCTCATATTCGTTGCGGTCCGGCGTTTCTATTTTTAGAATAGTACGCGTGCAAAGCAAAGATGGACAGAAAAAAGGCTAAAATAGCTTATATATGACATAATTTTCATATGCAAGAAACTAATTATGTTCTAGTGACCATTCATTCTCTGAGACAGAGCTGATCTCTGTATATATTAGCTTCACTACTGAGAAAACTATGATTTTTTTTTTTATATTTACTGGACTTGGCTTTTATACCCCTGGAAGACAGAAAACTACTTAAAAATCAAATCCAAAAGCATTGAAAAAAGGAATATCTTTTGTCGAATATTAATTAGGCAATGTATGATAATATAAAACTGATATACTGGACATTTGAATCATAGTTCAGATATAATGACAAAAATAATATTTATGATCGGCAGAAAAATGATCGGCGGATCGGATCGGATCGTACTTGGCTTTTATACCCGACCGGTTTTGTCGGTTTCCTCTTCCTCTTGATGTCTGCGGTTTGTGATTGTGGCATTTCCTGGACTTTTCTCTTACCCTTTTTTGGAGAAGCGAAATTTTGTTACTAGTCTCGGTTTCCTGAGGTAAACCGTCCGGAATTAACAATGAACTCTTGCACTTGACTTAAAAGAGCTTCATTTTCTCCTCGCGTTTTGTTGTCAATGCCAAAAAGAAAATCATGAGATGTGTACGCGTTTATGTTACTGGGTAAGTATCTTGTTCTTGCGGTCGCATACCTAGGGCAGTCAAAGAATAAGTGATGTGGGCTTTCAAAAGCTCCACACTGGCAAGAGGGATCGGCCACGATATTCTTCCTGAAGAGGTGGGAGCTGAGCCAGCTGCATTCCATTCGCATTCTTGAATGTAGTATCTGGCCTTTTCGTGAGCTGGTATTATAGTAAAAAAAAGGTAAGAGAAAAGGTTTTGATATGTTTCTATTCAAACGAAATTTAAATGACGCAATAGGGGTAGCTTCTTTAGTGTCATTAGACAGATTATTCCATGCTCGTATTGTTGCCGAGAAAAAAAATAAAACAAGTTCGAATTAGCGTGAATAGTTTGGATGTCGTGTGAATTTCGAAGGTTGTATCTAGAAGTCTCCTGTATCAGTGGAGGAACAAGATCCGCAAGATAACTGGGAGTAAATCCATTCAAAATCTTAAAGAAAATTGCTAGTTTGTGTTTGTTTCTACGGCTTTGAAGAGATTCCCAGTTTAACTCTGAGAACAATTTTTCGATGCTGCAAAATCTTGTGGTGCCAGTTATAATTCTCGCTGCTTCTATGTGAATCGATTCGAGTTGTTTCTTATTTTCAGCTGAGCAGTTTTCCCAGACAGTATCACAATATTCGAGCAATGGCCGTATGAAAGTAACATATATTTGTTCTAATATTTTTCTGCTAACTCTAAACTTCAGTGTTCGCATGAGGTTCATTCGTACCAGGCTTTCGATGCGATTTCCTGAATATGATTGGACCACGTGCAGGACTTTGACAAGATGAGACCAAGGTGTTTATGGCTATCTGTTTCGGGTAGCATTATGGTATTCATGATTCGTTGGATGCTGTGGGGAAGTAGTTTACGAGATAGGATCATTGAGAAAGTGTATCGTTCATGAAAGTTAACCAACCAGTTAGCTGCCCAGGTGCTGATGGTATCAAGGTCAATGTTGATAAGATTTGCAGCTACTCGGCAGACTTTACAATTATGTACAGACTTGTATCGTCTGCGAACAACTGTATAGAACAACCAATATTTTTCACTATATCGTTTATGTATATCAAAAAAGTAAGGGTCCCAGGATAGACCCCTGAGGAACCCCAGCTCCAACAGGGGCCCAATCAGATGCTTGTCCATTACGCTCGACGCGCTGCTTACGTCCAGATAGATAACTCGAGAACCATTTGATCACCCTATCCGAGCATCCTATCCCGGATAATTTGTGTAAGATACCCCTGTGCCAGACCCTGTCGAAGGCTTTACTGATGTCGCAAAATACTGCCCTTATACTTCTTTACGTCGTCTACTGCGTTACAGAAGGTGTGGTATGTATGAAGTAGCTGATATGTAGTTGAGTCACCCGGTACAAATCCAGATTGAAACGGAGTGAGAATTGACGTGCTAACACATAATTATACATGTGATTGTGAACGCATCGTTCCACTGTCTTTCCGATTTGGCTTAAGATGGTGATTGGGCGGTAATTTGATGGTAATGACTTATTATCTTTCTTATGAATGGGTGTTACATTTACATGTTTCCAGGAAGAACGAAAGTAACCCTGTTCAAGGGAACGATTGAGCACTATTGAAAAAGGAGAGGCAAGAGTAACTGCGCCTTCCTTAAGGAAACGGGGACTGATTAAATCCTGACCACAAGCTTTGTTTACATTGAGGTTCAAAAGAACATCTTTAACTTCCTGGCTTGATATAGTAATGGTCTGAAAACTATATTCTAAATTGGGTAGTTGGGGCATTGACCGATTATCATCGACAACTGTTGACTGAGAAGCAAAGTACATGTTTAGCAAAGTGGCCTTTTCAATGTCACTTTCAGCGCGTTCATCATTAGAGTTCAGTGTGGGGATATAGATGTTGATTTTCCGAGTTTTAACAATTGTTTAGATGTTTTCCAAAATAATTTCATATCGTTTGTTTCAGTCGAAAGTAAAGAGTCCAATTTTTCAAAATAATCATTCCTTGACTTCCCTATAAGTGATACTACTTTATTGCGAATTATCTCCACTTTTTCCCAAAAGTTGGCATTAGATGTTCTTTTGAATTTCCTGTGTGTACGTTTGCGTTTTCTAATTAGGTTTCTAATGTGTCATGTTATCCATGGGTGTTCCGCGGGTCTGATGGTGGCTACTTTATTTGGAATAGCTTGCTCTGCAGCAGACATTATAGCTTCTGTAATGTGGTTTATATTTTCATCAGTATCCGTAGATAAATTTACTTTTTCTTCTGATTCGTCATTCGTTTACGGATTTATGAGATTGATTTATGGTTTGGATTTGTCGGTTTCCTCTTCCTCTTGGTGTTTGGGAAGGGCTGGGAAGGGCTGCGGTTTGCGATTGTGGCACTAGACTTTTCTCTTACCTTTTTGCGGGTACCATGACCACAACTACTTCTAAGTTGTAATCCGCTAAAATTTCCCGGTACCTTTCAAAGTTACCGAGTTTGTAGTGCCATATTTTCCGTTTGAATGTTATATTTTGAAGCCTTATAAATTTCATTATTACAACAGTGGGACAATGATATCTAATTTGATTAGGTATAAATGTATCAATATTAAACCGCTTGTTAGGATGTTGCTAGTGTTGCGTACGAGGATTAAGTCTATAAGTGTAGACGAGTGTTCAGTAAAGTTTAAGGCTGACATTGTTGAGGCTTTCAACTCAACTTCAAGATACGTACCTTGATGACTAATTAAATATTGACAATATTTACTTTGATCAAATGGTGGACCGTATAT
Source organism: Anodontia alba (assembly GCA_964016985.1). Taxonomy (NCBI): domain Eukaryota; kingdom Metazoa; phylum Mollusca; class Bivalvia; order Lucinida; family Lucinidae; genus Anodontia; species Anodontia alba. The sequence continues at coordinate 7,003,725 of OZ024823.1, read as the reverse complement.
ACCCTACAGAACTCTAATTAAATAGAGCCAATTCTTCCGATACCGAGGCATCTTTTTTTGGATTTGAATCTATGTATATCTAATCGTACAGTTTTCACCAAAATATATGATAAAGGGGACGATTTCGATTTTGATATGGTCAATTTCCCTTTTCTGGACGGCGATGTCCCCGGCGTACCTCATATGGGGTATACATATCTCAACTTATTAGATTCGCCAGGGCTTCTTCAAATCTTAGTGCCTTTAACTGCCACAATAAAGCCCTTACTACCAAACTTATTTAGGCAGGGCTATCGTTATTTTAAACTTCGTAAGGCGTTTTCGAAATTTTATCGCAGAAACAGTGCCTTGGTTGAAAAATATAGGGTCAGTCTGAAAACACTTCTGCGACAAGGTATAGCGTAACCAGAATTTTACGGTGACTTAGTGTACAGATTTAGAAAAAAATGTGGGAAAATCTAACTTTACGGAGCAATTCAGAAAACTAATTAACCGGTATAAAAGAATTGGCTATAGACTTGAAGGGCTGCGGTTTGTGATTGTGGCACTCCCTGGACTTTTCTCTTACCTTTTTTGATATTATGCGGCAGACTGCATGTCTAGTTGTCAACCCAATCATTGTTGATGGCTATGCTTCACTCTTTAATTGCACGACGGCGGTTCGGGCCTCAGACTCATGACGGCTTCTTCGTAAAACTTTAACCAGTGGGTTGGGGCTTGATGATATGTATTTGGCTTGGCCCGCCGTGGTTCAACTATTGGTTTTCATTTACTCTGGCAAACAGTAGAATCAGCCATGAGTACTTGTCTTTGTTTATCATTGTGATTAACTTGATTTTTATGTTTTCGCTTTGATGCATTGACCGAGTTGGGAGCCTTTATGCGAACCGAATGTTTATGTATTTCTGTATTAAGAGTAGCAGCGGGACCCAGGGTGAAGTTGGCTAGCTATAAAAGTGCTTTAACCGCCCCCCCGCCTGACCCCCTCCCCCCCCCCCCCCCCCGCCACCCCTCCGGTGGTTTATTCTACTGACCGTTCTAAGGCGGTGGTCCCGGTGTTAGTCTTACTCTTTGTTGCTTTGTTGTTTATTCTACGTCGATGTGTTTTATGTCTTACCTTGTGTTATTTTGTTCTAGCGGTTTTCAATCCTTTTAGCATTGCGATTACCTCGCTTAGGGAAGAGAGAGCTAATCTTAGTGCTTTTCGTACGTTTGTTCGATTTGCGTTTGTTTGGTTTTGTCTGTTTCCATTTCCTCTTGGTGTCTGGGAAGGACTGCGGTTTGTGATTGTGGCACTCCTTGGACTTTTCTCTTACTTTTTTTTCTAATGCTGTATTATTGCATTATGTCTTTTATTTTATTGTTATTGACACTAAGCATGTTCATATTAAAATCTCCGAGTACTATATGATATCTCGTCTCATCACGAAAACATACCTATATAATGTTGACCCCCTTCAACCCCACCTTTATATAGTATAGCTGGGGTTTACGGGGGTATACGTTATTTTTCTTATTTCTGCTCAAAACATAGATTGTGGGTACTCGTTAGAACCGCCTCGCCGAGGCGGTTCTAACGAGTACCCACAATCTTATGTTTTGAGCAGAATTATGAAAATTATCAGAGTTTTTTTATCTGAAAATTTTCAGTTTTGGAAGGTGAAATGTTCTGTATATTTGAACAGGCGTGTTTTCGTAATGGTCGGTGCTGTATGCCATGTCGATACTTTCATTAATGGAGGTAAAATAGTCTGCGTTACTGTTCGGGGTTCTGTAAAACACTCCGATGGGGACTGTTTTGGACTATGTTTGATTCTCAACCAACACAGCCTTCAGACCAGAGATTTCCAGGTCAGTTCTTAGAAGGATGGAGGGATTATCCCATTCTTGAAAGATACCAAAGAAGGTGCCTCAGCAACCGACTGGGAAAGAATTCCACAGGGATGCCGTCCGGGGAAAAATAAAGTTGAAATAATCTGTAGATGTAGAAAATTAAAAAATATACTTCTTGGAGTGAGAGTCTCTGGTAGTTTTCGTCGATGGGATCAAATACTCGTCTGCCGGTATGTGGACTAGGTCGTTTACCACGTTGTAGAAAAGAGTCAACTGTATCTTATTCTTCTAGACTCTAGGGCTGACTCCCATTGCAAATGTTGTAGTATTGATGATACGCCGCCGGTGGTTCCGAATCGTTTGTAGTGTAACTTGCAGCTCTTCTTTGTCCCATATCAATCTTCTCCGCATTTTGTCCTTATGGTAAGGATTCCATAAGCTATATTCCGGAGTTGATCTGACCATAATGATATATGCATTGAATATGGTGTCCTCACTGCAAGATCTGAGATTCCGTCTTGGTGGTGATTCAATCTATATGTAGCTTCCATGACAGAAACACCCGAGTATTTGGTGGAGTCTTGTACTTTCAAGATGTCCTTTTAGTCTGTAGGTGAATCTGACTGGGGAGCTAGATCTTCGCTCAGGCAGCTGCATTTCTGTGGGTGAAACGCCGTGCCCGACCTGGTATCCCAATAAGAAAAAACCTGACGGTATAGATCTACACAATACAGTCGTCAGCAAAGAGTTTTGTCTTTGAGTTTTGTCTTTGATTAATTTGATTTTTATGTTTTCGCTTTGATGCATTGACTGAGTTGGGAGCCTTTATGCGAACCGTTTTTTTATGTATTTCTGTATTAAAAGTAGCATCGGGACCCAGTGTGAAGTTGGCTAGCTGTATCCGGTGGTTTAGTGTGTTCTTTGTTTCCAAAGGCAATCTTTTTGACGTTTATTATTCTACTGACCGTTCTCAGGCGGTGGTCCCGGTGTTAGTCTTACTCTTTGTTGCGTTGTATGTCTTACCCTGTGTTATTTTGTTCTTGTGTTGTTGTTGTTTTTTTTTTTCAGTCCTTTTAGCATTGCGATTACCTCGCTTGGGGAAGAGAGAGCTAATCCTAGTGCTTTTCGTACGTTTGTTCGATTTGCGCTTGTTTGGTTTTGTCTGTTTCCTTTTCCTCTTGGTGTCTGGGAAGGGCTGCGGTTTGTGATTGTGGCACTCCCCCCCCCCCCCGGCCCCCTACCCCCTGGACTTTTCCCTTACCTTTTTTGATTGTTTGGTAGGTCGTTCATGAATAGCAGAAACAGCAGGGGCTCAGTACTGATGCATGAGGAACACCACCGATAACTGGTATGCTATCGGATGTACAACCTTCCACGATCACGAAAAACGAAATTCCAACGGTGAACATTCTCCACCCCCCTCCCCAACGCCCCCCCGCCCCACTCCCCCCGCTCCCCCTGATACTATAGTGGTGTTTTTTTGTTGTTGTTTTTTTTTTGTTTTGTTTTTTGTTTTGTTTGTTTGTTTTGTTGTTGTTTTTTTTTTTTTTTTTTTTTTTTTTTTTTGTTTTTGTTTTTTTCGAAAAGACGCTGCTGTGGAACACTGTAAATGGCTTAAGAAAAATCTAAAACCGCCATGTCGGTCTGAATTCCTTTGTTCAGTGTGGAGGCCAGGTCATGATGTAGAGTCTTTAACTATGTCGCCCAACCGCTCTCTCGGAAACCATGTTGGCAGTCGAAGAGTATCCAATGCTTGTCCATATGCTTCAGAACATGTTTGTCTGTTAATCAGACCAACAGACAGATGCAATACTGTGAACTAGACACAGGCATTTGTTTCGTGCAAGACAAAAAAAGAAGAAGTTGGGCGGTTTTACTGTCTCTTTTGTTTTTAGTGTCATAAATAAACATATTGTCTGAAAAGTGATCATCTTGTTGTTGACTATAAGTTATCGCATCAGAACAGAGCGCTACACAGAACTGTTCTACACCACCTACAATTAACTACCATTTATAAAAGACATAGGCGAATAAATATGCAACAGTGTAGGACATAGTCGGGGCATCCCAGCTTGCTATATTCGCGAAGAGTGAGGGAGAGAGAACCAGAAAGTACAAACCAAAAGTGGTCTTAAAGGCTGATAGGCATGTTCAGGCGTCCATGTCAGAGAAAAATCTGTGAGAGGAATTTGTCAACTAAATGGACAGATTGTGTGTCAAAGTGTTACCAAAAAAATGCAGATTAAAACAAAAACGGAAACAGGTACAAGGCACAATTTCTTTGTTTAGAATTCCTTTTTGCTCACCTGAGGCTTAAGGTTCATAGGTAAGCTTATATTATAGGCCGGCTCCGTCGTCCGTCTGCCCGCCGTCGTCCTCCATCTGTCGTCCAAACTCTTCAAACGTCTTTTTCTCAGAAACCACTGGGCCAATGAAAACCAAATTTCATATGGAGCCTTCCTGGGCCGGGAGAACGAAAATTTGTTTGACGCATCTGGGTCACATGACCAAGATGGCCGCCATGCCCATTTATGGTAAAAAACCCCATTAAAAAGCTTCTTCTCCGGAACCAAATGGTCCTGAGGCTAGGTATGCAGCATTGGGACAAGGGCCCAATAAACTTTGAAAAAAAAAAACTATAACCTTGGATTGACTGTGACTATTTTTACGGAAAGATCAATTTTTTACATAGACTTCTATAGGCAAAATTTCAGAAAAGAAATATTGTCTGAAACTGGAAGGCCCAGGCCTTTTGTTATTTGGTATGTAACTTTATCTTGTAGATCTCTACCAAGATTGTTCAAATTATAGCTCTGGGGTCAAAAATGGACCTGTCCTAGGAGTCACTTGTTTTACATAGACTCCAAAGGCAAAATTTTAGGTTGACTGCCGTAATAAAGCCCTTACTGCCAAACTTCTTAGGCAGGGCTATCGTTATTTTAAAGGGGCTCTTACACGGTATAGGAAATTTACATTGGTTTCTGCCCACGCTTGGAATTGGATGAAATTCTGCACAATGGTTGCCTAGGGTATAACACTGATGATTATGAGACATTGGCTTTTAAATGTAGTTCCATTGTAAATTTATGGTGTTTTGTACGTGGCCACTACCAAATCAGGGGGTGCCCTAATATTAACCTTCGTACAGTAAACAGGATTTCATTTTTCAGATGCTGGAATGTTTTATTAATTAAGGCCATCATTAGTACATGTTTTGATACTATGGATGGCTTCATGCACTTAGCAATAGTGTTGGAGCAATAACGTAAGTTGAACGGTAGCCCCATATTTCAGTTGCAGGTTATGTATTCATCCAGATATTATCTGCAATTTTGCCATGTTCCGATTCTTGTCAAGACACCATTTCAGCATCAAAAATTTCCATATGTATTAGGAATAAATACATGAAATTTCATAAAATTTTAAGACCGGTAACATGTTGTTTGAACAGCCTGAATACATTTAGTCCCGAGTCGGCAAAATATGAAATTACCCAATACTCATGTATAAGTAGTATCATGTAAAGTCAACTTATCAATAGCTTTCAATTTGGATTACCATGATATAGTATGATTTGTATAAGAAGTTGATACCATAATTGTACATATTCATTAATAACCAGTTGACTGAATTGCACCTTGTTGAACACCATGTCCAAAAAAAAAAAAAAAAAAAAAAAAAAAAAAAAAACTTTTCGTTTACATGATCTGGACCATGCAGACACCAAATTCTCTGTATCTGTATATATAGAATTCCACTTCAAATACTTGACTATGGAAGTATTTATCAGATAATAAAAAGCAGATAACAGTCTTGTAACTGATGATGATGATTATGAAACCTGGGTAGCTTTAAAGTTACTCGTTCAGGCAGATAGGCATGGTGGGCACAACTTGCTTACCAAGAAATGATTACTATCCTAGGACACCTGGTTAAAATCTTCAGGGTCCATGTCTGTTGATTTTAAGATTCAGAATTGTCAATCTTCAATGGATTTATGAGTTTGGATGAATGCTTTGGTACTACGACCTTACCTAGTTTAGATCTAAATATTTATTGGTTCTGAAAAACAAAACTGGTATTTCTTTTAAACGGCTAACCGCATTCATTATTTAACTGATACACTTCATGTGTATTTAGATCTATGTTGAATTCCTTTTTGTGCCTACACAGTGGTTTATTGTGTGATAGCACTGATGACTTGAAATGTTTGGCCTGTGGTAGTGGTTGAAATTTTGATTGATAAGTCAAATGCCCCAGAAAGTAAAGGATACTAGGTGTGTGTGCGCAGTTGCCAATGGTTCTTTTTCCAGCAGGGCAAACACAGTAGTAATCCTTTACTGGATCGTTCGTTGTTTGCTGACCAAATACTTTAGTAGTCTTTCTAAAATGAAAGAATGACTTTTCAGAAATATGATCAGCGAAGAACAACAAAGAAAGTAAGAGCAGTTGGTATTAAGAAGAATGAAATTACATTCAGCTAAAATATTCAGCGGAAGAAAGAATTAAAGTATAAGAACTAAACCAAAACTTGAATACTAAAAGCCTTTTAAAACGTATTACAACACAAAAAACAGAGACAAGGTGAAAATAGAATTAATTAAATACCATAGAACTGCCAGCAACCAAACGAATGAAAACTGTTCAAAAACTCTTCAATACATCCTTTAAATTCACATTAAGACCACACAAGTTAGCTGTTTTAAACTCCTGTGTTAATTGACACATGGCAGAGTTTCAAACTAGTATGGAAGTCCTTAGGCAAATGACTAAAATATGAATGTCATACAACCTTTGGAAAAATCTTCAAGCTTTAACATGAAGAACTACAGAACACCAATTTGTTGTTTAAGTCAAGCTATGTGCACTAGAGTAGAACATATGTAGAACAGAAACAATTTCATATATGCTTACTATAAGGAAGAAAGGATAGATCTGCTTTTCTGATAGCAAAAGTTAAGACCACATAAACAGTATTCTGTGCTGCTGTCATCAAAGATAACTATTGAAACAGAGAGAAAAACTCCAGTGTCAGTGTCAATTCGATCGCAGGAAATACCGATTGAAGTGACACATTTGAACATGTTACAGGACAAGAAGTCCAGTATTCATAATCTCAAAATACAATATAGGCTTGCAAGCAAGCTATAGATATATCAGAAGTTAAGTCTATAGGTATTATTTTCTTTTCAAGCGTTCTTAGTTTGGTTAGAGTTCACCAGTCCAGAAGCAAATCTCCAAAAACCCTAAAATCTGTTGATGGGGATGCAAATCCTACTTCAAAACAAACAAACAAGCAACAACTTCTTGCAATAGTACATTTGTACATCTTCTTAATATGACAATGGAGATTATGGATCTCCCTGTTTTATGCCTGTTTTTGTAATGGTGAGAATGGATACCCCTGTTTTACACCTATTTTAGTTTTATGCCTTTTGGGAAGTAATTATACAAAATGCTCAATGATTCGCTGACATGAATTAAAGCGTAAGATTTTGTTAAGCCTAATTTGTTAATTAAAATTTCTTTAGATTTAATTTGTTGCGCTGTCTACATTTGTAATAGTTGGTTAGTCAGAATCCATATAAATAGAAGGCAAGTAATAGAAAGTCATGAAAGTTTAATGGGTAGCTCAAGATATATTCATTCCGAGTTGTTTAAACTCTCTTTGATTTGTTAAGTGTTAGAAGTGTTTGATCACACTGCCTTTCTCTACTGTTTTTTATCAATGTAACAAAATAGTCAATTTTGTAAAACTCGACCTATATCCATTCAAGGCCTAAAATGACAATGTTACCGGTTTTGATTTTTTATGAAATTTTGCACAGCTATAGAGGATATATGTAGCAAATTTTCCTGGTAGTATGAAATCTTGACAAAGACTATAACATATTAATTTTGAAAGTTTAATTTTGATATTTTTTTTCATTTTTTTTGTAAAAAATTCAGATTTTTTATAATCAATTTATCAGAAAATGTTAACTTTAATTAAATATAAATGTTTTGTGGTACCAATAGTATTACTATGGTGTTCACCATTCAGCACAGCGCAAAAATCTTAAAACTAAATTAAACTTAAGGTGTATGACATACTTATTTGGAGACAGGTATCAGCTCATGAGGGAAGTGAGTCAAGGTTGCGTCCTGAGTCCAACTTTTTATTATATAATTTAATAAGCACGTTTTCATAGGTTGCATATGCCTAGTTATTATTATACAAAGTTTCAGAAAAATCCATGCGTGGGCAGAAATGAAAGATCCCCTTTCGTAAGGCGTTTTCGAAATTTTATCGCAGACACAGTGCCTTGGTAGAAAAATATAGCGTCACCCTGAAAACACTTCTGCAACAAGGCATATCGGAACCAACATTTTACAATGACTTAGTGTTCAGATTTAGATATTATGCGGCAGACTACATGCCTAGTTGTCAACCCAATCATTGTTAATGGCTATGCTTCACTCTTTAGTCTTAGTGCTTTTCGTACGTTTGTTCGGTTTGTGCTTGTTTAGATTTGTCGGTTTCCTCTTCCTCTTGGGGTCTGGGAAGGGCTGCGGTTTGTGATTGTGGCACTCCCTGGACTTTTCTCTTACCTTTTGTAGAAAAATTGTGGGAAAATCTAACTTTTCGGAGCAATTCAGAAAACTAATTAACCGTTTTAAAAGATTTGGCTATAGCCTAGATATTTTGCGCAGACTGCATGCCTAGTTTTCAACCCCAATCATTGTTGATGGCTATGCTTCACTCTTTAATTGCACGACGGCGGTACGGCCTCAGACTTAATGACGGCCTCTTCGTAAAACTTTAACCAGTAAGTTGGGGCTTGACGATATGTCTTTGGCTTGGCCCGCCGTGGTTCAACTACTGGTTTTCATTTACTCTGGCATACAGTAGAACTTGCCTTTCTATTTTTGATTTGATACTGAAACCTCTATTTGCATCGGTGGACAAGTCCAAATTCGAGAATGGAAAATTCAAGTCAGAAACTCAAGGGTGAAATGATTAAAAGTATTCCAGTATCTTGACGCTGACGGGAGAAATGAAGAATGGTAGGTTGCTATTCGACAGTCTAGCACAGAGAAATTCTTTGAATGTCTAAGTGGGTATCTACTTAACCTTTACTTAACCTTTACTACTTTCCGTGCTAATTCAGCAGACGACAAATTGATATTTTTCTTATTTTTCCCAGAAAATAGGCTTCGATAAACGGGACTCAAGGTGAAGTTGGCTAACTGTAAAAGTGCTTTAACCACTCCGACCACCCTCCCCCCCCCACCCCCATCTCCCCCCCCCCCCCCCCCTCAACTCCGGCCCCGGTGGTTTATTCTACTGACCGTTCTAAGGCGGACGTTCCGGTGTTAGTCTCACTTTTTGTTGCTTTGTGTCACGTTTTTTGCTTTGTATCAGGGTTCTTGTATTTTTCACTCCTTTAAGCATCGTAATTACCTCGCTTGGGGAAGAGAGAGCTAATATCGGTGCTTTTCGTACGTTGGGTTTAGTCTGTTTCCTCTTCCTCTTGGTGCCTGGGAAGGGCCGCGGTTTGTGATTGTGGCACTCCCTGGACTTTTCTCTAAACTTTTTTTGACATTTCATGCAAATTGCCTTCTAAGGGGACTTAGAATTTATCTAAGGTCATTCTATCATATTTTTTGTCCTTGTGTCTACTGTTCCGCCTAAATAGTGTGGACCTGCGATTACTATAAAAAATAGAAAGGTACTAGGGACTAGTCTTGTGAAAATTGCCATGTTAATATAGCGCAACTAAGTGATTATTTATGTTATTTTGATTTCTGATCGGAAAAAATATTTTATTATATTTTGGGAACGCACCTTGAGAACGAAAGAAACGCTTTTCCTATTAGGTACTTAGGATATTACAACAGTTCCCCTGGTGAATTGACTGGTTTTGGGAATGATTTTGGGAATGATGTCTTTGTGAGTTGTAGAAATGGAATTTGTTTGGAACTTAGTAGTATTAATCTTTAAACAAGTACACTTCAGCTTCATACAACAGCCCAGCGGGCACATGACGTTTACATAACGTCGTATTAACGTCGATGCAACATCACAACGTTGCATCGACGTTAAAGAGATATTGTATAAACATCATGTGCCTGCTGGAAGCTTTTTGAGAAGGTCTAAAATGTGTGTTGTACACACTAGTTCCTTCCTTCACATACTATCTTTGGTATGTCAGAGATCGAAACCCGCTGCAACCTTGGCGAAATGGACGATCTACAAACAGATATTGCAGTACTGGCACTGCAATCAGCAAGACAGGTCGATGCCTCGAATATACATGTCAGAAGCTCTTTGCAAGACGAAAGTACTAACAAAATAAAACAGGGAAAGAAAAGAAAGTTGTTCTTTATTGTTCTTCAGGACTTTTGTCTATATAGTACACTGCACGAAGCTTCAGTGTGTCAGTTTTTTTAATGCCTTGGAAAAATGTTAGTGAAAATGACATCTGCTAAAGAAATGTTAAAAAAGCGACACCTGTCACGTTTCTAGTAAACATCTGATTAGATTACAAATTCAACAAACACCCACGCCCTTTACCTGAATGAATGTCAGCAGCAGACAAAGTTGTGATGCAGAGATAAAATGCACTCTTACAACAAATTCGTCTTTTATGTGTTATTTGTATCCAACCTAGAGATTTTATGTGCACTCCCAGTCCTCAAGTCCCGCTCAATTCAAAGATAATAGAATGTTACACTATTTAGCAGGGCCCAGTTGTTCAAAAATAACGATGTCGTTAGTTAACGTATCGTTAAAATTTTGATTATTAAATATGGCATGTATTTTTGCTAAAAACATGTGAGTAGCTTTTGTAAGCTGCTCTCATATTTTCAGCAAAAATACCTGTGAATTAGATATTGTTCTTACTAGAACAGTTAACATTTTGACCACTTACGCGCTTGTTAACGATGCTTTGAACAACTGGACCATGGATATTACTCTGGCAAAAATCAAGACAGTTCATTAATTTTGGGTCAGTTTTTTACCCTATCGAAATACAATAGCAGTTCACTAATGTTTTACACTTGGGTAAGATTTGTGGAAGTAGATGAAGCAAGGGATTCCATTGAAGGTTTCTGTCTGTTTTTACGTAAGGCATTCAATTCCGGTGTTCCACAGGGTGTGTTTTCTTTAGGAGGCACCTTCACATTCACGTCTGAAACAAATCAAAATAAAACAATACCCGGCGGGCGCATGGTGTTTATACAACGTCGCATCAACGTCCGGTCAACGTCATGACATTGCATCGACGATAACGTTACATCGACGTTGAGGCGACGTTGTATAAATGGCATGTGCCCGGTGGGTAGTAAGTAAGTGAACTCAGGAACTGATACAATCAGATCCACATCAAAGGCAAAGACGGGCAAATACAATTAAACAGCCACAAAATGAACATATGGTAAGCAGAGTTGGCAACTCTTTCCCAAAAAAAGGTGGCAACTCAATTACCCAAACTTAACTGAATGTATCTTTAACTTGCATAATTATTAATAGAAAAACATTAGAAAGTGAAACGTTACATAACAATAAAGTTCACTTTTCATAATAATATTTTATTATACATATTTTACAGAGAAACGTAAATACAGACGAGAATTGATGCCAGCTATGAGTAATATCAACATTTTTCATAAACGAACCGCGTCAAGTGAAGACCATTTCAACCAAAAATATTGGGACAACTTTCTCCTTATATTGACGCCGGCTGCTGGTAAGGCTGGCTAATCGGTGCTGAAAAGATAATCGATTATCAGTCCTGCCATTGTGATCGATAATCAGTTAGTAATCACTGAAGATTTGGTCGTAATTTTACCTGTCTGAGCATGACTCTTACCATTTGTTATACTTTATTGTATGTATTTGGTCGGATAGGCCTGAGCAAACAGTGTAGCATCGCGTTTGCGGCGTCTCATCGGGGTCTACTCTGTTTGCCACTCATTCAGCTATTTTAGACACAACATTGGGTAGTAAATTCTACTTGTTCAAATTTTTTGATAAGTATGGTAAGGAGTTGAGGTGTCTGAATGCTAAGGGTAAATGTGGTAAAGTAACAAGACACAAAAATCAAATGAGCGATTATTAGCAAATCTGTAACGATAATCATTTTTATGGAATTTATCGATCAATAAATCGATTATCCGATTAATTGTGCCAGCCTTAGCTGCTGGTTTTAAATTTAGCAGGCAATGGATTAAACGACATGAACTACTAAAGATCTAAACAAACTTCGGCACAATTATTCCTTGTATAACGATTCTCAGTTATCTTATTATATTCTGGTAGGTATATTTAGCAGACGACTATTACGTTTTTATTCTTACTTTTGTCGCAAAGTATATGGCTCAACTTTGTATATTAATTGTCTTCTGAGAAGATATATCACCTGCAATGTTGATCCACAATATTGTGACAAAAGCAAAGAAAAAACATGTAAAAATCTCGTCTGCTTAATCTTAATCTTGCTTTGAGCTAGAACAAAAACGAAATGTTTGGAAACCTAGTACGCACTATTGGTGCTATTTTCCATGAGCAAGTCAACGATACCATAACGAAGTATTAGCTTTCACAATAAAAAAAAAAAAACAAAAACAAAAAAACTTGGTTTACGTTTTTCGCACACAATGTGTGCTAAGAATAGACCAAGTTTTTTTGTGAAAGCTAATATTTGTCTTGTTTGTAATGATACGTTTCTCTACTTCCTTACTGACGAGTGTAAACTTCCACGAAAAAAAAAAACTTAGCTGCTTTCAAAATGGAAAAAAAACTGGGTTCTTCGAGAGGTCTAAATGAGATCTCGTCCCGTTTACCGCTACAAGAATGACCCTCACATTAAAAATTATTACGGCTAATTTCACTAACCTTGTATGCTTACCTCATTTATTGCGCTTAGCAGTACCAATGCATCCACCCAGTTTGAAAGTGAAATTATTAAACTTAATGTATATTCCATAACCTTGGGTAAAGTGCTACAATGGTAATCCTTCAGAATATCAACATAAGTGTTGTTTTTCGAAACAATGCATGTGAATGGAGAACACCCTCTGTACGAGTATATGAAGGTGTTCCAACAAATATCATTCTATTCTATTCAGTGCTCCAGCTAGTAGTAGACAAGCATAAGTCAATTATGCATTGTCGGTCAACAACGGATTTACTTCCGTGTCCCAACCAACGGTTGTCTCCGCCCATGGGCGCAGATAATAATTATTGTTACACGTGTTCTTGTCAAAAGGTGAGTAAAACTATCGTATTCCTTCTTGAAAATATTGACTTTACTGTATTTACCTTAAATAATAGGGCATACTGATGTGAACAAACATTATAGATCTAGATCAGACGCCACAGAACGCGACCAATAATTCAGCTGTCCTTTCAAAAACATCAGCAAGTAGTAAAATTGACTTGGTAAAGTTTTAGAAAATGTAAAGTAAGAAGATGAGAGCTGCAACGGAGAAAACATTCCTTCGAACATATGCGTCCAGTTCAGATCAGCCTGCGCATTCGCGCAATGTAATCAGAATCGTCACTGGACGCTTTAAGGATAGGCAAGGAACCGTTTTTCATGCGGACAACAAAGACGCGCAGGCTTATTTGAGTCTTCGTTGGGGGCACTTGTCAAAAGGTTCGTTTTCTGAGGTTATAATAAGGTGTACATAGGGTAAAAATGGTAGATTCGGCTCCAAGTTCCGATCCGAAGGGTATAAATCGTACACTACTCATTTCTGTTGTCTTACGAAAATGACTTCATGTTGTCCTTTTTCTGAAATAAAAGTGAAGATCAGAAAATGCCACTATCACGAACCACAGCCCTCCCAAGAAACCGAAAGAAGGAGAGATGAGGAACAAATAATGACAAAACAAATGCCACATATGAACCCACCAACACACAAATAAAGAAGAACTGCAACAGAAACTGCCTTGGGACGGTCAGTAGGAAAACTACTAGGGGAAACTACTGAAGAGATCCAAGCTAGTGTTATTTGGGCTGCTTACGTTAACATGTCCCTGACGCATACCATATACCCAGCTAGTATTCTTTATAAATCTGTGGCGGACCGTTATTGGCCCGTCAGGGTAGCTGACGGGCCGATAACGGTCCGCTATAGATTTATGTAGGATGCTTACTGGGTAGTTTCTGAATGGGAGTGGACGAGGTAGTATTTTCATCCAAACTGCAAAAGAGACAAGTTTTGTGTCTTCTTGTGTTGCTTTCCTGCATATCGATCCTTTCTGAGGCAGGATCTTCTCTAAAAAGAAAACAAATCGTTCCAGTGGAGTGATTTTCTCCTTTTGAGAGTAGACCCCTTTTCAGAACACGCCCATAAACAATTTGTGACAACGTTGTACTCCCTGAATGTACCCATTCTCGTTGAAGACTCGTTGTACTGGAGCCGAATATCCAAACATGCCAGTTAATGATCAAATGTATTCAATTAGTTCAAAGTACCTAGACTGGTTAATTGAGTAGTAGATTGTCCAACAAATTTCACCAGGCCAGCCAAACTATCTCCCTTTTCTCCCCAGCCATGGCCATACGCCTCTGATGGATAGGCTGCTTCACCGTGTTTCGGTATGTCAAGACCTGTAAGATTGTACGATATGCATAATATCATTTATACAACTATTTCATACCTTTCTAGACGACAGTCAAACCTGTCAGCACCATGGTGCTGTGGACCACCTGGAACTATCTCCCGAGGTCGAAAACAATCAGCCCCTCGGTGCTGTGGACCACATGGAACTATCGCCCGAGGATGAATGCCGAGTTCATCAGGTGGTCCACACCACCGAGGAGCTGATAGGTTTTACTGTCGCCCAAAAAGGTATTATATAGATGTTTTATTACCCAACTCATATTTTACAAGTAATTCACGTGACCGGGAGACAGTCCAAAATATGAGCCCGGATGATAGTTCTCTGAGAACCGGTTCAATCTGGCTGGCTTTTGTCACAGGTGAAAATGTTTTAGATAGTTTACAGTTATTTTATGCCTGTTTGTGGAGGACAGCTCGATGCACCATTGCCCGAGACCGGATGCCGAGGGCAATAGTACATGGATACCGAGGGCAGTATTTCTGACTATTCCACCAAAACAGCCATTAAATAACTGTTTTAATATCCAACTAATGCTAAAACATTATTGATTTAGCCAATGAGCGCTGTTTTAATTGGCACGCGATGTCGGAACGTCAATGTCAATCCCGTGAAAGTTGACTTTACCAACCGTGTGATAGTCAAAGCTATTGCCCAGTTCTTTTGCATTGGGTTTAAATGGGTGACGTCATCAGGTCTGGTATAGTCAAAACAACTGGCCGGCTGGTGACGTCAACAGTGCGTGACTTCGTTGACGTAGCTCCGGCGCGCGCCAATTAAGAAATAAACAGTTTAAATAGACAAAACTATTTCATTGAGCTGTATATAGTAGGTTGGGTCATAATCAAAAATGCTTTATGGACTTTTCTCTTAATTTTTTGTTTTATAACTTCTTATATAGTAATAAATGATACATATTCAATAATTAAATTTACAGTTTCGGGATGAATCATCCGTGCAGTTTGACCAGGGCCCTCAATGCCCGATAACATACATAGGGGGGACTGCAGAATATATTATATAACAATATAAAGCAAACCCTTTATCGGATTGTATGGCTTCGGGATCGGGATCTTTACTTTTCGCATATACCCCAAAGACACCTTTTTATGGCGCGGCTTATTATATTGGCCATCGAAGTTGTGTGTGTGTGTGTGTGTGTCTGTGTGTCTGTGTGTTTGTGTGTGTGTGCTCGTTTCCTTCGTTCATGCACACTTAGTGCCATTGAATGCCTTCTTGTATTCAGACTAGGCATGTCGAGTGTGTGGGCTAAGTGTGGTAATATCTGAACAAAAATCTATTTCCTGAACAACAGAATTTGCTATGCAGTGTGCACCTTAAGAGCATTATCCGCTGTGCCAACACACTGCACTTCTTTAACACTTTCAGCCCTGCAGACCAAAACAGATACCTGTTCAAATACTGTAGAACCGGACGAGACAGCTCGTAACGAGCCAGCTCATAAGGATCTACACTGTTTGCCATTCCGTATTTTATTTTAGACTGCATTGATGGACATGTCCATATTCACATATTCAAAGACGGAAGTATCCACTTCAGAAACTCAGGGGTGAAAGGATTAAGAACGCAGGTATAAATCGATGAATATTTGCATTAAAACTTCAGTATTCCCCTGTGACTTAAAGGTGTCCCATAGCCTTAGGGGCAGGTGGAGAAATAGCCCGACATTTACTGGTCTACAACCTATGAAAGCTGAGGCCAAGTCCTCTCCTTGCGCTGCCTATCACCTTCCCTTGAAGGTTACCTGTTTACAACTGGATAAATAGCAAAATTTTTAGTCGATGGTCTGAGCTGGGCTCGAACCCACAACCTTCAGCACCCGCAGTCGAATGCTCTTACCATTCGGCAACGGCGCCTCTGTGACTTAAAAGTCGGTAAACAGTTATCGGCTCGTATGTATATATTAAATTTTCTTTGTAAATTTCGGCTGAACTTGTATTAAACTCTCCCTTGTTTATGTTGTGAGACCTGTTTCCATAACTATATTGTTTACAATAGCACGGGCAAAGAAATAGGATCATGATAAAGTAAATCAAGATCATGATAAAGTAAAGCGCCTTTAGAGCCAGTATAGGTGACTTTGTCAACTAAAACGTAAAAAAAAAATTCCAGAAAAAAAAAAAAAACAGATATAATGTGATTACTCATTAGACGCGAATGGGGCCGAGGATTGCTTTGATTACCTTTAAGTTCGAATTCAAATGACACTCTGAGGATCCTGGCTTTCTTCATCGAGAAAAACAGCAAAATACAAAGAAATGCCGTCCAAGCAAAAATAGAAACCAGTCCAGCCAGTTGCCATGCCAGATGCTGCAAGAAAATATATATCCAAAAGAATAGCGCTCAATATGAGGAAAATACACTCATCCCTCTTTATACCGACACTCGGCACAACGACAAAATTTGTTATAATGATAATTTGACTGGAATGAAACCTTCGCTCAGGAGGTGACATTTATTCAGAAACTATGCAAGAATATCGTATTTACTCGTAATACTTAAAGAAAATATATGTTTTTAATATTTGTTAGAACGAGGCGATTCTAACAAATATCTAAAACATTTTTCTATCAAGAAATAAGGATGAAATAAGCCCTTTCTCGCACATCATTCTGTTGCATTTAAGAATTCTTTACAACAGCAAATCCATCTTAACGTCAAGGTACATTGTAAGAAGTTACATTGTATTTGCATTAAAGAGAGAATATAATTTCCTCGTTTATCATTGGTTGGGCCTGCTCTTAAAGGTATGGATTTATTCCCTTCCTTTCAGCGTAGCCCTAAAAGAAATTTACACCAACTTGATTCGGACATTTAAAGTAGTTGCGGTCATGGTACCAAAGCCGTAATCCAAACTCATAAATCCATAAACGAATGACGAATTAGAATGTTCAGACCAACAGACATGGATCCCAGAATAAAGGGTGTAATCAGGCGTCCGCGGATAGTAAGCATTACTTGGTAAGCAAGCTTCGCCCACCATGCCCATAGGCCTGAACGAAGGAAATATCGGTAGAAGCGTATGTCCGGGATTTGGGAAGTCTACTTATGGCGCGTCACTGGCAAAAACATCAGAAACAATTCTGGAAACTGCCACATTGTAGGGATTGACTAGATCATGATGTCTCCCATAGAACTTTTTAAGTGTTGCTACCAGTTTGGTTTTTTTTATACCCCTGGCTCAACAACTTTGTAGTGAGCACTTTCCATCGCTCCATGAAGTCCTGACAATTTGAACAGGTTCTGGCATAACGGATTAACTGTGAAACGTAAACGCCGTATGCTGGTGCAGAAGGGATATTACTGCTCAGGAATGGAAAGTTAACAAAGAGAAAATTGAAGTCATCCCGTTTGTCGTAAAGCCTAGTAGTAAGCTTTCCATTGTCAATGTAGAGATAGCAATCCAAGTATGAGGAGGAGGCTGCAGTCTCTGTTGTTTCCTTTATTTCAAGTTCACATGGATAGATGAATTCTAAATACTCTGCAAATTTTGTGTTTTTCAGAGACAATACATCATCTATGTATCTGTAGGTGAAATTGAATTGTTGTGCGAGGTGTTTCTTGTCTGCTTGGAGGAGACTTTGTACAAACTCCGCCTCATATGAGTATAAAAATAAGGCGGCAAGTAACGGTGCACAGTTAGTACCCATCGGTATGCCGATTGTTTGCTGAAATATCCGACCGCCGAACTCCACAAAAATATTGTCGATTAGATATTCCAGCATCTTCATGACATCTGCATCTGAGTATTTTTGTGGCGCATCAGAGTGATCCCGAACGAAGTATGTGTCTTTGTAGCCAATGACAAAATACTGAAATCGACGGTTACCATTCTTGTGGAAGAAACACTGGTTGATAATTTCCTTTAATTTAGATTTCAATTTATCATGAGGAATAGTAGTGTAAAGAGTAGAGAAATCGAAAGATTTTATACTGTTGACGGAATAAAGAGATTGTGCCTTTAGGTTTTCTAAAAGCTCTTTGGGGTTTTTCAAGATCCACAGCTGATTAACACCACTTGTGGCATATGCAGTGTCACAATACTTCTGAAGGCCTTCTTAAACTGCGGTTAGGATTCGTGTCAGAATCTGAGAAAGAGGCTTGGTTGAGCACTTAGCTGAACCCGCAATATATCTCTGCTTGTACGGATTCTTGTGAAGTTTAGGAATCCAATACAGTTTGGGAAGGTCAATATCTTCCTCTGGGAGGGAAATTCCAACTGTCAGCATCACCGAATGGTGGTTTTGTAGAATTTCTTTCTTGGACATAGCAGTAAGATTATATGTATGGTTTCCGGTCATGGTACTCATACCAAGCTCTTCCATTAAGCAGTTAAAGCAATAAAAATACAAAACAGATATATATGTAATTGGGGACTGTACGTGCGTTGTTTATAAGTTAAATTAAAATCTAAGATAGCTTATCATTTGACATAACAAAGTATGTAATTTTCAAATTTTAGTTTGGTGTTAAGTAGATCTATCAGGCTTAATTCCTTAACTACATTTCAGGTTTTGGCAGTATTGAAAAAGTACCGTTATCTGTTTACACTCACCAGTCATACACTTGGCTAGGAGCGTGAGTAATGGTGCATTTTATGCTGCTGTTTACTAACAAAATATATACAATCGAATCTGCTATTTGCGATTCACTGAGGTGTTCCTTGCTTCCAAAGAAGTCTTTTTACAGGGCAAATTTCTTGTAAATAATATCGCTTCTAATTTAGTTGTCATCGATGACACATACTTTATTTATCTACTTAATCAAAACAGAAAGCAGAATGTTTATTTTCTCATGCGCATATGCAAACATGTAACCATGAGCGACACGGTGGCTGTTTTCCGCATTCAAGGATGAGTACCCTGTTTTCCTGTCTGAATCAAGTTTAAATTTCGCATGCAAACTGCATTTCAAATAAACCTTCTACAGTTTCTATAGGATTTATCTAAAGTTATATAGAAATGAATTAACCCCAAAAAGTGTTCGATTTTTCGTCCAATATAGCTGCTACGTTTAACCTGTAAAGAAAACGTTTGATTGCAAATTTTATGACACCATTTTAAATGACATATTTTAAATTTTACCAGACATTTTTCGAGCGTTCGTGTTTTTGTTTTCTCTATAAAAATGTGCGTATAGAACAGTGTATTATACTTACGTAAGTCTTAAAATACATATTGAGGGAATCTCTGCGCATTTCGTCATGTCAATAATTTCAAAACCTTTACTGACAAACTAAGGATGCTGATTCTCTCTTGCGCAATACAACAAGTCATACCCAATTGTTGTACCATATTTCAAAATTCTAGGTGCAGTAGTTCTTGAGAAATCTTTGACACATATTTCCCTGTACATTACATTGGAATGAGAGATAGAAAAATGAAAAAAGGAAAAAAACGAAGGCAAAATAAGATGTTGATTCTCTCTTACACAATACAACAACATAACACCCAAGTTGTACCATATTTCAAATTCTAGGTGCAGTGGTTCCTGTGAAATCTTTGACAAAAATTTCCATATGCATTTCATTGGAGTGAGAGATTGAAAAAGGCAAAAAAGAAAAACAAGAATGCAAAATAAATTTTAGTACCATGATTTTCTTTTATACTATATACTTCAATCTTCTGTAGGTATATACATACTTTGAAAACTCATGCTCTCATAGGGGCTGAGAAATGTGTAAAAAAGTATTTGAGGGAAAAATAAAGGGAATGATAAACATGAGGCTGCCAACTCTCTCTTTCACAATACAACAAATCATACGCAATGTTTGTAATATATTTCAATCCTCTGTAGGTGTATACACACTTTGAAAACTCAGGCTCTCATAGAGGCTGAGAAATGTGTAAAAGTATTTGAGGGAAAAAAAGAAAAATAAAGGGAATGATAAGCATGAGGCTGCCGACTCTCTCATTCACAATACAACAAGTCATACGCAATGTTTGTAATATATTTCAAAAATCCTAGGTGCAGTAGTTCTTGAGAAATCTTTGACACAAACGTCCCTATGCAGTGATGGAAAAAAGAAGGCAGAATACGTTTCAGAATTGTGGTTTTCTTTTTTACAATATATTTCAACCATCTGTAGGTGTATATGAAATTCAAAGACACTGGCTCTCCTAGGAGCTGAGAAATCCGTGACGAAACATTCTATAGGAAAAAAATGAACAAATAAAGTGAATGATAAGCATGAGGATGCTGATTCTCTCTCACACAATACAACAAATCATGCCCAATATTTGTAAAAAATTTCAAAATCCTAGGTGCAGTAGTTCCTGAGAAGTCATTGACAAAAAAAAAGTTTACACACAGACAGACAGACAAACATTGTTACGGAAAAGACGAAAACTATATACCCCCTATATACTTCGTATGACGGGGGTATTATCAGCTCTAATCTATATTCAGACAACAGCTGTATATATTATTAATTAATCGCGAGTCGGATGTATAGTTTACCTGTGTACCATACGCTTAATAAAACTAATAATTGCTTAGCAAAAAGGTAACAGAAAAATCCAGGGAGTGCCACAATCACAAGCCGCAGCCCATCCCAGACACGAAGAGGAAGAGGAAACAGGCAAAACCAAAGGAAACAGGCAAAACCAAACAAGCGCAAATCGAACAAGCGTACGAAAAGCACTAAGATTAGCTCTCTCTCCCTAAGCGAGGTAATTACAAGGCTAAAAGGACTGAATAATACTAGAATAAAATATCACAAGGCAATACTTAAAACAAATCGCCTCGTAGAATAAACCAAAAAGCAACAAAGAGTAAGACTAGCGCCGAGACCACCGACCAGTAGAATAAACCATCGGGGGATTAAAGCACTTTTACGGCCAGCTAACTTCACCCTGGGTCCCGATGCTTCTCTTAATACATAAATACATAAAAATTCCGTTCGCATTAAGGCTCCCAACTCAGTCAATGCATCCAAGCGAAAATATAAAAATCACATAAATCATTATGATAAACAAAGACGAGTACTCATGGCAATTTCACTGTGTGCTAAAGTAAATGAAAACCAATAGTTGAACCACGGCGGGCCAAGCCAAAGACATATCGTCAAGCCCCAACCCACTGGTTAAAGCTTTACGAAGAGAACATCATTGAATCTGAGGCCCGAACCGCCGTCGTACAATTAAAGAGTGAAGCATAGCCATCAACAATGATTGGGTTGATAACTGGGCATGCAGTCTGCCGCACAATATCCAGGCTATAGCCAATTCTTTTATAATGGTTAATTAGTTTCCTGAATCGCTCCGAAAAGTTAGATTTCCCCACATGTTTTTAGTAAAATTCAGGTTCTGATATATCTTGTTGCAGAATTGTTTTCAAACCGACGTTCTATTTTTCTACCAAGGCACTATGTCTGCGATAAAATTTCGAAAACGCCTTGCGGAGTTTAAAATAACGACAGCCCAGCATAAGAAGTTTGGCAGTAAGGGCTTTATTACGGCAGATTTGAAGAAACTCTAGCAATCTAATAAGTTGAGATATGATTACCCCATATCAGGTACGCCGGGGGACATCGACATCCAGAAAAGGGAAATTGAATATATCAAATTCAAAATCGTCCCGTTTATCATAAATTTTGGTGGAAACTGTACCATTAGATTTACACAGATTCAAATCCAAAAACGGTGCCTCGGTATCGGAAGAATTGGCTTTATTTAACTGGAGGTCAGAAGAGTATATGTGGTGCATCATTTGGTCAAAGTAATATTGTCAATAGTTAATAAATCATCAGGGTATCTAGAAGTGTAATTGAAGTTTCAGTAATGTCAGCCCGATTTTCCCGTGAGAGAGACTTCGTGAAATCTCTTTCATAACAAAAAAAAGAAACAAATCTGCAACAAGAGGAGCACAATTAGTTCCCATCGGAATACTAATAGTTTGCCTATAAAGTGTAGTTAAACTCTAAACCAGTATCATGCAAAATATTAAAATTCTAAACCAGTATCATGCAAAATTCATGTATTTTCCGAAATGCAATTAGTTTCGAATTGCTAAATTGCTATAAAGCTGTTTAGTATGAACAAATATCCCAGCTTTATATATATATATATGCTTTATATATATATATATATATATATATATATATATACCCAGCCGTATATCTACGTTACGTTTTTGCAAGATACAGGAATTGAGAAACCAGACTAAATAACAGATCACAGTAAATGTCTTTTTTTTTTCGAAGACGCAAAACTACTTTAAATTTGTAGATACCGATCTTACCAAAAGCAGGCTTCACTTGCAATGCTAACATCACTTGCAACATACTCACCAAGCAAGAAGCTCTATCCCAGAAATAAACGATACCAAAGTCTTTGGAGAACAATGGAACGCATAATACTCCTACTATCCCGCCTCCAAAGTGCACTAAAGGTAAATATGACAAACATAAACGGTCCTATATGTATTAAATAAACGATCTTATATGTATAAACAAAACGTTCTACTGTATTTAACACAATAATTAAATATGTATAAACATAAACGATCTAATATTTGTAAGCAAGACAACTTAGTGTTGTAAAAACGATCTAATGTGAATAGATATAAATGATCTAATGTGCTAAAACATAAATGATCTAATGTATATAAACATATCGATCTATTATATATAAACTTAACGATCTAATGTGTTTAAATATAAATGACGTAATGTGTATAAATATAAATGATGTAATGTGTATAAAAACGATCTAATGTGTATAAATTGTTATATAACAGGGTGTTCAATTGTTTTAAACAACATGTTTACTATGTTTCCATAAATAGCTTTATTTACTATGTTTCCAAAAATAACTTTCTGGAATGTTCAACATGTTTACAATAACATGATGTTTACGTCCTTGATTCTGGACTGAGTTATTTTTGGCATGTCATGGAAGATTTAGAAGTTTCCTGAAGGAACCTAGAAAATAAGAGATGCTTGTAGTAAATTCTTTTTCTAGAACGTTCTCTGATATTATATAAGGAGAGAAGAACTTCATCTGGGCATCTTTGTATACTTTCACTGGAAATTATTCTATACTGGATTACTTTACTATTTTATTCTTTCTGGACTTAAATTCTGAATTCAGGAACTTTAAATTGTGGGATCAGAAACTGATATTCAAAGGATTTGTTTTATAAATTCTCATGGATTATTTTTGAGGGACTTTGTGACATAAACTTGAAAGGTACTGTTTACTTACATTATTTTGTTTTGAATCTTGTCTCATTTTTTTTGTGAATAAATATTGTTAATAATTTAAAGCTTGTTGCTGGTTTCACTTTCATTTCTTTCTCGTTACGCTTGGCTCGTAACAAAATATAAATGATCTAACGTGTATAAACATAGACGATCTAATGTATATCAGCATAACGATCTAATGTATATAAACATAACGATCTCATGTGTATACACTAATGATCTAATTGGTATAAACATTAAGGACCTAATATGTATAAAAACATAAAGGATCTAATTAAATGATGTAGTGTCCATTAACATAAATGATCTAATGTGTATAAATATAACGTTCGAATGTGTATAAACATAAATGATCTAATGTGTATAAACATAAAAGGTCAAGTAAAAAAAGTATAAACAACCGTATGTGTATTAACACAACGCTCTAAAAGTGTATATAAATATAAACGAGATAATGTGTATAAAGAAACGATCTAATGTATATTAACAAAACGATCTTATGTGTATAAACATAAATGAGCTAATGTGTATAAACATAAATGATCTAATGTGTATAAACATAAATGATTGATCTAATGTGTATAAACATAAATGACCTTATAGGTATAAACATAAATTATCTAATGTTTATAAACATGACGATCAACTGTATATAAATATGAATGATCTTATGTGTATATACATAAATTATCTAATATATATAAACATAACGATTTAATGTATACAAACATAAACAACCTTATGTATATAAACATAAACGATCTATGTGTATGATAATACTATGTATATAAGCATAACGATCTAATTTATATAAATATAAACGATCTAATATATATAAAGATAAAGATCTAATGTATATAATCATAACGGTCCAATGTATATAAATATAAACAATCTTATGTATATAGACATAAACGATCTAATGTGTATAATCATAAACTATCTTTTGTGTATAAACATAAAGGGTATATTATGTATTAACATAAAAAATCTAATGTTAATCCAAAGAATTATTCTGATCATATCTCAAGAAGAACTTTCACTAATTGTGACAGTTTCGGTTCTCATTGAGAACCATTTTCAGACTGTGACCTTGACCTCCTGATGTTACGGGACTTGAACTGCTTACCACTAGATTGGTTACTGGTGGTAAACAAAGGTCTGCAGATGTTGTTCAAGCTATGTGTTTCTGCGGACGTGCGTGCGCGCGTGTGTGTGCGTGCGTGCGTGCGTGTGCGTGTGTGTGTGTGTGTGTGTGTATTTTTTTTTTTTTTTGTTGTTTTTTGTTTGTTTTTTTCTACCGTATTTACACGAAGTATTCGGTCACCATAAACCCATCCCATATTTGTCCTAAAAGTTATACTAGTCCACTTTACTAGCTGTTGATGTCTAAAATTTGCTTGTTGCGTGGCAAACAGCGTAGACCCTGTTCAGACTTTCAGATTTTAGCCATTTTGTACAAGGTAGTCAACTTTGTTACCTTTCTGCTTTCTTTCCCGCACACCAAACCCTTTAGGAAATGATGTCTTCTCTTTTGATAGAGTAGCTTCCTTTAAGCATAGAAAACTCCCTTAAAGTTTCTGAGTCTGTTTACTATCTGTATTTGTTTACATATGAATGATTTAAGAAAGAAATTAATGAAAATTAGGCATTTACCAGCAGTTGCGTCTAGCGGATCGTCCACTTTTAATTTGAAAAGCACAATCCAAGTTGTCAACATGTAAGCAACGCCTCCAAGAATCCCAATTACACATGATATGTAGGTATGATATTGATTGCAACCTCCACAAATAGCTACCTGGAATAAAGAACAATTATATGCAAATAACCACCCAGAATAATGAAAGTGTGCATATAGCCATTTGTAATAAAAACAATTATGTGCAAATAGCCACTTCGAGAAATGACAACAATTACGTGCAAATAGTTACCTGAGATAAAGAACAATTGCAGTGGCGTAGCCAGAATGGAATTACTTTTAAGCAAATCCAAGAAAACTCTTGAAAATTATGCCCGGAAACACTTTTAAATTAGGGGCTACTCTTAAAGGAAAGAATTTGCTCCCTGAGGGAGCATATACTTTCCTTTAAAAGTAACCTCTGTGGTGAAGAAGTTAATATTTTATGTTAATGTCACTTTATAGTAAACATTTTCGTCCACATGTTACGTACATGCGTATGTGTATAATGAGCTCTACGTCTATAAATTATGTGTGTGTGTGTGTGTGTGTGTGTGTGTGTGTGTGTGTGTGTGTGTGTGTGTGTGTGTGTGTCTAACAGGTCCATATTACATATATGAACAACACAGACCTCGGTTAAAACACGAAGTGTGAAATTCAGGTCAAGAAAAAGCGAATCTGCTGTTTACGTTTATTTGACGTATTTCCAAAGGACCTCTCATTTAATTCGTCACATTAAACAAATACAATCCCGAAATTTATTTATTTATTTATTCCATCCGTTGACAAATATTTTGGCTAGATATTCAGTTTGGTTTGTAAGGAAATATTTTATTTGACATTTAATTCTTAATGCTTTTTGTAAAAAAAAAAGAGAAAGAAACTAAACGTTCGACTATTACATATAAATGAGAGCTGTTGCAGGACAGCGTAGTTCGCCTGAATTACGCTTTGCCTCTTACTATTTTAACCAAAATCTTTAACATAAATCCGTGACTTTATCTTAAGATCACTCATGTGGGTCGGGTTGGAACAGAATAGAACCAGAGCAGTATCCAATATCAGGGCAAGTATGAACTACTGCCATCAAGAGGTTCAGAAGATATTGTCTGTTAAAAACTTTGACCAAAAACTTAAACCAACGCCGACACCGACGCCGACGCCGTAGTGACTGCTTTAGCTCTACCTGTACTTTTGTACAGGCGAGCAAGCGTGGGTACCGCATGTTGAAAAATGAATATGAAAAGGTACGTGTACTTTCTGCTTCTCGTGCACGTCGCTGAAACGGAGTTCGATTTTAAACATTAAAAGAAATCAAAATGTCATCTGTTGCAGTTGTGATTAGCACTTCAAGGGCTAAGGTCACATTTCAATACAAAAAGAAAATAGAACGCATGTCCAGAAATATATACAATTTAAAGACAACCTTTTCCAACAATATAAGGGAAAGTATTTCCTAATCCAACACAAGTATGAGATTTTACAAAAAGCTTGGTCTACGCTTCGTACACAATAATTTATGTTAAAGCTGGTTTCAATAGTCTTGGGTTCTTTACCAGCAAATCTTGGCTAAATCGGCTAAATTTCTAAATGCAAAGGGTGAGTTGGAGAGGTCTAAATGATATTTCGTCTAAATGAGAATGAGTTTAGCTCACAATAGAAAAAAATAACAACAGCTAATTTCATATCGCTTTTTAGGCTTACCTCATCAAAACTAAAATACGTACTTATAAGAATATCAAAATTTTGTCATGCTATTCCAGATATGCGCTCAGCAGTACCAATGCACCCACCCATTTTAAAAGTGAAATTATCACAATAAATGTACATCCTATAAACATTGATAAAGTTCTGCAATGGTAACCTTTTAGAATATCTACATAAGTGCAGTGTGCCGATAAAAGTGCACGCGAATGGAGAACACCTTCTATATATGTGGGTGTTCCAATACCTGAAATAGTACTCTATTCTATTCAGTGTTACATCTAGCACCAGGTTTTACTTCACTTGTAAAAAAAAACACGCTTAAAGTCAATGGTGCATTGTTGCTCAACAATTGAAGCACAAACGTGGATAATAAACAGCGTAGACAATAAACCCATTTGTGCACTAATCAACCCTGCTTGCTATATAACACCGTCAACGTACGTAAATGCGAATGCTCTTGTTGATCTGCAAGGATCTGCAAGTCGTGTGGAGCTAGTGCATCTCTCAAATACGGGGAGGATCAAGAAATGCCACAATCACGAAACAGTCTTTTCAATGCAAATAAATACATATTTATCCTAAATATTGGGCCCGACAGGTCTCAGCAAACAATGTAGACCCAGATCAGATGCCACAGAAGGCGGCATCTGTGAAGGACCTACACTGTTTGCCAATCATCCAACAGATTTTTGACACACCGTCAGGCAATAAAATAGGTTTGTTCAAATTTTAGAGCATATATGATAAGAAATTAACGTGGCCCAGTATTTATGGTAATTATAATTAGGTAGGTACTGTTCTGTGTATTTATGGGTGTTCAATTTACCATGCCTGTAAGACAGCCGTTTAATGTTGTAAGATAACTCCACTTTTTGTCTCCAAAATATTTTGTTTTGTTCATGAGCAATGTTGTAAAAGCCCCGCCACAGCCCGCCATCACGGTGTTGGCTACGGCAATAGAAACTGCAACACCATCACCGGGAGCAGCTATACTTCCTTGGGAGGAGCCATTGAAGGCGAAGAAACCAAACACTAAAATAAAGCCTCCAAGACATGCAAGCTGGAAGAAAAAAAAACATGAATATGTAAAATTATAACCCTGCAAACACGCAAAACTGCAGCAATGTCGTTTCGTCGACATTGTTGTGACGGTGTCTGTTTACTGGGAACCTTGAGCATTATTTTATTATAATATACAATAATAATGGATATAAAGGGAAGACAAACGCGTTTCTACAAATTGCAAATTATTTTGTTCATTCTGTTGTAGGTAGTTTCAACCATGGTACTGAGAAATTATTTTTTTACATTTCCTCGTTGATCCACCATTGATTTTGGGATTTCCGGCCCGAACAATGTAGCAGGATGGATTAAGGGTGATGGCTATGTGGTCATAAAACCACTCCCTCTCTGCAAAGTAGTTTATGATATGGTCCATTCCAACGAAAAATAATTATGCGACTCCACTTTCTTGTAAGTTTAGCATTGTTAGCAGCCTCTATCCGGTTAGATTACCGTTTAGTTTACTTGACCAATGTTGTCTTTTGCCGACGCTAGCGAGGGTTGCTTATCAATCAAGCGGACACATGACGTTTATAAATACAACGTCGCATTACGTCTGTTCGTTGTCTTCGTTTGTGCGTTCTATTTACAATGTTGTGTTGTTTGTGTTGTTCTTTCTTGTAATTAAATACTTATTCGGTGCCTTGGGAGTGCTGTGTTCCCTGGTTCTGGCCTTTCCTGGGCATCTCTGTGTTCAATTTTCGCATGTAAATTAGTGCTAGTTTTCATCGTATGTTTGAGATAAACGTACTCAGATGATCCTTAACATCCATTTCGGGTGAGCAAGGTCCTAGAATTTATTTCCGATGTATATTTGTATGTATCGCGATTCAAATAAACGTGCGTGCGTGCGTGCGTGTGTGTGTTCTTGGATCTAAACAATACACCGTCTCATGGACCAAGATTGCCTTCTGAATTTAGTCCACTCATGAGTGTCACAATAATACAATACGCTAACACACTAATGTAAAGTGCAAACTTCTTAGCCATTATTCCAAATAAGGAAGTTTCAACTGCAATTTTCCGTAGAACAAATATTGTGGGTACTCTTCGAGGCGCTTCTAATGAATACACGCAAAATTTGTTTTTTGATGAAGAAATAAGAAAATACTTATCTGGGTACCTCTCTCAGCTAGAGATATGAAAGTCATGTCATTGTCATCTAATAATCTGGGAAGAGTGGAGAAAATTTAGTTATTAATGATCATCATATGATGCCCATTTCTAAAGTATGCAAAGCAGATGACAACACTGATTACCGGATAAATCCTAAACTGAGACACCTTAACTCTCTACCATACCAGTTCTAAAATTTGAATGTCATTTGACTACTTAATGATGTGTCTCAAAACTGCTGGATGAGTGACATAAGTGGCAAACAACTTAGAGAGTGTAAACCCTGGTCAGACGCCTGATCTGGATCAACATTGTTTGCTTAGGCGTGTTTATATAGTACTGTATTTATCCGAAATATTCAAATGCAGACTAGAGCAAACATTGCAGGCCTAGATCACAAGCCAGCGAAAAGGTATACACTCATTCAGTGGTTCTCAACCAACGCTGATAATACTAAATTCTACATTCAAACATATATTTGCCTTATACACGTTGATACTTATTAATAGCGAATAGATAAACAAAGCCAACGTAAACTTCAAACTTTTCTTTAAAAAATAAGATTTTAATCATACTGAGTACAATACCGGCGGACAAATATAAATACTTTAGTAAAACGCGCCTTGGGTCCTACTAAACATTGAAAAAATGGAAAGGTTTTATCGGGTATCTAAAAGGACTTTTATTTCAGAGTAAAATAGAAGGGAAGGCAATGATCAGGAATCGATACAATTATCCCACACCTCCCATCAGAGACATCAAAGAGAAAGAAACACAAACACGAAATAAATAGACCCTAATGGAAACATCACTAAAAGAAAGCCAAACGGACAGTTACTTTCCCACAAAGTGGATAAATGGCTATCGAAAACAAAAAGATGTAAGCGACACACACATTCTAAGACGAACTATAACAAAAATAAACCATGACAGAAGAACCGCCTTGGAACGGTCAGTGAAAAGTATTTAACTGGTGGGGGCGCTTAAATCGATTTTGTGGCCAAAATCCTCGCCCTTATTTCTGCCGCGGTTTAGCCACACAATTTGTTCAGTCCACATGAAGGCTTCTTAACTCATCAGTGCTACAACTCCGAGAACACGAAAAATCAACCAATTACAGAGATTAAACAACGACGAGGACTCGACAGCACGAAACAACTGAAATGCTGGAGCAAAAGAAAACCAACAGTTAGACTCCGGTGGGCCTGACCAAAGATAGAGCATCAAGTACCAACCTACATTACCCAAAATTAAATTTCAAGTAAGCCTTTACGCTGGAACCATCATCGAACCTGAGGCCTAACCCGCCGGCGTGCAGTTAAAGAGGGAAGCAAAGTTATTAACCGTCATTGGGTTAACAACCATGCATGCAGTCTGTCGTATAACATTTAATAAGTCCCAATCAGTTCTCGAGGTCTATAGCATTTCAGGCAACCACCCATCAGCACTCTCGGTGCTTAGATCTGTTTAGCACATTAGTTTTACCTACACAGAGTCTGTCTTACCGGAACTGAGTGGCCTTTAATGTCTACAGGCATGTTTGTTTCCTTGTCAAACCGACCAATCCTAGGACCGAGTGCCAAGGCACCGACAAAGGCAGCAATTCCACCCATCATATGTACTACGCCGCTTCCAGCGAAGTCCTATTAAAATGCAATAAATTAAAATCCCGTATATACCCTACTTATTCGGACTGTAACGCATTACCATCCTTGTCCTAAAACTTGAACACATCCATCTTATTACCTGTTGATTTGTCTAAAATGAGTGGCAAACATTGTAAACCCTAATGAGATGCTACATTCAGTGGGGTATGGTCTGGTTACTGTTTCTTTAGGTCTGTCTGTCCGAATTATTTAGAATTATTTAGTAAATACAGAACTATGTATAAGTAAAGAGTTATCTAAGCAAACAGTGTAGACACTGATGAGATGGCTCATAAGGAGCCATCTCATAAGGATCTACACTGTTTGCATTATGCTTTTAATTATAGACTGAACCCCTATTTGCACAAGAAACTCAGAGGGGAGGGTTAAAGGTACTGACAATAAAGCATGACAAAGACAATTCTACACAGAACAGTTCAACGGCCATGAAGACGAACAGGCAAATGAACATATAGAAAGACAAAATAAAGAACATTGCTTAGCCAGCTCACAAACAGCAAATGAAACCCATAGCTGCAGAAAAGGCGGCTTTTTCAACCAAAAATTATTAATATTTTTTTTTTATTTCTCTATCGAAAATATATGTTGTGGGTACTCCTTAGAAGCCCCTCGTTACTTTTACCTTAGATGCTGCTATACCATATACCACAACACAGTATCATAAAAATTTAATGCTGATACTTTGCAAACCCAGCTGTTTGTAAATCAAGTGAAGATGTACAGTACTATCTGTGATTTATATGGATAGATGTCTTCTTTTCAAGCTGAGATACTGCATGTGCTATTTTATACACGTGTACGCATGTTATTTGCGTTACTTTTACATTTGTCATCTCTTGTTACAGTTAACAAATATATGTTATTTTCATAAGAACTTAAAAAGAAAAAAAAACATGTGCATATTTTCAATGCATTTACTGTAATCCTGAAACGATTTCCCCATTTCCTTTTTTTAGAATTGTTTTTCTTATTTTCCTATAAAACATAGTACAAACTATAAATTTTGTATTTTACCCTTGTTTTCAAAACATCTGCATCAACGAATATCAAATCAACTTATGAAGTTGAAATATGCGTTTTTGTAAAGCCCGATGATTTAAGTTCGCAAAGTAACATTTTTATTTCTCAGATAAAACGCTTGAAGCTGAAATCCTATTTTCCCGATAGTTCAACAGAAAGTTCTAAAATGACTGGATTGCAAAGTGATCAATATAACACTATACGAGTATATATAGCACTATACGAGTATTACTTTTATATCAAATTTGAAGAGAAAATTTTCTTATACATTTTTCTCTTTTTATTTCTCAACTATTTATAACATTTACGAAATCTTTCCTTGTACTTTTTTTTATTTTTTATTTCTCAACTATTTATAACATTTTTGAAAATCTGTTCGTGATAACTTGTTAACTTGTTGTTACAGAGAGAGAGAGAGAGAGAGAGAGAGAGAGAGAGAGAGAGAGAAAGAGAGAGAGAGAGGACTTTTAGAAAACGCGTCTGCAAAATTCACTTATGATTGGGAAGGCTGACCTGTCCTAGCTCACTGTATCAGTATAGTTCCTTGACTTACCGAATATCCTATTTTAACTGATTTTCCGTCGATGTCATATGTTGCACCATTCAACAACCATCCTTCATCCGTCCATGCCCAGTGCGTCACAACTGGATAAATGAGACCTGAAGATAAAAATAAAATGAGATTCGATGTGTCTATAAACTCATTACTTGTATCAGTAGTGTTAAACGGAAAACACAATTTAATGATATTAAAGACTACGATTATCCTATTTACTCGTACATACACATCTGAGCAAATAATATAAACATAGATCAGACACCACAGAACGCGGCATCTGATCAGGTTCACATTGTTAGCCATTTGCCCAGCTGAGTTTATAAACATCATCAGGTAGGAAAATGAAATGGACTTTTCACTCTTGTTCAAGCTTGTTATGCTTTGGAATAGTCCTCCTGAAGCTCTGAGACACACATTTCATTAATAATGTTGATAAGAGAGAGGGCAAATTTACACTTAATGTGGTAGCTGGCCAGAGATAAAAAAAACATAAACTGGAACATAATGAAATTATAAGTTTTATGAATGTATACAAGAAAATACATATCAGCTAATTACATGTAATTCAAGCGCTCCTGTCTCTGTATAATTTCTGATGTTGCTGCAGGTTAAGCATTAACCTTTTTGTACACTGGCCCTTGGAAGGAAACAGGCAATATGTGGCCAACTAAATATGAAAACGGGTAACTATGCATTTTTTACATACTGACCTGTAATTACTGTGCTGTAAATCATATAGGAGGAGAAATCGCACCTCTCCGCCACGGCTCCGGAAACAATCGTGGAAGCCGCGGCAGCAAACGTAAACTGGAAGAACCATTTGGCATACAGTGTCGGTGGCAGGCCGGAATGGGCGAAGTAAGAGTATCCTATAAAACTGTTACCTTCCCCGAATGCAAAAGCGTATCCCACCAGCCAGTACGACATACCCGCAAAAACTGCAAAAGGATATGCGCCGTAACGTCAGAAAACGTACCGTCGGATATGTGCGCTAAGCGAAGATTCAGATCAGCCTACGCATTCGCGCAGGCTGAGCTGAATCTTCACTGGACTCATATTGGAAAGCCAAGGATGCAAAGTCTCTTCATGCAGACAACGAAGACTCTGACCAGATTGTGCGGATGTGCAGGTTAGTTTGAGTCTTTGTTGGGTGCTCATGTCAGAAGGTACGTTTTCTCAAGTGGCGGTTCAATATTGTTGCATTTGCAACGCCATAGCTACAGGTGAATAGCGAAGTGGTTGACTAGCCCGAGTGGGCGCTAAATCTGGTCAGGCCTTCAGTGTTTGTTTATATAACTTCCATATGCTATTCTGTAAGCGTATAGCATAAATACTAATCAGCCCTGCGCCGATGAGCAGGCTGGTCTGTGCCTGCATCTTTTGCATGTCATAACTTGTCTTAAAAATACGATACAAATATCGAAAGAGTCTAACAAATACATTTTTATTCCTCAAATCCATTTACAATGTGTGTTTAAGGTTTTGTCCGTCTGTAAATTCAAAATTTATATAGAGTCTTTGAAAAAAGTAAAGGCTATTTTTACTTTCTTTACTGCGTTTTGCTTCAAAGGATCCCTTAGCCGCAGAATTTATTTAATTTCACCACAACTTGTATTAAGTGCCACGTGGCGGGCTGTAAAAGGTCTCCCCGTATTTCACCAAAGTGCAGTTTACTCGTTTTGCGGGGTGGTTACCAAACCGCCATCAGATTTAACATACCACATTTCGACAATCTTTTTACCGTTACTACCACCTAATAACCACCTGCTAACGTTGATAACGCTAAATTCTGCATTCAAATATATTAGCGTTATACACGCAGATTTTCTGTTACTACCAACCTAAAAACTACTTAACAAATAGTTCCCTGTTAACGTTGATAACGCTAAATTCTGCTTTCAAACATATAAGCATTATACACTCAGATGCTTATAAAAAGCGAATAAATAAACAAAACCAAAGAAAACTTCAAACTTTTCAAGAAATAAGATTGTAAAATGTGTAACCCGAGCCGCGGTCCTACTTAAAACCGAAAAGGATCTTTTCCACCAAAAAGGAGCTATCGAGTACCGAAAAGGACTTTATAAATGATATTAATATCATATTACAATTTACATATGACTGACTTTTGGCATTAAAAAGACTGCCCCTATCAGCACTCGGAGTGCTTTGATTATCCTTTGGGTCTAATTTCTCAGAATTTATTTTACACTGCCCGCATATGCACGAAGACCCCGTTATACACTATAACATATGCACTTTAACATATGAACCATTAATATCCGGACAAAAAGCATATAGACATCTCAATTACCTCCTAAAGAAGCAGATCGACCAGGTATGCATTCTTTCCCATTTTATTTGTAGACCTATATCAGATTGCACGCATAGCGGCAGTTTGATCATGGTGGGAACCGTTTGTCATTGCAAGTACATCTTTGAAACATCACTGCATAGTAAAATGGACTTGCCCATAAATGGAGAAGCATGGTACAGCGATTCAGCGAAACTGGGTCGCAACAATGTTCCTGATGCGATGTTCGTCAAACGAAGATTCAGATCAGCCTGCGCATCCGCGTTATCTGATCACAATCTTTGTTGTCCGCGCGGTGAAGACATTGGGCTTTGGCTGCCCATACAGCGCCCAGTGAAAACTCAGATCAGACTGCGCATCCGCTCTGAGACTTCTCTGAGCACACATGGCTAAGGTACATTTTCACTTGATAATACGTACAGGAGTCGAGAGCATTCTTGATGAGTATATTCGTTGTATTCTTGCTTCGCACAGATCCGGCTTCCAGAAAGGCAAACCCTGCCTGCATAACTGAAAATAATTGATAAAGATGACAAGAAATAATTAAGCCGCGACATGTGAAAAGGTGTCTTTGGGAGAAATGCAAACCGTAATGATTCGGATCAGCCAGCGGAGATATATAGTCTGATTAGGAGTTTTGTTCTACTTCGTTATGTTCTACACTACCAAATGATTCTATAAGCGGAAAGTGAAGGTTCTGACTCCGAGGTTATAAAACTTTTTTCATGCTCAACTGAACTGAGCATGGAATTTCACTTGGTCATAAAAATAAAAATACCAATAATTAAAACTTTTTTCATGCTCAACTCAGCTGAGCATGCTCAGCTGAGTTGGGCATGAAAGAAGTTTTAAAAAGTTGTCAGTATTTTAAAATTTATAAGCAAAATAAATTTCATGCTCAGCTGAGTTGAGCATGAAAAAAGTTTTATAACCTCGGGGCCTGATCAGACAGCGCGGAGGCGCAGGCTGATCTGGGCCTTCGCTGTCCCCATATTCCCAAAGACACATTTTCGCTTTGGGCGGTTCAACTGTTAGGATGTACTAACTGCTTAGATTCAAATAGGAGTCTGCGACTGAGCTAGGCTTTAGCCTACATATTAGCCTAGCTACTAGGCCTTAAAATGAATAATATGGCCATCTGTTTGCATTAACCCTAGTCCTGCTGAACCCGGATATGTCCTGCTTTTGCAAATAGTGTAGATCCAGATCAGTTGGCTTCTGAAGAAGCCAACTGATCTAGATCTGCACTGTTTGCCATTAAGTATGCGAATCTATATCAACAATCTGGATCAAGTAATCTGATTGGCTGAAAATTAGAAATGGGCGTGGCATCTTAATTTATTCAGCAGGACAAGGGTTAAAATGAACAGTCTACACTCCTTTCTAAATAACGCTAAGACAGTATGTGTATTGGAGACTGTATATACCAAATAGACTTGCAATCATTAAAACGTTGACTATTTTTAATAGACTTTTAATATCAGGCTAATAGCTGGTCTACCTACATTTCTAGTTTTTCAACAGTAATTTCTTTAAATATTAGGACACCTTAATTCCTTAAAATTGCAACATGTCTATTTTACTACCTGGTAATGTGTGTAAAAAGAGCTATTGGATGAGTGTCCATTTAGCAGCGTCTGAACAGAGCATACACTGTTTTCTCAGGCATGTATGTTAAGCCAGAGTTTTTTTTTATTATTAAGTTAATGGGAGACTTCTTAATAAGGGAGGAATACAAATAGAAATATGAGAAAGCTTGTGTCGATCAAATAATATAATTTTCAAACAAAAAAATGCATGTAGAAATGCAGTATTTTAGCCCCAAATTTGAAGGGTAGGGATATAAATAAAAATAAAATTTGAAATGCAATTTTTTTCCGGAGGGGCTAAAATCATAGGGTAGTCTCTCCCGTATATGACGGTCTGGGTAAAATTTTCAGCAGACGACATTTTGAAATATTTTTCTTATTTTTCCCAGCAAATAGGATTTGGCATTTCACTCAAAATGTAGACAATTTGCATGGAATGTAAAAATCCTGTTTTCTGGGGAAAAAAGAAAAATATCACCAATTTGTCGTCTGCTGAATTAGTCCAGAGGGTAGTAACTGTTAATATCACAGCTTCAACAAAGCCTACCGGATCTTGAGTTTTACAACGACCTAGTTTATAAATTCAAAAGGACACAGGAAATAAATTATTTTTCAGAGTTGTTATAATATATAATAATAAATAAACACAGAAAGACAGGTTATCAGACAGCCATGGTTTGTAGCTTTGCTTCCCTCTTCAGCTGCCACGAACTTTAGCCATTCCTCAGATTGAAAGAGAACTCCATCCATGAGAATGATGATGCCTGGTCGCTTATGTTTTTAGCCGAACCCACCTTAATTGATCCCATGCGTGATTTTCCTTTTACTCTGACCAGACAGTAAGCTTTTTGTTCCACAGGTATTAGCTTTCAAAAAAGCTTGGCATAGGCTTAGCAAAATAGACCAAGCTTTTTGTGAAAGCTAATATCATCATCATCATCATCATCATCACCGGATTTTTAATTAACGTGCAGGTATAGGGGCAACATCCAAATCAGTGCCCCCCCCCCCCCGCCCCCCACCCCTCCCTTCCATGTAGCTGGCTTGTTGCATCCATTCACGTTAAGCAGTCAATGGTATATTGTCTACGACCATTCACGTTAAACAGTCAAGGGAAAATAGCCATGACCTTTGATCAAGTGTTTTCGGGGCAATGGCAAACTTTAACCCTTGCCCTGCTGATTAAATTAAGATACCACTCCCTCTTCTAATTTTCAGCCAATCAGATTACTTGATCCGGAATGTTGCTATAAATTTACACACTTAATGGCAAACAGTGCAGATCCAGATCAGTTGGCTTCTTCAGAAGCCAACTGATCTGGATCTACACTGTTTGCAAAGGCAGGATATATCCGGGTTCAGCAGGACTAGGGTTAAAATTGTCTACGCTCATGGCGTAGTTAGTCGCAATAACGGTTAGCAGTCCATGAATCCATGGCCTTTCATAGTCCATCCGGAACAATGGCAAATTCTAATCTTGTCTACGCCAATGCAAGAAACGTTCGTGTAATGAGCCTTTATATGTACGATTCGTTAGCCTATAGTGTTCTCCCACATATAGATAAGAATTGAAGTGATATATTCACATTTAAATCGGGTGGTTGACAGAATGTTGAAAAGCGACAATTTGTGAAATCTTCATCTAAAAAGAAATATGAAAATCCATTCTATAAAGAGAAGTCTGCTGTCGTTCTCCTGAATAGCTATAGAGACGTATTTTTCTTATTTCTAATATTTATAAATATATCGCAAAAATCAATTTAAAGAAGCTAAAAGACGACTGTTCTCAATAAATTGGACTTATGCAAATTCTGTACATACATATTTTTAATTTGTTAATACTTGATTTTACAAGATTCCTATAAAGGTTGAAATTAGCAAACCTATGCTACAATATATGTAGAATCGCTGAGAAAATGGACATTATTGAGTACAGTCGACCCTAGTTATCTCAACATCGCTTATCTCGAATAACCGCTTATCTCGAAGTGAAAGTCTGGTCCCTGGTTTAACATGGAAATCTAACAACAGGTAACAAATCAAAGCACTGAGAGTGATGATGGGGCGGTTGCCTGAACTCTTGAACTGATGGGGATTTACGTTCAAATAAAAAAAGCAATACATAAACAGTAAATAATGGCAACCCGTTTGAGGTTTTACCCATTTAATACAAATATCTGCATTTCAAATACAGATATATATTTTTTATAAATACAGATATCTGTATTTTTTGGAATTACAGATATCTTTAATTGAAATAGAGATATATCTAACTGATATGCGGGTATTGGCATTTGAAATACAGACATCTGTATTTTCGATCATAATGTAGGTATCTGCTTTTCAATTAGAGATATCCACATGTCAAATACAGACATCTGCATTTCAATTAGAGACATTTCTTATCAAGCTGAATTCTCATTATCTGTATTTAAAGTACAGGTATCTCTAATTGAAATGCGTATATCTGTATTTGAAATGAGATATCTGAATTTCTAAATTAAATACATATATTTGTATTTCAATTCGAGATATCTGCATTTCAATAAGAGATATATGTATTTATTATTGAATTTATGATATCCCTATTCACTCTACTTGTGACAAACTGATAGCTCCCCCGCCGACAATGGGAAACAACCTAGCTTATACGGTAACGAATCTATACAAGGGAAACAACTCAATCACCAGGTAGCATTATGTTGACAGGAAATGCCCATCATATTCTTTAAATATTTTATGCTGATAATAAGCGTAGAAAGTGAGTATTTTAAATACCTGCTTTGCTATTGTTTGCAAAAAAAGGTAAGAGAAAAAAGTCCAAGGAGTGCCACAATCACAAACCGCAGCTCTTTCCAGACACCAAGAGGAAGAGGAAACAGACAAAACAAAACAAGCGCAAATCGAACAAACGCACGAAAAGCACTAAGATTAGCTCTCTCTTCACCAAGCGAGGTAATCACAATGCTAAAATGACTGAAAAACACAAGAACAAAATAACACAAGGTAAGACATAAAACAAATTGCCTCGTAGAATAAACCACAAAGCAACAAATAGTAATACTAACACCGGGACCACCGCCTTAGAATGGTCAGTAGAATAAACCACCGGGGTGTTTAAAGCACTTTCACAGCTAGCCAACTTCACCCTGGGTCCCGATGCTACTCTTAATACAGAAACACATTAAGATTCGGTTCGCATAAAGGCTACCAACTCAGTCAATGCATCAAAGCGAAAACATAAAAATCAAACTATTCACTACAATAAACAAAGACGAGTTCTGAAGCAGAACTTAGGCTAACTGCTATAACGGTACAAAATGATCTCCCACGAAACGTCCCGCCTATATTACCGAGAAAATATAGGTCAAATTGATCAATTCGAGCAATACTTCTCGTTCAGGTTTTACTAGGGCACTAGATAAGTAGACAGAAAGAAAGACACGCAGAATATTTAATAGGTGAGTTAATGGTTCGCACCTTGTGGATTTTCACCCTTCCCATCCCCTTTCTGGCTCTCATTGAGGGAGCTCCCCCCTCTATTGCAAATTCCTCTGCTTGTTAGACAACGCTGTAGATTTGGTTTGCTTTACTGGAATACTGGAGTATTCATATTAGTCCGCCGATATTGTACACAATATGATCAAAATTAGATTATATACTATATGTAATGTTGTTGAAGATGAAGTTCACTTTCTATGTCAATGTCATAAGTATGAAAATCAAAGGAAAACACTTTATGACAGTCTTAAAGATTCAAACATTTTATTAAGTCTTGATTCATCTAGAACATTCTTTGAGTTAATGACAAATGACAATAAAATTGTAATGAAAGCTGTCGGTAAATTCATAAAAGAATGCTCTGTTACATGAGTTTTAAAACGATACTTAATCTTACATTCCAAACTATTGGTTGTTTATTCCGTCACTGATGCTGATTCACGTGTGCGTGAGTATTGTGTGTGTATGTGTGTGAGTGTTTGGAAGGAGGTGGGATTTGTTCATAATATGTTTGTTGTTATATGTCATTGATTTGCCTATAACCCAAATGACGGGTATATCTGCGCAAGAAAATATATTCTATTCTATTCTCCGCACTACAAATCAGACGCCTATAGATGTTGATTTTTACAGCACGTAAGCGCCTAAAATGGCTGTGTATCCATACACACTCATCGATTCCTATGGTGGCATATAACTGACATCTAAATATTGAGATACTGTCGACTTCTTCTGCTTTTATGTCGATTTACAATGTATGACTTGATGCTATATCGACTTCCGTTGATAATGGTTATCGTGTCTGCAGGTCGTAATATTGCTCTAAGCTGCCTTCAAGAAAACAAAGCGTGTTAACATTGTATGACGACTTATTTTCTATTATTTTTTATTATCTCGTTTTCCGGTTCTTTTACATGTCATGATTTGTCAGTTAGCGTTGAGATACGTTTTCGTAGTCGTGAAAGTTTATTTTTAGACCAAAATAACACAGGCAGCGCCAGTCTGATTGCAATCGCAGAGTTGTTTGCAAGAAACGATAATTATATAATATCTGTATGCCACCAAATACTATATTAAGCCCTAAACTTAATACGTCACATCGTCCCGAATTTAAGTATCTCGACCGGCATAGTCACTATCTGATTACCATTATCTTCTCAGCAAATCCTACTACATAATATGACCGGCAGTCGAGATAATAATTATAATGTCGACATATAGTTGTAAAAGTGTTTCGTGACGCTGACGTTGTGGATGACACTTCTGGACAATATTACGACTTACAGTCGCGATTACCATTGTCAACGGAAGTCGATATAGTATCAGGCCATACATTTTAAGTCAACATAAAAGCAGAAAAAGTCGACAGTATCTCAATATTTAGATGTCAGTTTTATGCCACCATAGATTCCATATTCCACCGCAAACCTTATCTTAATATGTCTTCGACAAAATACATCTTTCGGACCTTTTATATTAAATTAAATGCTATAATCATAATTGCGTTTAAAAAGAATTTAAAAGAATATAGTTGATCCCTATAACTAGCCAAGTCAGGTTTGTCGCCTTATCGGAAAACTATAACGACACACGATTCAGCTTGTTTCGCGAGCGCCATGGACGCTCTAGCGAGCGCTTGCGTTCAGAAGAGAGCAAACGGTCGCTCGGCGAGCGTGCATTGTTGAACACTACTCCCATTTTCTAATCTGTAGTGTGTTCTTTGTTTCCAAAGGCAATCATTTTGAAGTTTATTTTACTACACTGCAGCTAGTGTTAGTGCCGTGTGGCGGCGGTAGAACGGCTCCCCTTACTTTACTATAGTGCAGATTATATTTCATTTCTTTTGGGATTATTGTGCCCATTGTGGTATCTTTGAAAATGGAGTTCTGCTCATGTATACGCTAGAGGGCGTAAGCAGTGTTGCGAACTTAATTACTGCTTATGAAGAGTCTCAATAAAACCGAGACTCCCATTTTCTAATCTGTTGTGTGTTCTTTGTTTCCAAAGGCAATCATTTTGACGTTTATTTAATGAATAACACTTTCAGAGCCACGAAGACACATCCCCGGTATAAATATTTAGAGTTAGCTCGTCCCAAGGAGTCTTCTGTAGCTATTCTTTTATTAACTTCCAGATTAAAGCCGAGAAATTCTTAAAGAGGAGTATTTAGTGATAAATCTCGGATAATGTTTTCTAGTTCGCCATAAAAACGTGTTGTGGGTACTCATTAGAAGCGCCCCGGCAGGGCGCTTCTAAAGAGTACCTACAACATATGTTTTTATGGAGATATAAGCAAAATTATCTCAGAATTGTCATGAGATATTCCTCCTTAACAACTCCTTTGTGTTAAAACAAAAGTACTTACAGTAAATGATGAAACCCATGATCATAAGAAAGAACTGATCCACATTCTGGGTCATCTCTTCCTTCCATTCTTCTAGAGTAGTTTCATTCATTGTCCCTCCAAGAGTTTCGTTCACCATTTACACTTTTCGTCTACAATTTTAGAATAAAAGTATGCAAAAGCAGTTTCAGCTTTACGTCTAGTCCTTGACGCATCCTTTTTTTTAAGAAACTGTTTGTAAGTTAAACAATTTCTATATATCTGTATAGAAGAGGACGTTTTCAGATTGAGCAGCTTACAAATAGGTATTTTCTACAGAACCCAATATACTGTAAGCGGATAGTAAAGGACGTTATCAGGTTACGTGAATGCGCAGGCTGATCGAGGTCTTCGCTTTCCGAATATGCCCTGTAGAAATATTTTCCCTTGGCGCGCCTCATTATATTGTACTACTTGTTCCAAACCAAATGTAAAGTGTGTGCAGATTACAAATAAAAATGTGCTCCTTGCATTCAGCTACAGCTAAGTGCATGCAAGATCCTTTGACCCAGTGGACACATGGTGTTTATACAAGGTCGCATGAACACCGGTGCAACGTCATAAAAGTGTGTGTGTGTTTTTTTTGTATCCAGATGAAGACGGAGCATATGTAACTAAAACATGAAATTGTGCTTTCCCTATCCAAATGAATATAAAGCACAGGGAATTTATACATAAATATGTGCTTTCTACATTCAAAGAAGACAAATGAAGAAACAGGTCATGCAACTTAACAGTAAAAATGTCCTTTCTCTATCCAAATGGAGATACAGCACATGAAACACTCATAAAAATGTGTTTTCTCTATCCAAATGAAGATATAGCACATGCAACTTACACAGAAAATGTGCTTTCTCAATCGAAATAAAGATACAGCACAGGCAACTTAACCATAAATATGTGCTTTCTCTATCCAAATGAAGATACTGCACATGCAACTCACAAGTAAAAAATATACTTTCTCTATCGAAATGGAGATGCAGCACATGAAACTTACACATAAAAATGTGTTTCCTCTATCCAAATGAAGATATAGCACATGCAACTTATTCGTAAATATGTGCTATCTCTATCCAAATAAAGATACAGCACATGTAACTTACGCACAAAATGTGCTCTCACTATCCAAATGCAGATGTAGCACATGCAAATTACACGTAAATGTGTGTTTTCTCTATCCAAATGAAGATAGAGCTCACGCAACTTATACATAAATATGTGTTTTCTCTATCCAAATGAACATACAGCACATGCAACTTACGCATAAAATGTTGTTGTTGTTGTTGTTGTTTTCTTTTCTTTCTATCCAAATAATGATATAGCACAGGCTACTTACACATAAATATGTACTTTTTCTATACAAATAAAGATAAAGCACATGCAATTTACACATAAAATGAGCTTTCTCTATCCAAATAAAGATATAGCATATCTTACAAGAAAAAAATGTGCTTTCTCTATCCAAATGAAGATACAGCACATGAAACTTACACATAAAAATGTGTTTCCTCTATCTCTATGAAGATATAGCACACGCAACTTACACATACAAATGTGCTTTCTCTATCCAAATGAAGATATAGCGCACGCAACTTACACATAAATATGTGCTTTCTCTATCCAAATGAAGATATAGCACCTGCAACTTACATATAAAATGTACTTTCTCTATCCAAATGAAGCTGCAGCACATGCAACGTACACATAAAAATGTGTTTTTTTTTTTCTATCCAAATGAAGACATAACATATGCAACTTACTCATTAATATGTGCTTTTTCTATCCAAAAGAAGATAAAGCACGTGCAGCTTACACATCAAAACGTGTTTTCTCTATTCAAATGAAGATACAGCACATGCAAACTACACATAAAATGTGCTATCTCTACCAAATGAAGATAAAGCACATGTAACTCACACATAAGCATGTGCTTTTTTTTCTATCCTAGTAAAGATAAAATACATGCAACTTACTCATAAAAAATGTGTTTCTTTTTTCTGTTCAAATGACGATATACCACATGCAATTAACACATACACGTGCGTTTATTCTATCCAAATAAAGATAAAGCACGTGCAATTAGGTATAAAAAATGTACTATCTCTATCCAAATGAAGATAAAGCACATGCAACTTACACATAAACTGTGTGTTTTAAGCCAAATGAAGACACAGTACCTGCAGTTTACACACATAAATGTGCTATTTCTATCCAAATGAAGTTAAAGTACATGCACTCCTTTTAGGCTTGAAACTTAAGACAAAAATGAGTCCCTTCTCGTAAAGGTAGTCTTTGACAAAATTCCCTGGTCGCTTTGTACACTCGTCACTGTCCACATAACACCTCACGTTCTACCCTAGAATGATAAACAAAACTACATGGATAAGCAGCTTAAGGTTGGTCTGTACTGTTTGCAAAATGCATCCTATAAACTATATTTTTCACGATAAGAGTTAGTAATACCTTTCTTTTCGATAATGATCATTACATTAAACCCACGAGAAGCTTTGATTTACCGCATTTGCCCTAAGTATTCGCACATCATAACCTCTCACCATACTTGTTCTTATATTTGAACAAGACCATTAATCTACCT
Organism: Anodontia alba; assembly: GCA_964016985.1. Lineage (NCBI taxonomy): Eukaryota > Metazoa > Mollusca > Bivalvia > Lucinida > Lucinidae > Anodontia > Anodontia alba. The sequence continues at coordinate 6,958,858 of OZ024823.1, read as the reverse complement.
GATGATGTGTAATAACTTCTGGATGAGTAGCAAACAGTGTAGACCTGGATCTTCACTGTTTTACTAAGGTCTTCTGTCTGAAAATTTAGCATAAATACGGTACCTTCTTGACATGTAAGTACTTATTTATAACAAAACAAGACAACAAGATTTCTGCTTCTAGTGAAACATCGCAAAAAGAGATTAGCATGAATATTTATGTGGATTAACGTCCATCTAGCTGACCAACAATGCACAGTTTGTTGTGTTTTTACTTAAAACTGCAGAAATATGAGGGTTGCCGTAGGGCTATACTACTTTTTCATGTGATAAGCTACCATTTTTATTGTTTTGCAGTGCGGGAGTTCAAATATCAGCCACAACGTCGGAAAACGTACCTTCGGACACGTCCGTCCAGCGAAGATTCAAATCAGTCTGATCAGAATCCTCACTGGGCGCATTTCGGATGGCCTAGGATGTAGTGTTCATGCGGATAACGAAGACTGATCAGACTGCATAGATACGCAGGCTGATTTGAATCACTGTTAGACGTATATGTCAGTGGGTACGTTTTCTCGCTTGCGAATCATGACGTTAATTGATCAGTATAGTTACCTGTAACAGCGAAATATTTGACCTTTACTGGACAAAAATACGCGGCAGATAGGATCTATTCTCTCTTTGTTAATAAAAATTCTCTACTGACCGTTCTAAGGCGGTGGTCCCGGTGTTAGTCTTACTTTGTTGCTCTGTGGTTTATTCTACGAGGCGATTTGTTTTATGTCTTACCTTATGTCATTTTGTTCTTGTGTTTTTCATTCCTTTTAGCGTTGCGATTACCTCGCTTGGGGAAGAGGGAGCTAATCTTAGTGCTTTTCTTACGTCCGATTTGTGCTTGTTTGGATTTGTCGGTTTCCTCTTCCTCTTGGTGTCTGGGAGGGGCTGCGGTTTGTGATTGTGGCACTCCCTTGACTTTTCTCTTGCCTTTTTGTAGTAAAAACGTGTACCTGTTATAGTAGATCACCAATATTGTGTATTTTGTTTAAGAGCAATTTAGTCAGCGTGGATTAGGAATCTCGTGCAAATTTTGTGATTATTTATGGTAATTTATATTTATAAGATTAGTTCTTTTTCCCCAAGCAAGGTAATCGCAATGCTAAAAGGACTGAAAAACACAAGAACAAAATGACACAAGGTAAGACATAAAACAAATCGCCTCGTAGAATAAGCCACAAATCAACAATGAGTAAGACTAATACCGGGACCATCGCCTTAGAACGGTAAGTAGAGTAGACCACCGGAGAGGGGGGGGGGGGGTGGGGGGTGGGGAGGGGGTTAAAGCACTAAGATTTACAGAAGCTCTGGCGAATCTAATAAGTTGAGATATATATACCCCATATGAGGTACGCCGGGGGACATCGCCATCCAGAAATGGGAAACTGACTATATAAAAATCAAAATCGTCCCGTTTGTCATAAATTTTGGTGGAAACTGTACCATTAGATATACATAGATTCAAATCCAAAAAAGGTGCCTCGGTATCGGAAGAATTTGCTCTATTTAATTGGAGTTCTGTAGGGTATATACGGTCCACCATTTGGTCAAAGTAAATATTTCATTATTTAATAAATCATCAAGGTATCTTGAAGTTGAATTGAAAGCCTCAATAATGTCAGCCTGATTTCAAACGTTGGGAGCTATCTATCAAAAATCACCAGGTCACTCATCTGAGTTCGGCGGCTGTGTGAAATAATGACGTCATGAAAATGGCACCTTTTTTGATCAGAAATAATGTATAATTTATCACTGATAAATCATATTATAGCTGGTATTATGTTGAAACGATAACTTTTAAAGGCTTTTATCTATTTCATTTGTTAAAAATGATACACAAGTTCATACAATACATGCTATATTCATACTAATGTAGATCTCTCTCTCTCTCACTAGGGGGTGGGGCGGGGGTGGAGGAGGCGTTTGTGTTTGATCCTATAGTAAAAATAATGTTGTCTGGTAATTGTTACAAACTGTTTTTAATAGACAGGTCATCTTCTCTTTAGTACTTATAGCATCATATCCTATGATTTAAACTGAAATTTTCGGCATTTAAATCAATTTGTAGGCGGCAATAGGCAATTTGCCCCATGAGCAGCAAGTGGCCAACATATCCTTAATAATCAGCACCGTTGCAATCGACGGCAATCTTCTTGCACGAGTCGTCTTCCGCTCCGCAGCAACACAGACCAGTGCAATACAATTTGTTCGACCTGCATTTGTATCGACCAGTGCCACAAGGAGTTTTGTTACAACCATATTTTACAAGCTGCAAAATGGTCTCAGGAGCTGGAGGCAACGCTGTCACAACGGAGACATATATATCACCTTCCCGTTTCCAACCATGCTTTTCTGGTAGTGGTATTTTAGGATGCGGTTCAACGGCAGATTTACATATGATGCACTGGTACTTTGATCATTTGACGCTCTGAAGAAAGGCAGCTTTCGATGGTGGAAGCTTATTGGATTCGGCCTGTTTTAAACGCAATATCCACCATCTTAACCCATTAAGCCGTGAGATGGCGGTGCTTAGTTGATATAGCTGACAGACATGTTCTTCCAGTGCACCCATCACAGTATCTGCTAAAGGAATAGAACTGAGGTTACCGAAAGCTTCATGGATATGGGTTTCAGCATTGCTGAAAGCCTGCTAACATAATGTCTTGCACTTTCCTGACGTCTAACCAGTAATATCAGGACCAGAAAGCTTACTCCTTGTTGCTTTTTGATTTATTCTACGAGGCGATTTGTTTTATGTCTTACCTTGTGTTATTTTGTTCTTGTGTTTTTCAGTCCTTTTAGCATTGCGATTAACTCGCTTGGGGAAGAGAGAGCTAATCTTAGTGTTTTTCGTACGTTTGTTCGATTTGTGCTTGTTTGGTTTTGTCGGTTTCCTCTTCCTCTTGGTGTCTGGAAGGGGCTGCGGTTTGTGAGTGTGGCACTCCCTGGACTTTTCTCTGACCTTTTTTTTAAACCGATTAAAGCCTTAGTTTTTAGTTCACCCATGGATTCACGAATGACTATATAAAGGGTAGTTTTCTTTTCCTCTGTTTGCTACCTGTGACAAATGGTGTGTCGTCTGGTAAACTATCACAATGACTAAGGCAAGGAATAAAAACATCCGTGTCAGCTGAATGTATGTCAGTTTTTGCAATACTCTATGATAAGCGTCAGCTGCATGAAGAATAAGTTGTGTCTGCGTCTTCCTGGCTACTGGCGAGATACTGCTGATCAGACGTAGATATCACATTGTTCCGATAAGCTGTAACGTAGCCTTTGTTGGTATTGGTGTCTCTTACATATTCTGTGAGACTGACAGCAAAGTAGTTGATAATTCATCTTTCGTCCGAGAGCTAAAACTAGAGAGCAATAATTTCATTGAGACATTTTCAATTCGGTTTGAGTCTGTAATGTAAAGTGCAATACTTTGGATACTGCCCATTCTTCTAGAGTGTGTTTCTGTTTTCAGTGAATTTTCAACGTCATATCTGTCAAATATCAGATGAACCTCTTCAAAGCGATGAAATAAATGTGTCACTTCTCTACAGAAATGATCTGATAGATCTTTGCAAGATTTTACTGAATTTGGTTTGTCCAAATTTGAACGACACCCATCGCGTCTACACTCGCAACCCTGTCTGGTCCTTGTTCATATGATGTGGAGTCTTTTGATATTAAAGTCAGAATTGTCGTCAGCTGACTCTTGTCAGAATAATGATGAATTAAACTGTCTGCTGCAAAAAGGGTTCTCGGAACTAAAGACAGCTCATATGTTCCTATAGTATCTTAAGGGCTTATTTCTGGTCGAGAATTGGCAAAGATCAGGCATTCTAGCAAAAATACCTCTATCTTCCTTTAACTCCACTGTTTTATAGCCCACTTTGAGCTTTGTTTCCTTCACAGTTGCTTTCTAAGTTTTGACTGACAACCTTTTCATAGGATCCCAGAAGTTGACAGTCGTCTTTAATCTTGATTCTGTTAATTCATTCAGTCTGCTGATCCCAATATTTCAACTGTTTCGATATCTTTTTTTATTTTATTTTTTCACATCATTGGCAACTACAGTCATGTTCATAATGTCATCACCATCATATTTGAATGGATTGGTGTATGCTTGCAAAGTTGTTGTCAAAGACAAAGCAGGCACAAATAGCTTATTACAAGCTGCGTTTGAGAGTTTGTAGTGTTTTGTTGAAGGTTTCTGCTCAATACCAGAATTCTGCTTAGATTCAACTTTTAGCTTGCCAGTTCTGGGGCTGCTAGAAAGAACTTCGTCCGTGCAGTCTGATTCTGCATTATCCCAACAATGCAAACCAGATACCTTCATCCACCGGTTGACCTGTTCTAAAGCATGATCCACACCAATCGCACAGGATGCCAGATGGGATTTATTAACAACCAAATCACCAGCTGTGAATTCTTCCAAAGTTTGGGATCTTTGTCCTTCAGAGCATACATTTTTGACAGGTAGAGCGGAATTAATTCTTGCATAATTCAGTTTGTCAAATAAAAAATAAATGTTTGACAAACTCATTTAGTGCATTTAAATGCCCTTCCCAGTCACCATTTCGAACAGTCCTGATAAACTTTAGCATAACCACAACCATTCTCATATACATTAGCATAACCTGGTGCATCGGTTTCCCGTCCTTGTTGAAATTGGAGAAGCGAATTTCAAAGTTTGAGGTTTTCATGAATTGTTCTACGGCGTCATACCCTTTTACCATAGAGGTCTGCATTAAGCCAAGATGCGTCTATTCCAGAGTTGTCTATGAAACAGTCAATGGTTTTGAGCATAGCAATGACTATTTGAAACTCGCCCGGCGAAGAAGAATGTTAGTCATTTCATTTTTCTTTGCTATAAGCAATTTCTGAGCGAGCACCCAGGGTGAAGTTAGTTAGCTGTAAAAGTGCTTTAAACACCCCCCCCCCCCCCCCCCCCCCCCCCCCCCCCCCCCCCCCCCCCCCCCCACGGTGGTTTACTCTACTGACCGTTCTAAGGCGGTGGTCCCGGTGTTAGTCTTATTATTTGTTGCTTTGTGATTTATTCTACGAGGCGATTTGTTGTATGTCTTTCCATGTGTCATTTTGTTCTTGTGTTTTTCAATCCTTTTAGTATTGCGATTACCTCGCTTGGGGAAGAGAGAGCTAATCTTAGTGTTTTTCGTACGTTTGTTCGATTTGTGCTTGTTTGGATTTGTCGTTTCCTCTTCCTCTTGGGGTCTGGGAAGGTCTGCGGTTTGTGATTATTGCACTCCTGGACTTTTCTCTTACCTTTTTTTGTAAAGATCCATGTCAAAAGATATAACAGTTTTGCCACCTTCTCCTATAAGCACTGTACTATTCTTTTGGGCTTGTTTGAGAATGATCAACTTCCTATTATAGCATTTTAAAACATGGCTTTTTGCTGTTTTAAATATATATATATATATATATATATATATATATATATATATATATATATATATATATATATATGCGACGTATATTATATATATATATATATATATATATATATATATATATATTTCAAATATATGCGACGTATATCTCCCATGTTGTTGTTATATATAGGTTGACAGAAATATATGATCGAGTTACTTTTTCGAGCTGCCTATATTATCAATGTTTTTAATTCCGGACACATCCTTACTTTTTTAAGCCTATACTTGCCATTCCCATCCCTCCCCAGGCCTACCCCACCTCCTCCAGCACCTGTAGAACATACCTTATTCACGAAATGCCTTTTATATTGAATGAATACATCACGTCATACTAGCAACAATTAAAAAGAGTGAATGATTGCTCTTTAAGTGATAGCCACGTATGTTGGAACATAAAATAGCGCACTTTTGTTAATCATTTGACCGCCATATTTATGGCATCATAACTAGGCCAAGACGAGGACCTGAGATAGGTGACCTCGTTCAAAACAAATCTCAGACATCATAGTAATTAATAATATAGGTCTCTATAAAAAATCACAAAAACTGCGCGAGTCTTTTTTTGTTGTTGTTGTTGTTGTTGTTGTTGTTTTTGTCCCCTTTTGCATGTACTAATTCCCAGCTAGCATTCTTTATAAATCTATAGTGGGCCGTTATCGGCCCGAAAGCTGCCCTGACGGGCCGATAACGGCCGCTATAGATTTATACCGAATGCTTACTGGGTATGTAGTTGGTTGTAAAAAGAAACAAAATAACAAAAAACATAAAAAAAAAAACACAAAAAAAAGTTTTAAAAATGTGTTGTTAGATATATCGACTAGTACAATAGTGCTCACGTATACCATTTTGGTGGTACTTGCAGACTCCGAAGAGCCGCATTGTGCTGTGTTGCCAGTTTATGTCAGATTAGATGTATCTTATATCGAATTAGATTTCAGTAAATAATTTTAGGTAAACTGGTTATTGTTGTTATATCTTTATTACAGATTTATATAACATTTAAAGTTTGCCCACGATGATCACGGGGTGAAAGTGTTCAGTCACACCATTTCTTTTAATTTAATGTAGCATTAATAAGAACAAATTATACTTTGTTGTATTTATTATTGTCAGATCATATAGTTATTATCATAACAATTTGGTTTATCAGGTATGTTGTCATGATGGTCTTAATTTTGAATGCTATATATATGCATACCCTATTATTTAGCATATTTATAGCAGATCAATACAAAAAAAATGGTGGACAAAAGTATATTCTCTTTATTCCAATTATGCGTTTTAATTCTAATGCATATTATAATCATACTCCAATGAGCCAAACCCGGCCACACATTTTATGGCAATCATATATGTAACCATCAGGCTAGTCCGAGAATATATCAGCCAGATACCCACCTAGATGACTTGAATATATGGCCAGCCGAACACATATATAAACAATGTCGGCAAAATGCATTCATATTATAACTTTTATTCATCAGCCTTGACAATCCTTGTGCCAGTGTGCATTAGTATTGCAAGTACATATGGCCCACAGCATCCAGTAGAAGTATGATGCCATATGCCATTTGCCATTTGCCATGTCATTTCTGCATCATAATTCATCGCCTGCATCATTGCCAAAATCAGCAGTATGTTATCAGAACCATAAAGCAAAACACATGGTTGGTAATAACAATATACAATGTACATATAAGTGTAAAGAGGATATACAGGTTGTTTTCCCTCGGGTTCTCCGGTTTTCGCTCACCTTTGATGAACGACCGGCTCTATATAAATATTCTTGAAATGGCCGTAAAACCAAAATAAAAAAAAATGTTATATGTGATTATATCTACTAGCATTGTGCCCAATACTACATCCACCATGGCTGAGAGTGTTACTACCACAGTATAGCGTACATAGCACTCAATGCTCTAAGTTTTTGTGTTCGAACCTTTCGAACTGTATTTCTGAATTCTAAGAAAATGTGTGTTTCTCTTAAAGAAACTACCCTTCAAATGCCAGTTGTGCTTGATTACTCATATCCTGGCATGTTAGTTGTCATTGAATGAACTTATTGTGATCACGGACTTGGGACCGTGTCGGCAAGCCATGGCTGTTTGGACAACATGTCCATCCCCCTCTCAGCCAAAACTAACCAATAATCCTCAACCGGTTAATGGGCGCCCAACTCTTGGGTCGCCACAATAATTTCTACTATTATAACCCTGCATGTATTGAAGGTTGTGAATGAGTTTTATAAATATATATAGTTCTAACATAGAGTACCTTGCAAACACTATTATGTGAAGGTTATATGTCAATAATGCATCACTCACAATTCGTGTAATCTTCACCACATCTTTGGTGATTATTAATATTAAGTCATCTTGTCTAGAAAATACAATTATCAAGAGTACATTGTTACTTAATTTATCATGCTGTATTGTACATGATTTTTAAATTTAAATTTGTTATGTAGATTTGGATTTTTATTATGTGGACTGATACACATTATGTTAATTGGACCCAGCCCGTAGCATAGCGGAGGGCTGGGGTTGCCTCAGTTAGTGGTTGGGTATGATTCTGTGATATAAGGCAGGGACTTATCAGTCTAGAACGCTTATTATATTTATATACACACTGGTCTCAGTTCTATTTGGGGTCATGGTATATATGAATTGAATGTGTTCTACTGTATTTCTATTGACTGGTTGTAGTCAGTATCTTCCATATAATAATATTCATATAACTTTTTTAAAAACTAGTGTTTTAAGATTATTGAACATTTTATATCTGAATCTATCTAATATTCTGCATGATTCACATTCTAGTACTAAGAAAGTATAACTCCCTAGTGGACAAATAATAATTATATAAAAACTCTTGTATTTCCAATAGTCTACTTATGTATGCATTTTCCCTATATATGTGATGTACAAAAAAAGGTAAGAGAAAAGTCCAGGGAGTGCCACAATCACAAACCGCAGCCCTTCCCAGACCCCAAGAGGAAGAGGAAACCGACAAATCCAAACAAGCACAAATCGAACAAACGTACGAAAATCACTAAGATTAGCTCTCTCTTCCCCAAGCGAGGTAACTTTCATCATTAGTGATTAGTCTGTCCATGTTTAACACATGAATTTCGTATATTAATGAAATTTGTTCTTCTTTCCTGAGATATTATAACTGAAATAGTCCAAGTGGTTGTTGTTCTCTAGTGTAGATGTATGCTGTTGAATATGTTGTGATATGTAGTGCTTTTTCTTTAGCCCAAGTAGCCATGATTCTGTTATTCTGTAATTAAAGTGATATAATCAATTATCTAATTAACATATATGCTAATATGAATTTAGCATTTTGTTCGATTTGTGCTTGTTGGATTTGTCGGTTTCCTCTTCCTCTTGGTGTCTGGGAAGGGCTGCGGTTTGTGATTGTGGCACTCCCTGGACTTTTCACTTACGTTTTTTTTTTTTTTTTTTTTTTTTTTTTTTAATAGGTACTACCTATATCCGTGCGTCCAAATTGTCATTACATGCTTCATAGTTGGCCAGATCTAACTGAATTTGATTTCAGACCACGCTTGACTTCTGAATCCACTGCATGAATTGCGATATAACGTCCAAGTCAACAATATTTCAGAAGTTCAGAGACATTGCTTCAAAATTTGTGGGACTTTTACCCGACCTGATCAATGAAGTCGGGTCCTGCTTAGTTACTAGCAGCTCTGTCATGGAGGCTTCAGGCAGCCCATTTATTTCGTGGGCCCCGATGGGCGGGGCCATGCCTTCCGAGTACCGAAAACTAGTGTATGCCGATGACAGGTACAACGACAATATACTATCGTTCGCTTACCTGAAATCCATTTTACTGCTAAAGGAGTTTTCATAAGATTTTTGACCGTTTGTGCGTTTTTTGTCTTTGTTTCTTTTTGTCTTTTTTTTTTTTTTTTTTTTTTTTTTTTTTTTGAACCAGAAAAAAAAAACTTAAAAATAACAAAAATTTACAAACCGGTCAAACAAACACATTATTGTGTCGAAAAAAAGGTAAGAGAAAAGTCCAGGGAGTGCCACAATCACAAACCGCAGCCCTTTCCAGACACTAAGAGGAAGAGGAAACCGATAAAACCAAACAAGCACAAATCGAACAAATGTACGAAAAGCACTAAGACTAGCTCTCTCTTCCCAAGCGAGGTAATTGCAATGCTAAAAGGACTGAAAAACGCAAGAATAAAATAACACAAGGTAAGACATAAAACAAATCACCTCGTAGAATAAACCACAAAGCAATAAAGAGTAAGACTATCACCGGGACCACCGCCTTTGAACGGTCAGTACAGTAAACCACCGGGGGGGTTTAAAGCACTTTTACGGCCAGCCAACCCCTGGGTCCCGATACCACTCTTAATCACAACTAGTAAAACAGAAAGCAAAATGGGCAGCTGTTGAACTCGACCAAAATGTTAGCACCACAACACAACTAGTAAAACAGAAAGCAAAGTAGGCAGCTACTGAAGACGGTGACCACAATGTTAGCATCACAACACATATAGAAAAAAAAAACAGAAAGCATTGCGAGAACCACAAGGCTACAAAGAGTAAGAACAACACCAACAATGCTAGCATCACAACAAATATAGAAAAACAGAAAGCAATGCGGGAACCACAAAGCTACAAAGAGTAAGAACCGGTGGTTTATTCTACTGACTATTCTAAGCGGTGTGCCCGGTGTTAGTCTTACTCTTTGTTGCTTTGTGGTTTATTTTACGAGGCGATTTGTTTTATGGCTTGCCTTGTGTTATTTTCTCCTTGTGTTTTTCAGTCCTTTTAGCATTGCGATACCTCGCTTGGGGAAGAGAGAGCCAGTCTTGGTGCTTTTCGTACGTTTGTTTGATTTGCGCTGTTTTGGTTTTGTCTGTTTTTTTTTCTTCTTCTTGGTGTCTGGGAAGGGCTGCGGTTTGTGATTGTGGCACTCCCTGGACTTTTCTCTTACCCTTTTTTTTTAAAGTTGGAATGCGATTGTTGGGATGTATCTATCACATCTCAGGGGTACCAGCAGCCCGTGGGGAGTGGAGGCGGGACGGGGTGGGGCAGATCGTTCCACTGCATGCCTATTTATCAACCCAATCATTGTTGATGGCTATGCTTCAGCCTTTAATTGCTCGACGGCGGTTCGGGCCTCAGACTCAATGACAGCCTCTTCGTAAAAGTTTAACCAGTGGGTTGGGGCTAGACAATATGCCTTTGGCTTGGTCCGCCGTGGTTCAACTATTGGTTTGGCTTGGCCCGCCGTAGTTCAACTATTAGTTTTCATTTATTCTGGCATACAGTAGAATTAGCCATGAGTACTCGTCTTTGTTTATCATAGTGATTAATTTGATTTTCATGTTTTCGTTTTGATGCATTGACTGAGTTGGGAGCCTTTATGCGAACCGATTTTTTATGTATTTCTGTAAAGAGTAGCATCGGGACCCAGGGCGAAGTTAGCCAGCTGTAAAAGTGCTTTAAACCCCAATGATAGTTTATTCTACTGACCGTTCTAAGGCAGTGGTCCTAGTGTTGTTCTTACTTTTTGTAGTTCTTTGTAGCTTTGTGGTTCCCGCATTGTTTTCTGTTTTTTCTATGTGTTGTGATGCTAGCATTGTGGTCACCCCGTCTCCAATAGCTGCCCACTTTCCTTCCTGTTTTACTAGTTGTGTTATGATGCTAGCATTTTGGTCGGCTGTAAAAGGGCTTTATCCACCACCACCACCACCACCACCACCCCCACCCCCTCCCCCGCCCCGGTGGTTTATTCTACTGACCGTTCTAAGGCGGTGGTCCCGGTGTTAGTCTTACTCCTTGTTGCTTTGTGGTTTATTCTACGAGACGATTTGTTTTGAGTCTTGCCTTGTGCTATTTTGTTCTTGTGTTTTTCAGCCCTTTTAGTATTGCGATTACCTCGCTTGGGGAAGAGAGAGCTAATCTTAGTTCTTCTCGTACGCTTGCTCGATTTGCGCTTGTTTGATTTTATCTGTTTCCTCTTGCTCTTGGTGTCTGGACAGGGCTACGGCATGTAATTGTGGCACTCCCTGGACTTTTCTCTTACCTTTTTTGCCGTTTCTAGGAAAAGGGAATGCCTATGAGCAATCCTTGAATATGGAATGGAAAATCAATTTCTCAATGTTGTTTTGATGCACTCAGGAATTTAAATTCTAACTTAACCATAGTTACTTTGCAAAACATAACTAGACAGGATATTTTCTGTGTTTTTTCTAGAGCAGGCGATTCCAGCTGGATCATCATGAAGGACAAATTATTAATATAGCTATAGTCATTAAAGATTTAGGCTAACGGACTGCCTCGGTGCAGAACAAAAGAAGAATACAAAATACCTAAGAATTCATATATCATATGATTTGACATGGAATACCGCATCAATTAGATGACTGCTAAAAGCAATAACACTTTGAATTCCATAAAAAGGAATATTCAGACAAATGTTCGTAAAATCAAATAAATACAAAGCATATGTCAGGCCCCTCTTAGCATATTCGGCTTCAGTTTGGGATCCATGGCAAAAGAAATATATAAACCAAGTTTGACCCCTTAAACCCCACTTTTGTATAGTAAAACTGTGGTTTACATGGGGTATACATTATTTTTCTTACTTCTGCTCAGAAACATAGATTGTGGGTACTTGTTAGAACCGCCTCGGCGAGGCGGTTCTAACGAGTACCTACCATCTTTGTTTTGAGCAGAAATATGAAAAATATCAAAACTTTTTATCTGAAGATTTTTCTTTTTTGGCTGTAAAATTTCCAATATATTTGAATAGGTGTGTTTTCGTAATGTTAATACCATACGCTATTCATTTTCCCAAGGTCTAACTTAGAAAGATCTGATTGTAGGGTAAGAAGTCTTACTGGTTTGTTATGGTTAGATACAAGATGATGCGAATAGTATCCTGTTACTTTCAATCGATTCAGGCATGTCATTGATAAACACGAGAAATAGACAGGTTCCAAGAACGGAACCCTGCGGTACACCAGACAATACTGAGCAAGAGTCGTTCACCTTCAAGGACAACACATTGCGATCTGCTATATAGAAATACTTTATCCAAGTGATAACAGTTTTGTTTATGCCAAAAAAGGTAAGAGAAAAGTCCAGGGAGTGCCACAATCACAAACCGCAGCCCTTCCCAGACCCCAAGAGGAAGACTAAACCAACCGAACAAACGTACGAAAAGCACTAAGATTAGCTCTCTCTTCCCCAAGCGAGGTAATCGCAATACTAAAAGGACTGAAAACACAAGAACAAAATGTTACACGGAAAGACATACAACAAATCGCTTCGTAGAATAAACCACAAAGCGACAAAGAGTAAGACTAACACCAGGACCACCGCCTTAGAACGGTCGGTAGAGCAAACCACCGCGGGGTTTAAAGCACTTTTACAGCTAGCTAACTTCACCCTGGGTCCCGATGCTACTCTTAATACAGAAATACATAAAAACTCGGTTCGCATAAAGGCTCCCAACCCAGTCAATGCACCAAAGCGAAAACATAAAAATCAAATTAATCACTATAATAAACAAAGACGAGTGTTCATGGCTATTTCTACTGTATGCCAGAGTAAATGAAAACCAATAGTTGAACCACGGCGGGCCAAGCCAAAGACATATCGTCAAGCCCCAACCCACAGGTTAAAGATTTACGAAGAGGCCGTCATTGAGTCTGCAGTCTGCCGCATAATATCCAGGCTATAGCCAATTCATTTATAACGGTTAATAAGTTTACTGAATTGCTCCGAAAAGTTAGATTTACCTACAATTTTTCTAAATCTGTACACTAAGTCACCGTAAAATTCGGGTTCCGATATACCTTGTTGCAGAAGTGTTTTCAGACTGACGCTATATTTTTCTAACAAGGCACTGTGTCTGCAATAAAATTTCGAAAACGCCTTACGAAGTTTAAAATAACGATAGCCCTGCCTAAGAAGTTTGGCAGTAAGGACTCTATTACGGTAGTTAAAGTCATTAAGATTTGAAGAAGCTCTGGCGAATCTTATAAGTTGAGATATGTATACCCCATATGAGGTACGCCGGGGGACATCGCCATCCAGAAAAGGGAAATTGACTATATCAAAATCAAAATCGTCCCGTTTATAATAAATTTTGGTGGAAACTGTACCATTAGATATACATAGATTCAAATCCAAAAAAGGTGCCTCTGTATCGGAAGAATTTGCTCTATTTAACTGGAGTTCTGTAGGGTATATCCGGTCCAACATTTGGTCAAAGTAAATATTGTCAATATTTAATAAATCGTCAAGGTATCTTGAAGTTGAATTGAAAGCCTCAATAATGTCAGCCTGATTTTCACGTTAGAGATACTTCATGAAATCTCTCTCATAAATAAAAAAAAAACAAATCTGCAACAAGAGGAGCACAATTAGTTCCCATCAGAATACCAATGGTTTGTCTATAAAGTTTAGTTCCAAATCTAATAAAAAGTATTATCCAAAGATAAACAAGGGCATCACAGACTTTTTGACACGACCATAAATTGTGATTATTATATACATCGGAAGTGAAAAAAGCACATTCTTCGTTGCAAGCCAAATATTGGGTATTCTCCCGAATAAACGTTCGGTTAATTAAATCAATAAGTTTATCTTTTATAAGATGATGAGGTAACGTAGTATACAGTGTAGAAAAATCATATGTAGACAATTTAGAAGCCTGAAAGTTTTTAGATTTAAATTTACTGAGAACATCATTAGAATTTTTAGTTGACCAGAAATAGTTAATTCCGTCCCTTTCGTAAACAGTATCATAGTATCTAATCCAATGTTTTTTTAACAGCAGTAAGGCATGAAGTTAGCAGTTTGGACAAAACAGTAGTCATACAAGAACTAGAATTAGCAATGAAACGTGCTTTATAAGGTCGTTTATGAAGTTTCGGTAACCATTATAACGTAGGAAGTTTGTCTTGCTTTTCTTTAATACTCACTGCAAACTTAGCAGTAATATCGATAGAATGGGTATTGACAATAGATCTCTCGTCAGTAGAAATCCGTTCATATGTTTTGGTACTACCAAGTTCTTGTTTTAGAGTATTGATATAATAAAGTCGTCACACAACAACAACATTATTAGCAGCTTTATCAGCTGGAGCCAAAACATACTTCCTATGAAATTCTTGGATACCTTGTTTCAAATATCGAAAAGATAATTTAGGCTTAGGGGGGAGATGATCAAGGTTATTAGAGTAAAATAACACACGTTCATCAATGATCTTAAAATCTTTAATTTCCAATTATTTAAGGCATTAGACTCAACATGCTCTCGTTTATACCAACGCGTACAATAATCATTTAAAGCACTGGCAATTGTTTCCCGACATTTATTGAAATATGTGGGCTGGGAATCTATATTTAGGTCCTTTTGAAATAACTGAACGGATTCGTGAATCCGTTATAATCTTCAAGTTACCAGTGACAATATGACCCGCTGGTTGATAACAAAATTTAGAATCTTTACAATCTCAAGAATCAGGGGAACTAGTTTCAATATCAAGATCAGAAACTAATTTATTGAAATTAAGTATAGTATTACGGATAGGTTTGTTATATTTATAACAAATAATAGGAGATTCCGTGTTTTCGAAATATGAAGGTATAGCTGATATAACATTATTATCTTGAAATATGCTGGGTAAATCTATGAATTTTTACCTTTATTAATGAATGCAATTTTGATGAAGTGTCTAATGTAGTTAATTTCAGAATCAATGTAAGGACGAAGAGCATGTTGAGTATAACATCTAGTAAGGAGAGCTGCTTCATACAAATCATGTTTTCTATCATAAAATTTATTCGCCTCATCATCTAACTTACGTAATGAAGACACAGACAGTGAAGCTAGTTTAGAAAGCATTTGATGACGTCCAGAATTTAAGGGAATATTTAAATCAAAAAGAGATAAAACAGTGTTATGTTTTCGTTTAAAATTGCCATTTTTGCGCTTACTATGGGATCGTTTATTACGTTTTTTAATATCTAAAAGGGAAAAAGCATCGAAATCCGGCATTTTAGAAATATTTCCTTCATGGTAAATGTTATCATTAAATCCAAGTGGAAAAGGGGTTTGTAAACGTTTAATCCATTTAAGTTCAAGTTCATGTCTTAAAATATTTTTGAATCTTTCGGTAGAATTGGACTTGTGTATAATTTTTTCAACAGGTTGAACCAAAACTTTACTTGTTTGTTTGTGAATGACCAGTACTCCGGAAATGTTGATAAAGAAACGTATCAATTTTCTTTGCTTTTTTGATTTTAAGCAAATGTTTCTTAAACCTTGTTTTAAGGGCCCGTTTGGTCTGTCCAACATACTGCATACCTCAGCCTCCTTCGCTGCAAGTGAGAACATATATAACATCCTCTGATTTTCAGTCTAAATCAGAGTTGTTTACAACTGAAAATTGTCTATGATTGACTGAGGAAATTATAGTTGACCGACAAATTAAACGATTGCAGCAGGTGCAACTCTTGGCATTGCACTTAGAAATATTAGGGTACATACTGTTCCTTTTATACGGATTCTTATATTTTAGAAGTATAGGAGATTTAATTGGAGAAAGTCTAATTCTAAGGTGATTACTGAAAATATTATAATTGGAAGCGCCATATAAATTTATAGATGATACAGAGTGAAGTTTCCAAGGTGAAACGTTAACAGTAGGTAACAGAGAGTTAAATCTAGCAGTAGAACGGGGAATCTGTAAAGAAGACGCAGAATGTAGCCTAATAGGAGAAACAGTAATTTTTAATCTGTTAGTGATACTCATATAGTTGTATAGGAAGTAATACCATTAGATAAAAAGCAGTATTCGTACCGGCTATTATAGGCATAAGTAGCGATGCAAACAGGCGGTAGGACCAATGCATACAGAGTACAGCAACAATCGACAATACATAACTAAGTCTAATACAAGTCCAAAGAAACGTAAAGTAAGACATTGTTATAAACGGGATACGAATACCGGTAAATATCTAACCTTCAATGAGGTATAAATTAGAATCATGAGGAAGAGGAATACGAAAGGTGATTGTAAAGTGCAAACTCTGGCACTTGAAATAATATCACCATTAAATGAATGTACGGGGAGACTTTCTAGGGTCTCCACACGGCACAAACACAACAGGCGTGGTATGCAAAAAAAGGTAAGAGAAAAGTCCAGGGAGTGCCACAATCACAAACCGCAGCCTTTTCCAGATCCCAAGAGGAAGAGGAAACCGACAAATCTAAACAAGCACAAACCGAACAAACGTACGAAAAGCACTAAGATTAGCTCTCTCTTCCCCAAGCGAGATAATCGCAATACTAAAAGGATTGAAAACACAAGAACAAAATGTTACACGGAAAGACATACAACAAATCGCTTCGTAGAATAAACCACAAAGCGACAAAGAGTACGACTAACATCAAGTCGATAGAGCTTCAGCAAGAGTCTTTAATGATCAACTTCATCAAATGTCTTGCTGAAGTCCATGACAATGGCGTCTGTCTGTCCGCTTGTTTCAGGGTATCATATACTTAGATTCTAAGTAAACTAACTCAGTTGTGTCTCGCAACTGAGCTTGCTACAGAACCCATGCTGATTCTAAAAGAGAATGCTAATTTGATCTAGGTACGTCATTTTGTTGGAGGTGGTAACATGCCCTAATACTTTACAGCAGACTGCATCAGAAACTATGGTGACCTGCATAGAAGGGAATTTAAATAAATTGGTTACTTGAACATTTCAGTAGTGTACGAAGTGCAAGTGTCAACATTTTGTCTACTGGGAATTAGAACATACACTACTTTATACCATGTTAACATCACTGAAATAGTTATGCTGTATTGTTATACTGCCATTACGTGTACAATCGCATTATTGGCAGGAGAAGAACTATATAAGCTTTCAGCTTTCGTCTAATCCTGTTGAAATGTTGTCATTTGTTACAAGTTTATACAAATACTGAAAAATATGTTTAAATCAATTAATGTTTTGTCTCCCTTCTGAAAAAAGTTGTACACTAAAAGGGGAAAATGCTCCCAGTGGGGAATAATTGCCGCGACTGACTAAGCAAGCAGGGGAGACTTTCCGGCGGCGTCGTTGGCGTTGGTGTCGTTGTCGACGAACCTCAAACACCAAGGCTAATGACACTTCATACACACATCCTCAATGATGCACCCTGCCCACTGCCATCAACCGTTAGTGATATTAACCTACTTTTCACGCTTAATCAACAATGTTTACTCTGTGCGTTTAGCTCCGTCTCTTGAGCACCAGCAGCAGTCGCGGAGAACATCTTGGTTTTGTATTGTTGACAACACCAACGCGAACTAACTTTATTTTATTTAATCCATCCGTCGTTTCGCCTTACGGCTTTATCAATGACTTCTTAGGCAGGGCTATCGTTATTTTAAACTTCGTAAGGCGTTTTCGAAATTTTATCGCAGACACAGTGCCTTGGTGGAAAAATACAGCGTCAGTCTGAAAACACTTCTGCAACAAGGTATATCGGAACCAGAGTTTTACTGTGATTTAGTGTACATATTTATAAAAATTGTAGGAAAATTAATTTTTCGGAGCAATTCAGGAAACTAATTAACACGCTATAGCCTGGATATTATGCGGCAGACTGCATGCTTAGTTGTCAACCCAATCATTGTTGATGGCTATGCGTCACTCTTTAATTGCACGACGGCGGTTCGGGCCTCAGACTCAATGACGGCCTCTTTGTAAAACTTTAACCAGTGGGTTTGGGCTTGACGATATGTCTTTGGCTTGGCCCTCCGTGGTTCAACTATTAATTTTAATTTACTCTGGCATACAGTAGAATTGCCATGAGTACTCGCCTTTGAATTTGATTTTTATGTTTTCGCTTTGATGCATTGATTGAGTTGGAAACCTTTATGCGATTCGAATTTTTATGTATCTCTGTATTAAGAGTAGCATCGGGACCCAGGGTGAAGTTGGCTAGTTGTAAAAGTGCTTTAACCCCTTCCCCCCACCCCAAACCACGACCCCACCGGTGGTTTACTCTACTGACCGTTCTAAGGCAGTGGTCCCGGTGTTAGTCTTACTCTTTGTGGCTTTGTATTTTATTCTACGAGGCGGTTTGTTTTATGTCTTACCTTGTGTTACTTTGTTCTTGTGTTTTTCAGTCCTTTTAGCATTGCGATTTTTCATGCTTTTCATACGTTTGTTTGATTTGCGCTTGTTTGGTTTTGTCTGTTTCCTCTTGCTCTTGGTGTCTGGGAAGGGCTGCGGTTTGTGATTGTGGCACTCCCTGGACTTTTCTCTTACCAGTTTTTTGGTAAACAAAGCATGAATATGACGTCGACGCTAAACATTCAAAGTAACAGCGCCAACTTCATAATTGTAATCTGGATCGGAGAGCTATAAGTTATACAAACTAGTGATGCTGTAGCTATCTTTTTAAAGTAATGGAATAATGTCTCTCTTCAGTAGTGACGTTATTGATATCAGCGTTAGGCGAACATGCCATTATTCAACGTTGAAAGCGCCATTCAAAATAGCGTGGCGACTTTCTGACTGTCGCCAGAAAAGTTTGAAGAAATAGATGTAAATTCATTTTATAATTGTTTATGATTGGTAAACATGCTACTGAGAACCATATACAGATAACCTTCCTTACACCGACACTCGATACAACGACAAAATTCGTTATAATGACAATTTGACTGTCACGAAACCTTTGCTTAAGAGGTAACAATTAGTCATTATCCAAGAATATTTATTTAATACTTTAAACAAACATATTTTTGGATATTTGTTAGAATCGTCTCAGTGAGGTGATTCTAACAAATATCCAAAACATATGTTATGTAAGAAAATAAGAATAAAACAATGTCTTTCTTACATATCATTCTGTCCATAAAGAATTCTCTACAACAGCAAATTCATTATAATGGCAACATATTCTGGAACGAATGCTGTCGTTTTAACGAGGGTTCACTGTACTTTTTGCTCAAAGAGCTGAAATGAATGGTCAGAAAAACGATGAAATAGACTAAAGAATATTAGCGGGAAAATGTCTGTATAAGCTAGCATAGTGCTATGTTAAAAATGCTCTCACGGGGAGCAAATTCTTTCTTTTTAGACTCCCTCAGGCAAACAGGAAGTCACAAAAGTTGTTAACCTTGTAAGAAATGGTGCTAATTCTACCAAATATATCAAGTTCGCTTTAACGTTTGGCTTGTAAAAGATCACTGATACAAGAGATTTACTCCACCCAGTTCATCTACTACAAAGCTTAAATGTTGTACCGTCAAGCTTTTATAGCTTTATGTCGAATAGCATCGTTGTAATTTGCCTAAATATTTACAAGATCTTTAATTTTCAGTCTTTAGGGTGGAATGGAATTGTGCGTTTACCAACCGTAAAAAACAAAACAAAAAAAAAAAACAAGATGTGAAAGAAGCTGTCCAAGAAAAGCAACAATCACAGAACGTAGTCAATCAATGACACCAAGGACGACTAAACAGAGTATGACGGGTGACCATGAGGGATTTTACATGCATAACAAAGAAATGACGGATAGTGTATATGTAACAAAACAAAGAAATGACCGATAATATATACGTAACAAAACAAAGAAATGACGGCTAATATATACGTAACAAAACAAAGGAATAAAAGATAATATATACGTAACAAAACAAATAACTGATGGATAATATAAACGTAACAAAGGAAATAAATGACGGATACTACATACGAAATAAAACAAAGAAATGACGGATAATATATACTTAACAAAACAAAGAAATGAAAGATACTACATATGTAACAAAACAAAGAAATGACGGATAATATATATGTAACAAAGAAAAGAAATGACGGACACTACATATGTAACAAAACAAAAAATTGACGGATACTACATACGTAACAAAACAAAGAAATGACGGATAATATATACGAAACACAACAAAGAAATGACGGATAATATATACGAAACACAACAAAGAAATGACGGATAATATATACGAAACACAACAAAGAAATGACGGATAATATATACGTAACAAAACAAAAAAATGACGGATAATACATACGTAACAAAAACAAAGAAATGACGGATAATATATACGTAACATAACAAAGAAATGACAGATTATATAAACGTAACAAAACAAAGAAATGACGGATAATATTTACGTAATAAGACAAGGACATGACGGATAATACATACGTAACAAAACAAAGAAATGACGGATAATATATATGTAACAAAACAAAGAAATGACGGATACTACATATGTAACAAAATAATGAAAGGACGGATAATACATACGTAAAAGATTATATATACGTAACAAAACAAAGAAATGATGGATTTTGCATACGTAACAAAATAAAAAAAAATGACGGATAATATATACATAACAAAGCAAAGAAATTACGAATAATATTTACGTAACAAAACAAAGAGATGACGGATAATATTTACGTAACAAAACAAAGACATGACGGATTATACATACATAACAAAACAAAGAAATGACGGATAACATATATGTAACAAAACAAAAAAATGACGGATGATACATACGTAAAAGATTATATATACGTAATAAAACAAAGAAATGACGGATACTGCATACGTAACAAAACTAGGAAATGACGGATAATATACACGTAAGAAAACAGAGAAATGATGGATATTACCTACGTAACAAAACTAGGAAATGACGGATAATACATGCGTAACAAAACAAAGAAATGACGGATACCGCATACGTAAAAAAAGCAAAGAAATAATGGATAATTCATTCATAACAAAGCAAAGAAAAGCAAAGCAACAAGCTTTTTTACCCATCGAGATTACCACAATGCCAGCCGAACCCAGCAACGCAACAACAACTTGAACAATGAATTAAACTGTGCCAAAATGTATAAAACCCTGCAGCGAGCAGATAAAAAGTGCTACAAAGAACAAGTCCCTTCTGACTTTACTCTCAAAGATTGTAAATTCTTTCCTTTTAGAAGTTTGTGAATTTGACACTGAAACAGCAGCATAAAAATTTTCTTGAATGAAATTATGTGTATGGGCACCATGTGCATGTGTGTCAATATTTTTAGTACTTATTTGATAATATTTTATACAATGTTATACCTTTCGTTTGATTTTTTTAATATTTATTAATTACTTTTTTCTATATATATTTTCTTTGTTAAATACTACAATTAAAATCAATCATATTACGAATTATAAAATACCACTTAAATCAGAATTACTGTCAAATTAGCAACCTCATCATCGGTGTCTATGGACATGCACCCTGCTATTCGCTTGCCGTATCAGTCTCGTACGAATAATAACAAATGAAAAACGATGTCTGTAAAAATTGAATATTCTTTTCATTTTGCATGTCAGTGATAAACATACTTTAAGGCAGAGTATCAGAAAACCTATAGAATGCTACATGTGTAAAGGCGGCCCTACTACAGCCACTAAAATATGACTGCATTCTTTGATTGATGTGGCTGAGAGTTTTCAAAGTGTGCAGAGATCAGCAGGAACGGATACCTAAAGCATCTCATCAGGATATGTCTTTTTTGCAAATGCATTACGTCGTTTTATTTATTAATTATTTTTTCTTTTTATCATTTTCATGTGTGTGTGTGTGTGTGTGTGTGTGTGTGTGTGTGTGTGTGTGTGTGTGTGTGTGTGTGTGTGTGTGTTTAGACAATAAACAATCAATCTTACAGGAAAAAAAAACAGAACTTGTTCTGGAAAGGTCCACCTGCTTGCACGAGAAAATATGGATACACATATAATATAGCACTCGTCTTGCTTATTCCATAGTACCCCCAAGAGCCCATTTTTGTAGGCGTTGGTATTCTATGCAGGTTGGTACATTTTACAAATGATATTTATAGGGAATTTATTCTTTCATTTCATTTTATTTATTCATTTTATTTTTTCATAATAATTAATTATTATACACGGGACCAAAACAATAAAAGAAAAATAAACACACGTGAAGTAAAAAAAAAAAAAAAAACATGAAATAAATGTGATTAATATCAGAGGGTCGAACACCCGACCTAGACTGGCTCCAGTCTCCAGTGACTAATCATTTTTCTCATAATCCTATTGATAATCCACTAAAATAAAACTAAAAAAATATCATTACTATAAAGGCTGGTCACTAGTACCCAGCTTTTATAGTCATGGTATTATTTTGGTTTTATTTTAGTGGATTATTAAACAGGATTATAAGAAAAAAATATTTAGTCACTGGAGACTGGAGCCAGTCTACACCCGACCTTGAATCTTCTCAACTGTGCATATTCCAACAAACTAACCTATAGAACTATAATTCAATACGCTTCAAAACGCGGGCGACTACATTATAGACTGTCTCAGTCAAAGAGAGCAGATAAACCGGAAAATACCAGGTGTCGAAAGTTTTCCCTTTTCTGTAGTTTTTTTTTTTTTTTTTTTTTGTTACATATGCTACAATTGTTGTAATTCCATTAATCTTTACCACTCTCTGGGTTTATTCAGCACACGACAAATTGGCGATATTTTATTTATTTTTACCAGAAAAAAAAGCTTTGACATTTCAAGCAAATTGTCTCCTCAGGAAACAATTTGCATGAAATCTCAAGCCTTATTTCTATTAACAAATATATTTAATTTGTCATCTGCTGAAACTTTCCAGTGAGTGGTTAAGGATAAGATGACTGCAGCACTGTGACATATGCTACTTTATTGTATTTGTTATAAACATTACCACTCCCTGGGCTAATTCAGCAGACGACAAATGGACGATATCATACTTTTTTTTTCTTTTTTTTTTCAGAAATAGGCTTTGCCATTTCTTAAGAGACAATTTGCATGAAATGGAAAAGCCTAATTTCATGGAAAAATAAGAAAGCTATTTCCAATGTTTCGTCTTCTGGATTTGCCCAAAGAGTGCGACTGCAATAGGATGATCAAAAAACACTGTGACATATACTCCTTTGTAGTATTTGTATTAACCTTTGCCAGTCTCTTCACTTATTCAGCAGACGACAAATTGGCGATATTTAACTTATTTTTCTTAGAAAATGGGTTTTGACATTGCATGCAAATTGTCACCATAGGAGTCTGTTTGTCCTGGGAAAAATAAGAAAAGTATTTTAAAATGTCGTCTGCTGAAATTGTTACCAAGCTTGCAGAGCGTTAATAGCTTATGTGTATATGACAGCTGTAAGAAGAAAATATGTTAAAAGCAAACTGTTTTCGTATCAATACATTAATACGCCCATCGATCAAGTTCTTGTATTTGAGCCGTATTGTCCGAAAACGTAGCTTCGGACATATGCGCCAATTGAAGATTCAGATCAGCCTGCGCATTCGCGCAGTCTGATCTGAATCTTCACAAAGCACATTTTGGACAGCCGAGGATGCACCGTTTCTTCATGCGGACAACGAAGACTCAAATCAGACGACGCGGATGCGCAGGCTGATTTGAGTCTCCGTTGGCGCACATGTCAGAAGGTACGTTTTCTAACATTGCGGTTCATTTTTATGAAGCGTTATATTCAATGTAATGGGTTATTCTACTTCGTTTGTGTCATGTTTCTGGTTTATAGAGCTTTCTGTATTAATATTCTTTGTGTGTCTATGGAGGGAATAAATCGCGTAAACGAATGGTCGTATTCTATTTAAAAGAAAAACATTTTAAATTCGTAAACGAAATGTAATAATAATAATAATAATAATAATAATAGTAATAATAATAATAATAATAATAATAATAATAATAATAATAATAATAAAACTGTGATAATAATTTTACTACTACTAATAATAATAATAATTGATTGAATGAATAACCGTGGCATTTAACAGTCAATAATAATAATATAATAATAATAATAATGATAATATGATATTAATAATGATAATGATAGTAATTAAATAAATAGATAAATCTTAGTAATAATAGTAATAATAATAATAACAATAATAATAATGATAACTTTTAAATGCCGTCTGCTAATTTGTTACATACGGCAGACTGAAATTAACGTTTGGCACGTTTTGACTAAAAATCCATATTATTTCATTTGTTCTTGAAAACAGGGGTTATAATGTCGATTCCTATTTTGAAAAAAAAAAATGCCTGCTGAGAATTATTTTCAACAGACTAAAGATTAACCAGAATTAAATGGAACTGGAAATAGAAACGAAATAGTATAAATATATATTTAAATACAAGTGAAAAGATGTTTGAAGCTTTGCATGCTAAATAAAAATTGAAAAAAAAAAAAAAAAACAAAAAAAAAAAACAACGACATTTTGAAATATTGTTCTTATTAATTTTTTTTCAACAGGATTTAAATATCAGCTGACAAATTAAAATATTATTTTCCTATAGAGTATGACTTGTTTTGTTTTTTGTTGTTGTTTTTTTTTTTTATGTGGATCGTTTCCTGAAGAGACAATTCACATGAAATGTCAAGCTCAATTTTCCGGTAAGAAAACAAAAACAAAAACGAACAAAGGAATAATTATTTAGGAGTTCTTTAACAGGTTTTCGTGGCAGCTGGAGGAAAAGACAGGCAGATAGACAGAAATATAACAACTGATACCATTTGTCGTAAATTGATCGTCTACGAGCAAAGAGTTAAATTATGCTAACTTTAACACGACACGACGGGCAATTATTTGAGCCGCAACCTAAAAAAACGTACCTTCGGACAGGTGCGCCCAGCGAAGATTCAGATCTGCCTGCGTATTCGCGCAGTCTTATATAATTTTTCACTGGACGTATTTTGGATAGCCAAGGATGCAAAGTGTCTTCATGCGCACAACGAAGACTCAGATCAGACTGCGCATCCGCGCAGTCTGATCTGAGTCTTCCGTTGGGCGCATATATCAGAAGGTACTTTTTCTCATGTCGCGGCATTTACTTTCTCCGTTTCTAAATATAGGACATTGCATTCATTTTCGACATGTCTAGAACGAATTCCAGCTAGGAACGTTATTTCCACGGAAAAGGAACAGGAAAGCAAAAATGTGCACTTAGCTTTGTTGTCTTTTGTCAATATTGTCCGTAGGATAAGATTAAGGGATTCGTTTGTGTGACTGTACAGCCAGGGCAATAGCTATTTATGAACGGGCGTAATGTAAATAGCCCAAAAATTTGGACGTCGTAACCCTTACCACTGTATGATCATATTCAAAAGACGATAAACTGATATTTTCTTATATTCCCAAGAATATAGGCTCTGACATTTCATGCAAATTGTCTCCTGAGGAGACAATTTGCATGAAATGCCAAAGCCTATTTTCTTGGGAAAAATAATTATAGAAAAATCATATTTCAAATTGTCGTCTGCTGAAATTTTTACCCAGCATGCTAAGCGTTGAATGCTTCCATCCTAAAATTTGAATCAATACATTTGACAACTGTTGAGTGTCTTGTGTGCTCGAATGCCAAACATACTCAACTGCTCAATTTGAATTTGAAGTGGAGTTACATCGTTTGCTCAGGAATACGGAATGCGGAATCAGATTAGGCCTATGCAAAACCTTCTAACAGCATGTGAAGTTCGCCTTTAATTATATGTATACTAATTTTTTGCTTTGATGAACTTTACATGGCCTGATCAGATTATGCGTTTATTCTGGTCTGCACATGCGCGGGGTGCATATGCCAGAAGACATTGTCATAGCACGGCATTTACCGTATATATCCTAAATATCCGGGCACTTTAACTCCTTACCATACCTGCAAAAACTTTGAATGAGTCCATTTGACTAACACCTATAATGTGTATATAAAAGTTCTGTATGAGTGGCAAACAGTGTAGGCCCTGATCAGACGCCGATGTATGATCACTAGGTAAGCACTGTTTGCTCTGACCTTTCTGTCCGAATATTTTGGGTAAATGCGGTATTAAACGTTTTACTGGCGATATAAATAACTTTTAACGGACTGAACTGGAAAATAAATCATCACGAAAACATGCCTATATAATGTTGACCTCCTTAAACCCCTTTTATATAGTAAAACTAGGGTTTACAAGGGTATACATTATTTTTCTCATTTCTGCTCAAAAACATAGATTGTGGGTACTCGTTAGAACCGCCTCGCCGAGGCGGTTCTAACGAGTACCCACAATCTATGTTTTTTTATGAAAAATATCAGAATTTTTATCTGAAAATTTTTATTTTTGTGATGGTAAAATTTTCAGTATATTTGAATAGGCATGGTTCGTAATGACAGCAAAAAAAAATCAAACTGATATAGTTAATTGCAGAAAAAATAACGCACAAGAAACCAAAATACATTGATAAAATTAATTACAGTATAAGCAGCTAAAGAAAGCCAAAACATTAATACAGTAGATGACAATATTGCGTTTCTTCGGTCAGGTGACGTTATTCAGTCAATCGGCGACGAAGGAACAGATCTGTAATTCTGGCATTATCGCATAATTAACACGACTAAAGGTGTTTAACAAAACGTGCTTAATATTTCTTAGTGATCGGCTGTGGAAGTTGATTTACATCACGGAAAAGATTCGAACATCCTGCCATGAATTCCGGACAGGTCACAACCCGAAGGCTCTCCTCCGTGTTGCAGGTACGTAAATTAACCGGACAGTAGCAAATATTACAAGGTGTCCTTTTACGCGGCGTCCGGTTAGAGCTTTTGCTGTTCGCTTTAAGGATTTTTTTTTAATTCTAAACACATATGGTGTGTGTAATGTAAAAAAGATCCTTTTATGTCAAATGCGAATAGCCAAGACATTGCCTAGATCAGGCTGCACATCTTGCCACGGCTTACTGTACAGACGATTCACGTGGAATGCCAAGTCTTTGTTTCTCTGAAAAAAAAAATAGTAAAAAAAAAATAGTATTTATGTATACAATTTTGCTTAACGCTTTAAGGGTTAAGTGTGTTTAAATTATGTCGCATAGAGACCGACCGACTGGACTAAATAACTAAATACTGAAAGATGTTTCTTTTTTTTTTTTTTTTTTTTGCTGTATAGGCGACTGTCTATATATTTTAAAACAGTTTTCAAGTCCACTGCACTGGCCAATTAGACTCGGGGGCAAAATGTGCCAAAAGACATAACTGAGCCAGCGCACGACAAAAACCTACAATAAGACCTGCGTGACCAGCAAAAGACTCAGATTAGCCTGTACACCCACTCGGTATGACCAGAGATCTCGTTCATCTCTCTTTAGATCTATAGTCTGCAGGCTGTAGAAGCCACATGTGATCAGCGAATACTCTGATCAGATTGCGCGGATGCGCAGGCTGATCTGAGTCTTCGCGGTCGCACAGGGTTTATTGTAGGTTTTGCTGTGCGCTGGCTCATATATAAGATATGTAAATGAGCTTGAATCATTCACTCGAATGATAATTGACCATAAGGTATAAAAATGCCAAGAGGCTGATCTTTGTCAAACGATGAAACTATTTTTAACAAAAACTGTCGCAGGGCAGCGTAGCTCGCCTGAATAGCGCTTTGCCTCAAGGTCACTCATATGGATCGGGATGAAACAGCATAGAACTTCAGTCCAGTATCTAACACAAGGGCAAGTATGAACTATTTCTATCCAAAGGTCCAGGAGATATAGCCTTTTAAAAACGTTAACCAAAAACTTTAACCGACGTCGACGTTGTGGTGACTGATATAGCTCTACCTGTACTTTCGTACAGGCGAGCTAAAACGTCCCAGTAGGCACATGACGTTAATACAACGTGGCCTCAACGTCGATGAAACGTCGCATCGACGTCAAGCCTACGTTGCATAAACGTCATGTGCCCGCTGAAACGTGCGATTTTCAGTGACGGGAGGCGATCCACGTTGATGCGACGTTGTACAGACGTCATGTGCCCGCTTGGGTTGTGACCTTGTTTAAGAAGTTTCGCAGATAAAAAAATACATTTAACGGGTCAATCTGTATGCTTTACCTGTGGACAAGAGCCCTCAAAATATATAAAATGTTTTTATACTGTTGTAGAATTGGTGAGACGTTAATAAATTTTATCTATCTATCTATCTGTCTATCTGTCTATCTGTCTGTCTGTCTGTCTGTACTAATCTGAAAAAAGTATAATGTTATTACTTTTAGACTAAACACACATTCAATACACATTAATGATAAAACCCTTAGGATCTGATACACCTGCCTATTATAGAACGACCAAACTAGTCTGTCGATTTGACCATTACATTTGATATTCATAGTGATACTCGTTTGTCCACTATGCAATTTATGCACAAAAGTCAGAAAATTCTGCTTTCCACCTGAGATTATATTTTTTTCACAATATTTTCATGAAACATCAATCATTAAAAAGAAGTAAAGAAAAGTAAAAACTATTTTCTTGGATAAAAAAATCCAAAACATCACTTTTTTATAGAAATTGCATAGGTCAGACCAATTTTTTGGCCATAAACTTAATTTTAAGAAAAGACAAATGCTTTTGATATGATCAACCCAAAAAAAAATCATTATAATAAAACGCCAAGCAAAAAGCATTTTTCCAAGTGATAACGAAAGGACAAAACGTATTTGTACATATAGGTCCGATCAAATGACGCAAATGGAACTACATTGTTTGCCATTCAATCAAGCAGATTTTAGACACGTCTGCACGTAGTAAAATGGACTAGTTCAGATTTCAGGATAAGTATGGTAAGGAGTTAAGCTGTCCAAATATTTAGTGTAAATATGTATATTAATATGTGTGCGCTCGCATCTAACCAAGACATTCACTGTGTGATGTTTGTGTTCTACGGTATTTATTGCATGACTTTATTGAATGAGCTCGGTTTCTTTCGTAAGGGAATCAGTCTGTCAACATTAAAGTCCTTTCTTCTAACAGTATGACTTTGTACAGCCCGACAGTTCAACAAGGTAAATGTTCTGGCGTAATGCTGGGCCTTTATTGCATATTGGTTAAAGGCTATTTGAAGGGATTCCAGCTTTAGGTTTAAGCAGGCCTTTCAGTATAATTTGCCCTAGAGAATCAGTGTACGACAGAAGCTCAGTGAACGGACAGTCAAGAAGCGAACGTGCATTCATTTTTATTTTTTTAGTTGACACTGGTTTAATCAAGGTAAGTTTTCTCGTAATGTTAATTTTAGTCTTACCAAAACATATCAGTCCGATAATCATTATAATAATCTAGCGGTTCATCGAAACTTAGTCTGATCTGCTTGTGGTAGTTGTAGTGATTTATTTTTATTCGCAATAATTTTGAGTTATCGACTAAAAAAATGTCATTTTTTCTTCATACAAATGTGCTTCCGGAAATAATCATGCATCAGATGCTGCGACTGACCATCATCTTGAACCTATGAAAGCATGATGCCAAATGGTCCGGGTGTACAAAAGAAAACTGCATTTTTGTTAGTGTCGGCTCTAAATCAGTAAATGCTAGGTCTGTTGTGGTGAACACAGACTGAAGATAATGATGTGTACGAAGTGAGCGCGCTCTAGTGAACGAAGGGATCGGAAACAATGTCCGAAGTGAATGAGGGAAAATGCTTCTACTGAAAGTGAATATCGAAGTTAGACTGGCATTTCGAGCGCAAATCATTTTGATTGCATTATATTTC
The DNA here is from genome assembly GCA_964016985.1 of Anodontia alba. Lineage (NCBI taxonomy): Eukaryota > Metazoa > Mollusca > Bivalvia > Lucinida > Lucinidae > Anodontia > Anodontia alba. Next base: position 6,928,747 of record OZ024823.1, on the reverse strand, counting down.
ACCTACTCCATAAAGGGAAGGTCCTTAAATTGCGACGCAAAAATGTCAGTGTATAGTGTTCACTATTATGTCAGCGTTATGTCAGTGCAAACCCATTAACAAATATTATGCGATGGATGCATTTAACCTTGAATTACTTTGTATGAAAAAATGTGGGTACTTTTCCAATGTTCAAGTATTTAACATCTAACAAGATGGTGTTTTATTTTAAGTTTTAAATTTTCATAAAATTGTGGCCTTTTATTATTTGGTCCATAAATGTTTACTAAAATTACTTCTTTATCTTCTATGACCATGTCTAAAATAACAAAATTGTCATTGTGATCAATTTTTATTCTCTTTACTTCTTGCTCAAAAATGTTATTAGTAAGGATCATTACTCCTCTACTAGTAGTTATATACGAGCTAAAATATGCTTCATAATCCCATTAGTATTTGATAAATGCTTTAAGATTTTTATTTATATGAGTATCTTGCAAACATATTACATTGTATTTTTTGATCTTACATATTGAAACAGATCACTTTTCTTCGTAGCAACTGAGAGGCCACCTCGACAGTTTAATATTTTTATTTGATCAACCATTATCAAAACAGAAATTCTTCTTGTTTCCAAATTGTATATATTACAAACGCAGGACACATCACATAAAAATAAGAAACGCATGGTTATGTCATGACAATGGAACATGAATATGTAAAAGCATAACTCTACAAAAGTAAACTTATTTTAAAACCCCTCATTTCCCGATTTGATGCGGTTTCGGATACCAAAGTTTTAATCCTAAGATTTATATGACCTTTATCATTTGACATACACAATCTCGGTTTTAAAACTATCAGACAGGCAGAAAGGTTAAAAGGTTAAATATCGAAACACACGAAGCCAATATGCAAAAAAAAAAAAAAAAAAAAAAAAAAAATCACGACTTAATTGTTCAAAGTGTCGTTACCTTAACGAGCTCGTTAGTGGTCTAACTGTTCTAGAAAGTACAATATCTAATACTCTGTATTTTTATTCTGGAAAATGTGAGCAAACTTTTGCAATTCACGTTTTATTCAGCAAAAACATTAGCATATATGCCATAATAAATGGTCAAAGTTTTAACGATATGTTAACTAACGACATTGTTAGTGTTGAACAAATGGCCCGAGGCTTCAGGTCAACTTCCATGTTGTTAAACTGCCTAACAGTAGAAAGTCAAGTAACAGAAAAAAAAAAAACTGACTTGAAGTTTGCAGTGAGCGAATTCCGGAAACTTTTGGAAAAAGTGTGACTTAGGCCAGGGCTTTCATATTGGTCGACTGCCAGACAGTAGAGTCTAAAACCTGGCTTTGCGCTAGCTTGGAGTGGACCAATTACGGTTACTTATGAGGAAACCCTGGCACATAAGCAGAAAGTCAATCTTTTGCAAGTCCCTGATTTAAATGCTAATATTAGAATCCACAAACTTGTCACTAAGCAAGTATGCAACATACCCTGGTTTCAAGCCAGAACTTTAATGTAAGTATGCAACAAACTAGTGAAAATACAACTTTCGGAAAGAACATGTCTTTTCATTGAGTTGAAGCCCTGCACCAGCAAACCCTAGTAGTTTTTATTTCTGTTGACTGTCCCAGTGGGATAGTTCATTTCTAGTTGCATATATGTTAATTTGTAATGCGGTAATTGTGCCCGTGTTGCCTTGTATTTTGTGTGTGTCTTGCTGTCACCGTCACGAAAACACACTTACATCGTTTTGACCCCTTAAACCCAACTTTTATACATAGTTTACAGGGGATATACATTAATATCTTATTTCTGCTCAAAAACATAGATTGTGGGTACTCGTTAGAACCGCCTCACCGAGGCAGTTTTATGAAGTACCCACAATCTACGTTTTGAACACAAATATGAAAACTACCAGAATTTTTCATCTGAAAGTATTTATTTATTTATTTTTTTTTTTTTTTTGGTGGTAAAATTCTTTAATATATTTGAATAGGCGTGTTTTCGTAATGACTAAGTCTTTCTCTTCTTTCGATCTCGAGGTGGTTATGTTCTTTTTCTGTGGCTTTTCCTGAATAACATTTTCTTTCCATTTTTAATCAAAAGATAACAATCCCTATAAAGGAAGCCTACCCAGGGAACAAGTGTACATGCTCATGGATTTTATCATTTCCAGGGAACAAGGGAACATACAAAAACTTGCGAAAAACATGTCTTTAATCAAAGTTAAACATGCTGTAAAACTGGTCTCTTATGAAATATGCAGCAAAGACCTGGTTTCAGGCCATGCCCTTCAGGTTGATAGACCATCTGAAAAGCAGAAAGGCTACTTGCGGCAAAAGTTTGGCGAGAATGCAAATCAATAATCCAGAAAAGGTGTCTCTAACGAAATATGCAATAAAGACCTGGCTTTAAGCTGAAAGGCTGATCCCCTTACAATCTCAGCGAACGCAATAAACCGAGCTCATCCGAAAATATACTGGTACTTACGACTGCAATAAGTCCTGCGATAAATACCGTCCCGTTCTACACTATCACCCCTCACAACCTACGGCATTACGATGATAAAATCTATTTTCGTCAGTAACTACTTTTACGGAATCTTGTTGAACTAACTAGGATTTTATGAAATTCAGAATATTCACTTACTGCACAAATTCACTGTCATTTGGATTGTCTATCTTTCGAAAAAACGGGCGTCTGAAACGCAACGGAAAGTTAGACACTTCAACCAGCCATGTTGATAATCAATAACACTAATTAAAGCATAATTGGTCAAAGTATATTGAATAATATAACTAATAACTAGAATACATATGGAGTTCAAAGATAAGCCAGGAGTACACGTCTTTGTTTATTATAGTGATTAATTTGATTTTTATGTTTTCGCTTTGATGCATTGACTGAGTTGGGAGCCTTTATGCGAAACGAATTTTTACGTATTTCTGTATTAAGAGTAGCATCGGGACCCAGGGTGAAGTTAGTTAGCTGTAAAAGTGCTTTAAACCCCACGGTGGTTTGCTCTACCGACCGTTTTAAGACGGTGGTCCCGGTGTTGGTCTTACTCTTTGTTGCTTTGTGGTTTATTCTACGCGGCGATTTGTTGTATGTCTTTCCGTGTGTCAATTTGTTCTTGTGTTTTTCAGTCCTTTTAGTATTGCGATTACCTCGCTTGGGGAAGAGAGAGCTAATCTCAGTGCTTTTCGTACGTTTGTTCGGTTTGTGCTTGTTTAGATTGTCGGTTTCCTCTTCCTCTTGGGGTCTGGGAAGGGCTGCGGTTTGTGATTGTGGCACTCCCTGGACTTTTCTCTTACCTTTTTTGGTAAAAGGCAGTACTAAAATGGACATGTTCTGTGCACATGCTGATCTTTAGCTTCAGTATGCACTTTTCGTGATTATATCATAAATCCGAACAAATGGTACAGTCGCAACTATGTGCATATCGCCCTGACCATCCAGTATTTTAGCAGCTGACAGTGAAATCCTCGTTGATATGGACCTTCACTGTTCATATCAAATTCTGTGCAAGCAATTGTGTTGATCTTGGAAAAGTTACCCAAGTTGGAGTATCACGTACAGGTGAAAGCATTTGTTTCAGATATAACCTATTTATACAGTTGAGCAGTAACGTGAGTAAAGATACCTTCGGACATATGCGCCCAAGGAAGACTCAAATCAGCCTGCATTTCCACACAGTCTGAGCAGTCTTCGTTGTCCGAATGAAGAATTTTGCATCCTTGCCTATCCGAAAATGCACTCAGAGAAGATTCTGATTTGACTGCGGGAATACACAAGCTGATCTGAATCTTCGCTGGGCACACATATCCGAAGGTACCGTATTTACTGCATGTACTCGGACAGACAGGCCTGAGCAAACAGTGTAGACCCAGATGGGACGCCGCAGAACGCGGCGTTTCATTTGTGTCTACACTGTTTGCCACTGATCCAGCAATTTTTAGACACAACATCAGGTAGTAAATTGTACTTGTTCAAATAGAACATGTATGGTAAGGTGTCCGAATACTTAGGATAAATACGGTATTTTTTGCATGTTGCAGCAAAATCAAATCTCTATGCTTCTAACTCATTATCATAATGGTGTTCTTGGTTTGAATTAACCCTTTTTACATGCAAGTTTCTTACCTTTGTGAGAAGTTTAGCCCCAAAAATGTTAATCACAACTGCAACAGACGACGTTTTAATTTACCTATTTATTTATTTTTTTTTTCAGAGGAAATACGGTTTGGCATTTCATGTAAAGTGTCTGCCTAGCCGAAAAGTGTCCGAAAAATAATTTAAAAAAAATAGAAATGTCATCTGCTACAATTTTGCTTAACAGTTTAAGGATTAACAAAAAAAAATCCTAATCTTTGTGTGAAAATAAAAGAACTTAGAAGAAGAAGAAAATTATTCAGACATATAATAGATATATATTTTCTAGTCATTAAGCATAAAATATAATGAAATATGTTTGGAGTTGAATATATCACAGGTGTTTAATATTCAGAGCAAAATAGTTGTATTGTGCTTAAATAATTAATTTATTACCTCAAGTATTAGGGCAGACAGGCCTTCAGAGGTGTTTAATATTCAGAGCAACATAGTTGTATTGTGCTTAAATAATTAATTTATTACCCCAGCGAGGCGGTTCTAACGCGTACACATATAATCTATGTTTTTGAGCAGAAATAAGAAAAATAATGTATACCCCTATAAACCCCAGTTTTACTATATAAAAGTCGGTTTTAAGGGGGTCAAAATTATAAAGGCATGTTTCGTGATGAAAAAGCTTCAAACTGATCTGAATTTCAAGCAAGCAGATCATCGATATCTATGGTGAACTAGTTTCACTGCAGGTGAGCTGGGTGTTCACGGGCATGAAATGATGAAATCTGGTGATCATGTGACCAGTGCAAACCAAGACCTGGTAAAAAATAAAAACAATAAAAAGATGGAACTACAAGAAAATAGACCACGCGACTAACGTTAAAGTAATATGATGATACAGCAGTCCCAGAGAACACGTCATTTGAGTAATTGTTCACGGCGGATGGACGACAAAAAATATCATGTAAACTAGGTACACCGATGTGTGGTCATGGTATGCTTAAATGGACGAGCACCCGCGATAATGAGCACTTATATGAGAAGTTTAGAAAATGAGCGAATCAATAAATATTTAAAAGCAACAGAATAATAAAATAGTGTACAGTTGAAAGAAGAACGGAAACTGCCAATGGTACAATATTAGTCTGTCTCCAGACTCTATCATTCCCATCATTTTCTCTTTTCTTTTCAAAGGTATACAATTTAGTACAACTTATAATGATATGATAAGTTATGTCCCTTAGTGGAAAAGATTCTGCAGTAAAACAGTGAACTAGAATTAAAGACGCAAATACAGCTACAGGAAGTGACAAAGGATGACAAAAAAATGAAGAAACGACTGGATCCAGTCTAGTACAATATGAACAAGGAGAATTTTCGAGGAACAGAACAAAACAAACGACAAGGTATAACAGATTCAGTGTAATTGAGTCTATTCATGCGGGTAAAATGCAACATCCCTCGCGTTTGTTACCCTCAACCTAAACCGTTTTAGATTAATCATATATTTTCGAAACCTGGGGTATCTTTCTTTTTCCTGTTTTTCAGAACTCGGAGGCTGATGTCAACGATGAAGTATTTGTGTAAGTACAACTATCTTTGAGCACTAAGGTTTTCTGTGAGAAACTAATACATGTACATGTCTATAGACCAGAACATGAGAAAAGGGTCATTATGTCAGATGCGAACAGTCAAGGCCTATATCAGCCTGCGCATCTGCGCATTCTAATCAGAACCTTCTATTATCGTAGATTCTCTCAACAACATTAAATAATCAGCAAGCGGACAACGAAAGCCAAGATCAAACTGCGCATATGCGCAGTTTGATCTTGACTTTCGTTGTCTACATTTTATGCCACATAAAATGTAGACATGTCTCAACCTTTCTTTTCTCGCAATATATCTCTGTCATTTTCTAAACTTCTCATATAAGTGCTCATTATCGCTGGTGTTCGTCCATTTAAGCATACCAACCTTTCTTTTCTCGCAATATATCTCTGTACATTGTACAATTTGGAGATTTTGTTGCCTAAAACTAATTTTACTGGTCTGCCTTAGGTCACGTGACGGGTATAAGAAGTTCAGAAAAGCCCATGACCTGTCATAAAATTATACATCAAACAGTGCGTCCGTTTGAGAAGTCCCGTCTGATTCCTAGAACGAACTAAGGGAAATAATCCAATTAACAATACAGCATAGGTAATCAGGAAGTATAACTCGTCCAACACATCGAAAGCCACACCTCACAATTGCTAAAACCTTTCGATGTCACAGAGAATCGTTGTTTGTTTGACGTTTTATGGTAATAAAACAGTTTCTATCGACAGTGTATTATCAGACACCATTTGTTGTATCTCATTGTGCGCTGTATTTTGTAATATTTACCCAAAAGTAAATCTTTAAATTTACGGCAAAATTGGTCTAACCTATGCGATTTCTATAGAAAATTGATCCTTTTGGATTATATTTGCATGAATACCTTTTTTTTTTTCTTTTCACTACTGATTCGTAATTATTGATGATCCATAACAACGTTGCCTCCAAACTATGTATTCTATCGACTTTTGCATAATTTGCATGCAATTTTACTATGCGAAAAATAAAATATTCGATTTTAAACTAAAGAATAGAATAAAATTGTTGATACATAATAGACATTTACAACTCAATGTTTTACATTAAATCGCGGCAAAAATTTGCATTTACTTCTTCTGTGAAAGGCGTCAGATGAAAACAACTATCAAAGAGATACTATCCCAGCTAGCATTCTTTATAAATCTATAGCGGGCCGTTATCGGCCCGTCAGGGTAGCTATAGTCAGGGATGACGGCCCGCTATAGATTTATAAAGAATGCTTACTGGGGTAGCAGACTAGTCTGGATCGATCACTAATGTCGTTGTGAAAATGAAGTGTCGCAGGTTGGCAATGTGTATTGATATAGTTTTGACACAAATAGTTTCTGAAAGGAATGATCCTTGGGGGCGATGAACACTCGCAAAATAAAGCAGATGAAGTTTAAGTCACACTCTGAGAAAATGTACCTATGACGTGCGCGTCTAACATCCGGGTAGTCTCATTAGCGTCTTCGCTGTCCGCATGAAGAAGCCTCGCAGCCTTGACTACCCACCGAGCGCAGAGCGAAGATTCTGATCAGTATGCGAGCCTTTATCAGCCGCATCATAAGAAAATGGGTCTTCAAGGCTACATTGTCTTTTGTGCTGCAATAAATCTAATGTCACGGGCAGTAATCTCGTCACTCATGGCCAATTGTTATGCAAAGAAATAAGTGACGTGAATATCGCGAGCTTAAAAGGTGGCTGTTTCAGGTGAGTTGTCGACAATCTGGGGCTTTTGTCGTCTAGGAGGGCATTATCTTAAAAATCGGAGAATGCTATACTGCGCGGAATTAAATTACATGCAAACAAGCATCAAAATTTATATAGCTACGGTTCCTGGAGTTTGTTTCGACAATCGCTCCGAGTTCGGTGCCATTTTGGACAATTTACTCATTAAAATTAATGTTTACAGCCATATCTGCATCTTGCGTAACGACTTGAATTGGACAGACGCCGTCATTTGGCATACGTTATTACAACCATAACAATGCAAACCATCAATGCAACCAACAAAAAACGGAAAAATGCTTATAGGACAGAATGAGTAACGCTAGTGTATATGAGTGACGAGATGTTTTATGAGTGACGAGAGCAGCGAAATTGGTAATAGATTATGTTTCAGCTTGTAAAACAAATGCTTATTTCAAAAATATTTTAAAAAGGAAGTCCTTATCTTGGTGGACTTTTTGAAGAGAAGCAGAAGGAAACGTGTCCGAAATCTGTCAGATTTATCTATCCAAAAAGGCACCGAATTCGGAGCGATTGTCGCCAGAATGAATTCAACAAATTCCAGGAACCGTAGCTATATTTTGACGTAAATTTTGGTGCTGGGTTGTATGGAATTTAATTTCGCGCAGTATAGCATTCTCGGACTTTTAAAATAACGCCCTCCTAGACGACAAAGGCCCCAGATTGTCGACAACCCACCTGAAACAGCCACCTTTTTAGCTCGCGCTACTCATATCCGGATAGTCACGTCACTTATTTCTTTGCTTAACAATGGCCATGAGTGACGAGATTACTGCCCGTGAATCAGGATGCTAAATTTCTTCATGCGGAGAACGACGATTATGATCGGAATGTGCGGAAGCGCGGACTGATTTGAGTTTATGCTGGGCGCACATTTCAGAAGGTACGTTTTGTTGCATTGCTGCTCTAATGGTTAACCTTTATGCTGCGGATCGCAAATATATACGCTTTCCGGGGTTGTCTATTTGAGAGCACCTCAGGACCTCCTGAAACAAGGGTCATCCTTTAATTTTAGGTTGTCTAACAGGGGAGGAAATGTAATTTATCACAAATAAATTGTCGTTTATCCACACTAAGATTAATCATTGGAAAAATTAAATAATTCTTCAAAATCACAGCCATTCTTTTGTGTGTGTGTATTTTTTTTTTTTTTTTTTTTTTTTTTTTTTTTTCTCCTTCACCACTAACCGATCAAATTGGCTCATGTGCCAACCATGCGGATTCTTCTTAAACAACTTCCGGTGATAAATGTACACAAATGGTAGACGTATCATCGCAAGTTGACAAATTGTTCAGACAATAGCCACATTTGCAGATTTGGCGCTAGTCTCTTTTAATAGAGTTCTTTTTATGTGAAACAAACTTGTGACGTGACTCGCTATCAAGTGATGTCACGAGATCACGATTATTACGATAATACAGTCGACTCTCGTTATCTCGAAATCCAAGAGACTCTATGAAACACTTCGAGATATCCGTACTTCGACATATCAGGTTTGCGGAACTGAGTAAAACAATTAATCGAGCAACCACCTTTAACAGAATGAATATGTGATTTGACTCCTAAGTTATATATTGAATATTGAAAATATTGTGGAAAAGATCTCCTCTTTTCCACAATATTTTGTTGTCTGCTAGTAGATCACTGTGATAAAACAGGGACCAGATTTTCACTTCGAGATAAGCGGTTATTCGAGATAAGCCAGGTCGAGATAACGAGAGTCGACTGTAGTAAGTCAGTCCATTGATACATGGTCCATGGAGTTCCCCCAATATAGTCTAAAGTCTTTTTTTTTTTTTTTTTTTTTTTTTTTTTACATGTAAAAAACTTATGAAAACCACAACAGTGTGTGATTTATGTTTATTTCTTCATAAAATCTGTTGTAAAATGGAATTCTGTGAGATTTGAATTTTTTATGGGAATTGCCTTTTAGATGGGCCAAATTCTGTGATATTTCATCTCACAATGTGAGATATGGCATGTATGATTACAAGTCAAACACTGAAGAAAATGTGTGCACGTGTACCACCACTCTGGAAATTCAATGATGGCAAAACAAATTGAAAGTAATTATGCGTGCGTGCTTGAGTGAGACTTGTATTTATTTCTTTTAATTTTAGTTTTGTCGTTGCTTTGTACAGGTCCTGCTGTTTGCCTCACTTGTCATCTCGTTTAACTTATCTGACTTCACAATATTTTAGCCACACCTAACTCATACACAATATTTTAGCCATATTCTGTGTTTCAGAAACACGGAAATAGTGCAAGAAAGAGAAGACAGGACAAATGTGGAGAAAGAGGCTTGCCACTTAAACTCGTATCCTGAAAGTTCGTTACTAGAGGACACTGACCAGCAGCAGCCAGGGAGACACATCGGAATATTACTTTCAGAAGCAGCTAAGGCATGTACCGTAATTACCCTAAATATTGGCACACCTTACATAACTGCAGATAAGGCACTTTTTTGAACCAAACAATATTGATATTCTTTTTATTTCTCCACAAAAACATATGTTGTGGTACTCATTAGAAGCGCCTCGGCGATGCGCTTCTAATGAGTACCCACAACATATGTTTTCGTGGAGAAGTAAGAAAGGTATTTACTGGATACCCCATCTTAACTGGACTTATGAACTTAACATCTTACCATGCCTATCCTAAAAAATGTACAAGTCCATTAGACTACTTACTTATGTGTCTAAAACCTGCTGAAATGTTGGCAAACAGAATAGATCCTGATCAGACGTTCTGCGGTGTCTGATCTAATTCTACTCTTTGCTCAGTCCTGTCTGTCCGCATACTTAGGATAAACATTGAACAGCAATAAGCATTTTGGTTTCTTATTTCACAGCTATACATATAGTCCGTGAACATGATAATACGCCATTTTGTGACGTTTGCGTTAACGCATAGCACTTTGGGCAAATTTTTCAGCAGACGACATATTGAAATATTTTTTCTTATTTTTTCCCAGAAAAAAAAACAGGATTTGACATTTCATGCAAATTTTCTCCAATGAAGACAATGCAAAAAGTGTCTCCAATGGAGACAATTCACATAAAATCTCAAATTCTGTTTTCTGAAAATATATATATATATATATATATATATATATATATATATATATATATATATATATATATATATATATATATATATATATCTGTGTGTGTGTGTGTGCGCGCGCGCACACACATATATATCATCATCATCAATGTGTCGTCTGCTGAATTAGCCCAGAGCGTGGTAAAGGTTAAGTCAATGAATTTCTTCTTGTAAAAAAAAAAAAAAAAAAAGCAACAAAATATGCGTCATTACCTCGCAGAAGAAATGTTCTGGAAATTTATGAAATTAAAGCTAAACGACAAACGCATTACAGTAAATCAAGTAGCCCATTAGACTCGCATAAGCCTTAATACACTCATTCAGGTTTTGCACTTTACTTAAGAGAGTTCAAGAATCCCACACCTAATTTGGTATCAAGGAAATGAGGTATTCTTTAGTTTTCTTATTTAAATCAGAACTAAGATTTGTATTGAAAACGGCGCCAGAAAATGGACAATAAAACTTATATTGATTACAAAATAGTGATGCATGAAAAATTAAATCGTTTACAAGTCTCTTGATGTTATGTTTATTGACCGGCGGGCGCCGGCCTCTTAATATAGCTTTGGATTTTTACATATGGTAGACTATTCGATTAGCTCACTAAGGACTTTTTATATTTGCCGGGATCGTCGGTGTGTAACGATCCCGGCAAATATAAGAAAAATCTTATAACAAACTGTGTTATAAACAGATTAATGTCTGTTGTACTTTCATTTCAATCAAGAAATTTCATTTTTAATAAAAGCAAGCATTAAAGAAGCTTATTGTTGTTCTTTTTTATCTGTTACATTGAAAATTTATTAAACTTTAGTATACCCTTGTCCCATATCTCTATGTAAACATGAACAAAATTTGCGCCGGTACTTAGACGTTTACGTCTAAATATTTTGTCTTGTTGTATTCATCCAGCCTCTCTTGTTATGTTTGGTATCTAACTTTCATTCAACGGATATGCGCGAGGAAAAATACTGGACAGAAATGCAGATATATTGTGGTTTAATAAAGTAACAGACATGTAGGGGACAGCTTCTGTACTTGCGCATTTTATTGATTGTCTTGTTATACAGTGATTCCGCATGTTTGGATAATTGTACTTCCCAGCGGGCACATGACGTCTATACAACGTCGTCTCAACGTCGATGCAACGTCATGACGTTGCATCGACGTTGAGGCGACTTTGTATGGACGTCATGTGTCTGCTGGGTTACATCTGAGGCAATAAAAGAGGCATAAGGGGAATTAATACATTTTCAGGGGAAGCAATTCTGTCAAAATGTTTTGCTCCCTTCTGAAAAGGTATCTACCCTATTTCCTTTTAGAGTAGAGTGCTTTTCAAATGGGAGTTCGTGTGCAAAAAAGCAAATAGGAATCTTAGAATTGTCTCATTTTTTGTAAAACAAATGTCGGGAAATCTATCAAAATATATCCCGCCCCTATCCTAAATATGTCACCAAATTCAGCCCACAGAGGCATGCACCTCTAATATGGCTCTTTGTGTTTCGATGAAGTTGCTCCTGTATTTAACCCAAATGCTAGGCACATTACTCTTTACCACACTTATCCTAATATTTTGAGGAAGTTCACAGGTCTTCGTGGAGTTAAGTTCACAGGGCTACGTGATGTTTTGTTTAAAATATTATTTGCGAAAAAGTGAACTATAAAACAAAAATCTGAAAGGTTGCCTTTGGCTACAAAGAACTCATAAAAGAACGAAAACGACTTTGATCTTTTAGGAGCAGAATGATTTAGAGCTACACTGTTTGGTGACGCCAGTCTGTTTGAATATTTGGGATATAGACAAATATTTATCCGACGGGGTTCAGATGCGTTTTATGTTCACGTTTCACATGTTAATTTTTATTTGACGTGATATATATATATATTTTTTTATAGGAAAGATCAATAGATGAAGTTACTCTCCCAGATATAATATTGGATCCGGATGGCAAGGTCACATACTATTGGCTGGTAATTCTACTTGTCTTTATTTTACTTAAAATGGTTTGTATTTCTGTAAACTGTTCTCGGTGAGGTGATGTTTCATGATGCGTTTTATCATACCGTATGACTTGGGAAGGATCGTGTTAATTGACTGTTGACTTTTCATGGGTATCTTTATATTTACGGTTTGCGGTTTCAGCATGCGCTATCCCAGTAAGCATTCTACATAAATGTATAGCGGGCCGTTATCGGCCCGTCAGGGTAGCTGACGGGCCGATAACGGCCCGCTATAGATTTATGTAGAATGCTAGCTGTGATTAGTGTTGGGAATCGGCCAGATTTTCATAGTCGATCATCGGTTTTGTAAAACCGACTGATTATCGATGAATCATCGACTTGTAGAAAATATATTCACTCTTAATTTAGGTACTTATTCATTACTCCAGATCAATAAGAGGGGTGTCCAGATAATATTTTTTCTTATTTCTCCACAAAGACATATGTTGTGGGTACTCAACAGAAGCGCCTCTGACTTACTTTTTTTTTTTCACTTTTATTGACCACAAATCTAGAATGACCCAAACAAACAGCTTTGAATGTCATTTCTTTATAACTTGCCTATAAAAATAAAACGTGAGAAAACTATATTTCTAAAAACAGAATTTTCCGATTTGTCGACTTTAAAAAAACTTTCCGATCATCAGTCACAAATGGCAAAAGTGACTGATGATCGATTATAATCGATCATCAGTGGCAACACTGTGCGCCATTCTACTCATGAACATCCATATGGTAAGGCTTTTCCACTTCTAAGAACCATCACAGTCATATTTGAGTTTGGTAAATATGCGATGTCCTTTTGATGGCTGTTAAGGGGAAACTAGCAGATTAACCCATTTATACCGAGTGCCGTTTTCTATCTCAAGTCTTTGGACAAGTCCATTACCTATATAAGGGGTGTCCGTGTAGTTTTTATTATTCTGAATTTAATGCAAACAGGGTAGATCCTGGTCAGACGCCGCGTTCTGCGGCGTCTGATCTGGGTATACACTGTTTGTCTATGTCCCATTTATGGGACGCTAGGCTTAAATGGGTTAATAACTTACTAATGCACGTGAGGCATCATTTAAACTGATTTCTAACTAGATGTAAAATCTGAATACGTCATAGAACCTGGAATTGTCGTAAATTTTTCAGCAGACAACATTTTGAAATATTTTCTTTATTTAACCAGAAAATATTATTTGACATTAGAATTCGACATTTCATGCAAAGTGCCTTCTTAGGATATATAGACTAATAGCGAGTATTCTGATGAGAGCTAATTGTGTACCTCTTTTTGCTGAATTGTTACTGTTTTGTTACGAGAAAGACTTCATAGGATGTGTTACCTCAATAACACTGATTTGATGTTTTCTCAGAAAGGGACCCTTATATTTGTTTCGTCATACTGATGAAAAGTTAATTTATTTACGCCGGGCTAGAGCCGGGCTAGAGCCCGGCGTATCTGTTTGAGGTTGTTTTTGTAAAATGTGTATGCATTCGGAGAACATCGATTTTCTTCCAGTTTTATGGGTTCTTAGTGGGGTTATATATAACTATTCACCCTCCACTTTTTTTTATTATTATTCAAAGCCACACTTTTGCAGCAGAGAACTGTGCTATTTATAACAAAATGAAATAAAAAAAAAAATGGGAAGTACTGTATAGAATGAATGTAGCAATGTGGGTTTTGCTCATTTAAAAGAGAAATAAACAGTTTCCCGTAGGAGCCCCAATTTGACCATTCGACCTGAAATGAGCTTGTTGCTGTCAATATTCGTACACGTTTGAATTTTTTCATTTCGTTTTTTTTTTTTTTTTTCGTCGTACTACGAAGAAGAAACAAAAGATATTTTCTTTGTTTACGATTGGAAATATGCATTGTCAAATCGAACGGATTATAAGCTGGTTCAATAATACAGTTTACTTCGATATTCAAGCATGGAAAGATTCAGGCCGAAAGAAAACGTTATGAGTGGAGAAAAGAACGAAACACTGATACATAGATGATTTCGGATACAGTATGTTCGGCCTAGGCTATGGATGGCGACATGTAATTATGTATGCGGGCTAGAAAACAGACGATCATAGTTGATTTTTTTTACACAGCTCTGATAACGTCTATAATGTTTTTATCGTTGAATATTGCGATAATTTATATAATTACAACCTTTCATAAATTATAACATTTTTCACTATACTACGATCTATAGGGAGCTAAGTAATGTATGACAGATTTGTTTCCCGGCGTATTGATGCTTTGCATCAATGTTTTCTTGTATGTTTTCTGTGTTGATGATTTAACCCTGGTTCTGCTGGTCTCGGATCTACTCTGCCTGTGCAAACAGTGTAGATCTAGATTAATTGGCTTCTGAAGACGCCAACTGGTCTGGATCTACACTGTTTGTTATTCAGTATGTGAATATGTATTAACCACTTGGATCAAGCTTTCTGATTTGCTGACAATTAGAAGTTGGCGTAGCACCTTAATTTATTCGACATGGCAAGTGTTAAGATATCCCTATTCGGGTAGGACAATTCAGACCAAGGGCGAGGGGTTTAAGTCCACACCGGTTTTGCTGTTGACCGTCTAAAGTCCAACCAAGTCGGTATTTCTATTGCAGTTCATATTCGGTCGGTCGGTCGCTTTGTTTTCGATGTTTGTTCTTTCTGTATTCGAAGAAGTGTTGTTTGGTTACAAGAACGAAGCCTTTTATGACGAACTGCGCAGATCGGGTTGGGACATGCGCATTGCAAATATGTCTGATGAAAGATTTTATAATAATGCATGTAGCTCAAAAATGTTAGTTTGACCAAAGACAAAAATATGAGAAAAGACCCCCAGGAAATGCAACAATCACGGAGCACAGCCTTCTTGAGTCAACAAAAGAAGGAGAGGTGAGGAATAAATAATGTCAAAGTAAACGCCACATATAAAACCACCAATGTACAAAAAAAAAAAAAAAAAAAAAAACTGTAACGGAGAAACCGCCGGTCAGTAGGAAAACTACTGTGGAGTAGGCGTGAAGGCCTTAAACCAGTTTTCATTACGAAAACACGCCTTATTCAAATATATATATATATTTCACCTCCAAAAACTGAAAAATTTTCAGATAAAAATCTCTGATATTTTTCATATTTCTGCTCAAAACATAGATTGTGGGTACTCGTTAGAACCGACTCGGTGAGGCGGTTCTAACGAGTACCCACAATCTATGTTTTTGAGCAGAAATAAGAAAAATAATGTATACCCCTGTAAACCCCAGTTTTACTATATAAAAGTGGGGTTTAAGGGGGTCAAAATTGTATAGGCATGTTTTCGTGATGTACTCGCGTGAACCCTCACCCCTTGGCGAAACATCATTACCTCCAAGAAGTATCATTATTAAACTATTGGCGTGAGGAAATGTAACTTGTGATATATACGACAAGCGAAGACCCAGATCAGTCTATTCATTACGCGCAATGTCATCAAGACCTCTGTCAATTAATATATTTCACTGTATCTGTAGATTTTGCAAGCGAACAACGACGGCTCTGATCGGACGGCATATATGCACATGCTGATCTGGGCCTTCGTGGTCCGCATGCGCAATTAATACGTATTTTGTACGTTGTAGTTTGTTGGGGTGAATGGATACACCTTCAAGGGGGGGTAACTCTCTCTCTGATTGTTTTTCCTCCTTCTGAAAAGTGTCTAATTTAAAAAGAAAGAATTTGCTCCACATAGGGAATAGGGTTCTTTTCTAAAAGGCAAGAAGCAAATTCTTGCCTTTTAGAGTAGACCCCTTTTCAGAAGGGGATTGGAGAGCAGTAGAGCAAACGGGAACTCGCAAAAGTTGCCTCCCTTGTCAAAACTGGTAGAAAATTTACTAAGTGTATCCAATTAACGACGGCTTTAATCAGACTGCGTAGATGTGTATGCTGATCTGGACCTATATTGCCAATATATGCGATAAAGGCCTTTTTCTTGTGTTGTTGTTTGTTGATATAGGGTATAGTGACGCTCGCCGTGGTGTACGATATAGCTGTAACAGTTCTCAGACTGGCCTTTCAAGAGTTGAGGGATCCTGTAAGTAAAACTATCCTGCAGACACGTGACATTGAGACAAAGTCGCATCAACGTCGATGCAACGTCATACATGACGTTGCATCGACGTTGATGCGACGTTGTATAAATGTCATGTGCCCGCTCGGTACTGTTTAGATTGGAACCTGCCCAGCGGGCACATGGCATTTATAAAACGTTGCGTTGATGTCGATGCAACGTCATATGATGTTACATCGACGTTGATGCTACCTTGTATAAACGACATGTGCCCGCTGGATGAATATTTTTATCTGCAATTATATTTGCCGAATACCACAAGCAGCTAGGATTTCGTTATATGTTGAATAACGGTCAAGTATTCACTATTAAGACCGTCCCACTCGTAAGACCAGGTTTAGGTAGTCACCAAGGTGATCTTACTAGCAGTATTTGACTGTATCTAGACCGAATCAGGAGTTAAGCTACAAAAGGAGCCGGTTGTTGCCCCGTTTTTTTTTTGTGCGTATTTTCGACTCCCTTTCAAATAATTTCTGACATTCAAATGGTATATACCATATAAGCATTCTATATAAATCTATAGCAGGCCGTTATCGGACCGTACTGACGGGCCGATAACGGCCCTCTGTAGATTTATGAAGAATGCTAGCTGGGTACAGAGAGAGAGAGAGAGAGAGAGAGAGAGGGGGTGGGAGTTGAGAAACCTGATCTGCTATTGAATTATTAAATATCTTTTTAAACCTGTACATACAAATGAAAGACACACATTAGATCCTTCAGCGACCTGCGTATCCGTCTGTTTATTACATTCGTTTGTTTAAGTATAAGCAAAAAATCTTATAATCTGAAACTGGGACCAGCTGGTCCGGTACTGACTGATTGATAACTTTCTGCGTTAAGGAACATGCGTTGTCAAATAAGGAAGATTTCTGGTCTTCTTCTTATTAGTATTATTATTATTATTATTATTATTATAATTATTATTATTGCTTTTGTTTAATTTTTCAGGAATTGCAAGACTCGGTGTTTTACATTCTGGACACTTACACTGACCTCATCTTTATCTTGGATGTCATCATGTCAACACGTATATCCTACTATGACGACGGATGTTTGGTAATACAATGCAAAAGATATAGGGATATTTAGATAATCCAAAGAGTTCTTTTAATCATATCCGAATAAGAATTTTCACTTACTATGACAGTTTCGGTTTTCACGGAGAACCATCATCAGACCGTGACCATGATCTGGTGATGTCACGGAACTTGGACTGCTTACCATTTCACGGATTATTAGTGGTAAACAAAGGCCTGTAGATGTTGCTCAGGTTGTATGCTCCCTAGTTCCGGTTCATGACGTGTGGAGACTGACTGATCCTGTCTGAGTCTCTGATCATTTTCCCTGTCAACTAAAACCCCCTCTCAATCGATGACATGGTCAGCCTTAGCGATATGATCTGTCGCTGAACTTTTATTAAAACATTTTTCAGATGGCTTTTGCTCTGGCCTGGTACAGTTTTGGCATCTTTCTGATGTTTACTCAGTCTCGGGTTGAATTTTCTGCCCGTCTCACCCACAGTTGTGACACGGGATCTCGTACATGACACCACATGTACTTTCATTTTGAGAATAATCAGAGACTTCTACGTCAAAGAAGCTATCATGATCAATCAGTCTCCACACGTCATGAACCGGGACCAGCGGTGAGCGGGGTGCATACAACCTGAGCAATGAGTTAGATTAATTGTTATTGTTTAATAGAAAATATAAATAATGTTGAGAACTTTGATTAATAGCCCTGTGTGTTGAAACATTGATCATTTAGGGAACTGTTATATGTGAACCTTGCATCCAAAGAAGCCTCTTCCCAGCAGGCACATGACGTTTATACAACGACACAAATATCCTTTCAGAAAATCATCAGAACTAACTTCAATCTGATCCATTTCTTTCCACTTCATTTTATACACAACGTTATCATTAGTAGTAACAATAAACATAGTTCAGTAGTCTAACTTCAATGACTCAAACATCTTTGGGACCATGGAAATTTATTCTAGACATGGTTAGTTCGAGCCACGGAGGGTTAATCATAGCGCCAATCCAGGAATTAAATGGAGATAATTTAGGGATGTCTTTTCGATCTTCTATAAAATAATGTTATGTTGAGTGTTCTCGATGAGGCTATTCTAATAATGATTCACAATATACATTTTCATGATAAATTAAGAAACAAAATCCATAAAATGTCATTAATTATTTGTTTTTTTGAGCTATCGGAAGAATTCTCTAAGGACTCTAAAACAAGTTTGAATCAGCCACGGTCAAAGAGCCATCGGTGTTCGAGTCATTGACGTTTTACTTCCCAGCAAACACACAACGCCGCTACAACGTCGTTACAACGTCGCTGCAACGTCATGACGTTGCAGCGACGTTGTAACGACGTTGTGTCGACGTGTGTTTACTGGGTTTTAGTAATGACGGCTATTTTCAGGTTTTGGACCCCGTCAAGGTTGCAGAACAATACAGGAACACAACAAAATTTAAAATGGATCTGATAGCTCTTTTACCTCTTGCAACTGTATACAATTTTATAACAGGTAGGAATGGTCCATTACTTGCCATCACGAAAACACGCCTATATAATTTTGACCCACTTAAACCCCACTTTTATATAGTAACACTGGGTTTACATGGGTATAAATTATTTTTCTTATTTCTGCTCAAAACATAGATTGTGGGTACTCGTTAGAACCGCCTCGTCAAGGCGGTTCTAACGTGTACCAACAATCTATGTTTTGAGCAGAAATATGAAAAATATCAGAGTTTTTTACTTGAAATTTTTAGATTTTGGGGGTGAAATTTTCTATATATTTGAATAGGCATGTTTCCATAATGCAACACTTGTAAAAATCTATAGTTATCTTTTAAAGCAGATATAAGAGTTACTTTCTTAAGTAAAAACGTGAAACGACAAAACTCCGCCACTATTATGCTGCGGGCAGATAAGTCTGTCAAAATTTGGCAAAATTCTCCCATTATCAACTCCAAATCAGATCTTATCAATATCAATGCATATAACAGATTTGGTGTAAATCCATTCATATTTACTCAAGTTATGATCCGAAAACAAAACTAGGCACGTGGCGGGCAGATAACCGTCAAACATTGACCAAATTTCCCCATTGGCGATTCCAAACCAATCCAACACAGTATCAGTGCACATACCAAGTTTGGTGTAAATCCATTGATATTTGCCATGTTACTCGTTATCGTCCGTAAATGAAAATACGGACGGACACACGGACGACTAACGTGAAACCATAATACAATATAAATAGATAATCTCTCTGAGAAACAAATATGCTTGCCAACTGAGAGTTAGAAGTTTGCACCTCAGTGACATTTTCAGTACCAAAATATAAGCAAAGATACCAAGATAATACCACAGTCCTGAAGATCAGCCTTCCCAAGGCACCAAAAAAGAAGAGATTGGGAACACAGAAGGACAAGACAAGTATTAGGTGACATTGTGGGTCGTTTTTGAAAGATGGCGGCAGAAAGAGAATCTATTTTGAATGATGGTGACAGATAGAGTAATTGGAAAATACAATCAGCCATTGACATGTAAATGATAATCCCCTTATTTTCTATTTTCTTTCTTTCTCTTGATACTGCTCTCGGTCAACTATGACCATGATGGCAGGTTTGTGGCGTGGCGCATACCTTATCACACAAAAAAGTGAATTTGTGACAAAGCCACCAGCAGATTAAAACTATTTACAAGAAGTCCACAGAGGCAGAGTATCCATACCTAGCCCCTGCCCAACCCTAGGATATTATATGTTGACCTAAAACCCATCCACTGTATCCAAAGAGACAGCTTCGGTTGTAAGGCCATTCTAAGTTGTAATTGTCCGTGGTAAAAAGGAGTTCTCAAAACCGTCCGTATAAGCGTTTGGACGACGATACTGAAAGAGGTGGGACCTGGTTCTTCTGTTCCCTCCACCGGTCTCAGACAGGTACCTATTCTTATTTACGATAGCGAGATTGTTATGGATCTTGTAGAACAGAGACAGAGAAGCCTGCTGTCATCTTTCCTGCAGATCTGACCGTTGTAGTTTGTCAAGCATTTCTCCTACGTGACTCTGACTGCGCCAGCGCCTACAGATCCAACGGACAGCAAAGAGTTTTGTATGCAGCAGCCTTGGTTTCCTTTGATGTAAAAGTCAAGTTTCTACGAAGGACGCGGGGTATCTTAGAATTTGTCATTGCTCCGGAAGCACTTTATGATGAAAGGTCATGGACTGATCATGCAATTTTCCATGGACTGCTCAACGTTATATTATAACCAAGTATTAGCTATCACAAAAAAAACTTCGTCTACGCTGAAAGCTATTGCTTGTATATGATTGCGAGAATCTAGAGCAGTAAATACTATTTGAGTCGCAAGTGAGAAAACGTCCCTAAGTCGCACTGTAAACGCCGGTGAAACACTCACAAACTGAATAAATCCCGGGCTTTATTCAGGTTGTGAGTGATTCACCGGCGTTTACACATCTATAAAATCCACAAAATGAAATTTATATATTGAGAGCAACTGCAGCTTGGAATTGTTATAAGGGTTTTTACTACCTATTGATGTGACTAAACTTGCTGGATGTGTAGCAAACAATGTAGACACTGACCATACGTTTGTTCCGGCTCTGCACTGTTTGCTTAGGCCTGTGTGTCCGAAAATATAGTGTAAATATGATGACACTGATACGTTTTTGTCTGTTTTAGGTGTCCAGGCAGTACTCTTGTCAGGCGTGCTTGTATCAGGTTTGTCTATTACTTAACCCATTTATGCCTTGCGTCCCTTAAAATGGGCATTGGCAAACAGTTTAGACCCTGATCAGACGCCACAAAACGCGGCATCTTATCAGGGTCTACACTGTTTGCATAATATACAGAACTGTCTGTAATACACGGTTATAATAAAAACTAACCAGACACGTTTTCTATTGGAAATGGACCGGTCCAATGAATTATGGTAGAAGAAGAGTCCATTCGGTACAAATGGGGTAATATTTAAGTGGGTATCATTAGCTTCTTGATACTACGGTCAGCTGATCACAGAAAAAGTATAATGCAAACAATAGTGCTAATCAAAACGTATTATACTGACGCAAACATGTTAACCCATTAACCCATTTCAGTCTGGAGGTCCCCGAAAGAGTAATTAGAAAACAGTGCAGACCCAGATATGACGCGACAGAACGCGGCATCTGATAAGAATCTACACTGTACATTAAATACACGAATTACTATAAAACATAGTATTATATTGAAGAGTCCACTTGACGTAAATGGGTTACTAGACGTTACTTGAATTCATGTGCTCATTAACCGGGAATGGGAGTTTATGTCCTCTGTAAAAGCAAACAACAAGTATGGACGGGGTACTATTGGCAGATTTTTCCGTGATGTTTGACAAGTGAGACAACTGTAGCTTTCTTGCACGCCAAGTCTCTTTATAAAGGAGTGTACTGTAAAAGGTGAATGTACATTATTCATGTTCGCAGTGATTTAATTTTTGCAAATTAGCTGGAAACATGACTTTATAGTCCAGTGAAAATGAAGTTTTTTTTTTTTTTTTTTTTTTTTTTTTGTTTTTTTTTGTATTCCGATTATACTGCAGTTTAAAGTGCAAATAAACAAGGTATACACGTTTTGCTTTTTTTGCCATTAAATTACTCACATTACCAGGTAGTCAAATTGACTCTTTCACATTTTGGAAAAATTGAATACTGTCCAAATCTTTCGGGTTATTAAGGTAGATTCTACAAACTCAAGATATTAACCCTAGTCTTGCTGAACCCGGATATACCCTGACTTTGCAAAAAGTGTAGCTCCAGAACAGTTGGCTTCTGCAAAATGAATATGATTGGCTGAAAATTAGAAGTGGGCGCGGTATGTAAAATTATTTAGCATGACAAGGGTAAAGGTGTTTGTGGCATTTCTACGGTGTTTCCCGTATTTATTCGGACAGACAGGACTGAGCTAATCTAGATCTGACTTTAGGCACATCAGCAGGTAGTAAAATGGACGTTTAGAGCAAGTATGGTAAAGATTTATGGTGTCCAAATATTTAGAGTAACAACGGTAATCTCTAATCTTTGTCGGTGGATTTAGCGTTGTCTTGAGAGTGGAAACAAAGACAGGGGCGAGAATCACATTCTGTCATGCTGTGAACTCTCGTTACAACGACAGCATTTCATCCCAAAGATGTTGTCATTAAAATGAGTTTTTCTGTTTTAAAGAATCCTCAATGTGATATATAAGACAGGCCTTGTTTTATTCTTAATTTTTCATAGAACATATATTTTGGATATTTGCTAGTGAGGAGATTCTAACAAATATCAAAACATTTTTCTTGAAGTATTAAACGCAATGGTCTTGCAAATAGCCAAAACGTATATTTTTGAAGTATTAAATACAATGTTCTTGATCAACTTCTGATTAACTGTCACCTCTTGAGGCTGTCGAGTTGTAATTATAAAAAGTGTTGTCGTTGTATCGAGTGTCGGTATAATGCGGGTTGACCGTATTTCTTTCTTTTAGATAATATCAACCTTGCTCTTGTAAGAATGCCCCGACTCCTGAAGTACCCAACGATGACCAAATTCTTTTATTTAACTGACAGGTAAGCAAAGTCTAACTTCAATGGCTCCAACATCTTTGGAACCATGGAAATTTCATCACAAAAACATAATTTTTGACCCCCTTAAACCCCTCTATTATATAATAAAACTGGGGTTTACAGGGGTATACATTATTTTTCTTATTTCTGCTCAAAAACATAGATTGTGGTACTCGTTAGAGCCGCCTCGCTGAGACGGTTCTAACGAGTACCCACAATTCTATGATTTCTGCAAAAATATGAAAATACAGAAATTTTATATCTGAAAATTTTCCTTTTTTTTTTTTTTTTTTGGTTGTAAAATTTTCAATTACATGTATTTGAATAGGCGTGTTTTCGTTATGTGTTCTAGCCATGGGTAGTTCAAGCCACTGAGGGTTAAATGTAGCGACATATGAGGATGCAGATGAGTCTATAAAATGATAGTATATTGAGGCAATTCAAATGAGCACTAACAATATACATTTTCATGATAAAATAAGAAAATTTTAATAATCCCTAAATATTTGCTTGATATGAGCCATATGAAGAATTTCCTAGGAACTCAACAATGAGTTCGAATTAGCCACGGTAAACGAGCCATCGGTTTTCGAGTCATTGAAGTTTTACTCTGTGTGTGTGTGTGTGTGTGTGTGTGTGTGTTCATTTCAGTATATTGTTTGCAATTCTGATAAAGATCCAAGAAAAGATCCCACAAATGGCACAACAACGTTATTTCAATATCGCACGTTTCAGCAAATATTGTGATTTTACAAAGGCTTTGTTTACAAACAGCGAATAGAGTCTTGATTCTTGATAATTATAATGCCTGTAATTATTAGATGATATCAAATCCCGATAAATGACAATATGCCATGTCACTGTGCAATGGAACGCAGCTTTAGGCGCATTATCAGACGATTTCCTTGGTGATATGGTAAACTGGCTTTCTAAATAAAGTGACTTGCAGAGAATAGAGAAACACAAAAGGCACTTGCTAACCTTCTTTCGAACTCAAAGACGGCCATAATAGGTTATGTATATGTCATGAGATGTCGTAAACTTGAGTGCAAGATACAGTAATAGAGCCACGAACTTTAAACAGTGCAGTTTGTAGGCACACAAACAGACATAGCCTAACAAACATTGTATACCTAGACGTTGCACGACGAGGCGTTTGATCAGGGTCTATGCTGATTGTCTCTGATCCTGCAGCTTAAGTCACTTCATTGTATAGTGAAATAGGCTTGTACACATTTTAACCCATTGTAGTCGGGAGACCCGTAAAAGGTAATTGGCAGTCAGTGCAGACCCAGATCAGACGCCGCAGAACGCGGTGTCTGATCAAGAGCTCCACTGTTTGCAAATAGTTTGGCCATTTTTCTCTAGGAATGTTTGAATCTCATAGCCGGACGTACCTAAAATTGAAATTGGACTCTTCCAATATATAGTGTGAGAGAGTCCATTCGGTCTACAATGGGTTAAGACAAGTATATTCTAAAAGGAATGACCCTTGAGAGCAATGAACACACTCAGAGAACTGTACATTCATGAAGTGTTCAGTTTTCTGGTTCAGACTATCTAGTTTCGACCAGTTAGGTCTCGTCAGTGACCCTCATATAAACATTCAAATATCATGTATCAGAAAGGACCATGAAATATAAGCTACTCTATAATGAAGTACTGGGAGACGTTTTACGGCGCCACACCGCACTAAGAAAGTAGTAAGGATTTAATATGGCCGAATACTTAGGGTAAATACAGTGCCATTACCATTCACTTGCCGCATTTTAATTTCAGTCGTTCTAGACACCCTACACTGGTTCGTGCAACCAAACTTTCTTTTCATCTATGGGTTGTTATACATTGGATTGGCTGTTTCTACTACATGGTGTCAGAGGTATAGTATTGTACCTTTATTGTAAGATCTACTGTCCTTTCGATATCTCTTGGGAAGACGTTTTTTGCTTGCCGTTTTATTTTAAACGAAAATATTTTGTTCTGATTGACTATATCTTATCAAAAACCTTTTGTCTTTTCTGTTTCTGTGTTTTGTTCTCAAATATTTACACTAAAATTAAATTTACGGCCAAAAGTTGGTTTCACCTATGCAATTTCTTTAGTAAAGTGATTTTTTAGAATTTTTGTCTAAGAAAATATTTTTTACTTTTCTTTGCTGAATTTGAATTATTGATATTTCACAACAATATTGTGAAAATTTCAGAAAATCACTGGTTAAGGAAACGCAGTAACTGTTCTAATATAAACGAACTGAACTTACGCTAAGGTGCACACCCGCAAAAACGCATTGACATGGTTATACCCATTTGCCAGTTCTAATCATCAGTGATATGTTATTAAAGGTGAAGAAGTGGCACAGGATTGTATATACATTTAATCCTAACAGCATGGTGTTGTAATTGAATGTCAGTAGTAACAATGTTTTCAGTATAATCAAAATATTCCAAGTAGTTTCATATTTTCACATTTCAAAAATTATGACATTTGACAATTGCATTGGTTAGGTCTTTTCAGTATCTAGCAATATATCAAATATTACTAAAATATTCCCAACGGTTTGAGCGTTATGGCGATTATCATATTTTCACATTTGCTTGCCTCGGCGAGACTATTTATAACTATTTAAAGATGAATCTGGCATTTGACAATTCCAATGGTTAGGTCTTGTCAATGTGTATCTGCATGCCAAAACTTATCAAAATATCCACCATGTTTAAAAGATATAGCGATTTTTACAAATTGTTTACGGACGGACACTACTCGGCGATGCTATTTTATAAAGAAATCTAGCATTTGACAATTTCATTTATTCGACCTTGTCATTCTGTATCTGCATTCCTAAATTATCAAACTATACCAAGCGGTTTAAAAGTTAAAGCGAGTTTCACAAACTAATTTCGGACGGCCGGACATGCCTCGGCGAGGCTATTTATAAGGAAATCTGGCATTTGACAATGCCATTGGTTAGGTCTTGTCAATATGTATCTGCATGCTAAAAATACCAAAATATTCTAGGCGGTTTAAAAGTTATAGTGATTTTCACAAACACATTATGGACGGACGGACATGGCGATTATAGGGCACTCCTCCTAAGACCTCCTTTCGGATGTCTTAACTGTGGGTCTTGCAATAGGTGAGTTTAAAGTAAATGTAAAAAATTGATACAAAAATGATTGTTTATAAGTCAGTGATCACGTTCTTTTGTTAATTTGTTTGTTTCAGTTTTTGCAATGTAAATTCCAGTTTATAAGAACAAAGGAAAAGATAACCAAAGTCCAAACAATATAGGATACAACATATTTTTTTTTCAAAATGGGATGATAGACGGGATTTGGTCCCAACATCTGAATATTTTCATATCATAATACTCATGCAGATATGCAGATTTCTTTATTTTAATTTCAGTATGAAGGACTTGGAATAAATGAATGGGTGTATCCAAATGGTACCGAATTTAGTCCTTTGTATAGGTAATGTTTTCTTTATAGTCGTTTTCGAGTCTATGTAAAGTGGCAAAGCAAAATGACTTACATGCACGAGTGCTTGGAAGTTTATTTAAGTATATCATTTCTTGGATTTAAATTTATCAATATCTAATGACATAACCTCTACTCAAATTTATGAAAAAAACTGGACGACTTGGACTTTTTATTGTAAATTTTCCCTCGTGCTACATCCTACGGTGCATTAGTTAATTCGTTTTGTTAGCGCATTTAGTCAAGTTAGAGACTTTAATAATCGAATTATGATTTTAATTGCTAAACTTTTTTAAGCAATGTCACCGTTATCATAAACTACATAAAACATTTTCTAAGTTTATTCGCCGTCATTCTGAATTAATTGGTTTGGTTTAAACACTATTTAATAGTATAATACACAGTTCATAACAATTACAAATATACAGTAAATATATACACAATTATACAAATGAGATTCAGAAGGAAGTCTAAAGACTTTTTTTTTTAAATCTGTATCTCCTTTGCGTTAATATTTTTTTCAAACTGATTAATCGTGTTATTTGTACTAAGAGTGATCAGAGCATAAATAAGCATATTATATCAGAAGTTATAAGATTAACATTTCTTATAATTTCATGTCAAGTGCAATATTAGTTTGCTTATCAGCGTATATCGTGTGAAGAAAACACTTCTGCCAGAAGGTCTATCCGTAAATAATTTAATGGCGACTTAGTCTATAATTCAGTAAGATTGTTGGTAAAATTGATTTTTCGGCACAATTTAAAAAGATTGTCACTCGCTACATAAAGATTTGTTAAAACATGGATATTCTGCGGCAAACTGCATGCATGATTGTGAACCCAGTTATGGTTGATAACTTTGCTTTCCTTTTTGATTGCACGACGATGGATCGGTCCTCAGACTAAATGAGGCTCCCTACTCAATTTGTTTCAGATGGCCGGTCCCTGACTACCAATGTCTGTGGTCGGGCTCATCGTAGTCCTGTTTGTGGTCTTCTTGTGTTCTGGCTTCAGATCGCCATTGAGCCCTTTGCTTTGTATAATCACAAAGTTTTCTTCTTCTTATTATTATTATTATTATTATATGTTTCATTGTGATCTTTCACAGATAAGACCCTATGTGGACCGAACATATATTTGTAATTTGGAGCTGCATCAGAATTAAGGGTGAGGTTTCGCTCGAGTGAAACTGGTTTAAACCCAACAGTAGTTTTCCTACTAACCGTTCCAAGGCATTTCTGTGTTGAAGTTCTTCATTATGTGTGCGTCTGTGGTTTCATCTGTGGTGTTTGTTTTGTCATTATTTGTTTCTCATCTCTCCCTCTTTGGGTGTCTCGGGAGCGTGGTGCTTCTTGATTGTGGCATTACTGGGTATCTTCATATACCTTGTTAAAATAATTATTGCTGAGTTGCATAATTTAAAGTAGCATTGTTGATGTGAAATAAAAACAAAATCTTTAGACAAATAATTATCTTCACTTTAATAGAATTATCATACTAAAGTACGTAATTTCATTTGGATTATTGTTAAACCGTTGTTTTAGTTGTTGTTGTTTATTTATTTATCTTTTTTTTTTTTTGTTTTATATTTCCTTGCTCGTTTCTTTCTGCTTTATCCTGGAAAAGACTCGTCTATTAAAGATTCAGTTTATCAGACCTGATTTGTGTTATTGCTTGTAAGGGAATCAAAAAATTGTATGAATTGCAAGTAGGCGTACTGGATCTGGGATTCATATTTACTTAAAGTGTTTTCACGATTTCATGAAATTTGTTCATTTAGATTCGGTTTATTCCGGTTTATGGTATTCATTTATTAAGTATACCTTAATGATGTAATAACCATTTTGTTTCTTTCATTTATGTCAAATATTGAACGAGTTTAACAAAAAGTACAACTTAAAAACTTTGTTCATTTTTAGAGATGGATAAATGAATAGCACATAGGTAGAATTCTTTTATTTTAGCAACATTTTAACGCTTTTTCCGTTTACAAACTCACGGTATTTGAGCCGCAACATCAGAAAACGTACATTAGGACATGTGCGCCCAGCGAAGATTCAGACCAGCCTGCGCATTTGCGCAAGCTGATCAGAATCTTCACTGGGTGCATTTTGGGCAGCCAAGTATGGAAAGTTTCTTCATGCGGACAACAAATACTCTGATCAGACTGCACAGTTTTGAGCATTCGCTGGGCGCATATGTAAGTAGGTACGATTTCTGACAATACGGCTATTTTTTCTTGTGTACAGTAGAATCTATAATCTAGCAGAAAATTTATTGGTGCAAAAGCGCTTAGGTGACATTTGACCTGAGTCTTCATTATTCGCATAGTTTACGTTTTCACGCAGCAAAATTTGTGTATTGCAGAAAGTATGTGAGAGTGCAATACTGGTCGCTGATGACACTAACCACTATTGGGGAACGGCCTGCACCGGAGACAGACTTGGTGAGTCTACTGCCTTACACGGTAGTACGAGCGCGAATAAATCGGGAAAATTTTGTATGAGACATTAACATCTAATACCCAAACCAGTTTGTGCTGCGGTACTAGGTCGTAATATTATATAAGCTTATATGCATATTAATAAGTGAGCAAAGCAGCGACATTCCTGGCCATAATGGGCTCATACATATTAAACTGTAGCGAGCTGAAAACAGTAACAAAGAAGATGTCCTGGAAGAACCACAATCACAGAGCATGGTCTATCAATGATACTAAGAGAAAGACTAAACAGACGACGGCAGAAAGCACACACATTACAAAGCCACGAAAAACAAACCAACAAGTTCTTTCTTCCACAACGAAATGATAACAACAGTAGATACCCAGCTAGCATTCTACATAAATCTATAGCGGGCCGTTATCGGCCCGTCTGCTACCCTGACGGGCCGATAACAACCCGCTTTAGATTTATGTAGAATGCTTACTGGGTATGACCCACCAAACACAGCAAGAAGACAGCAAACAGGATATAATACAAAAGGCCCCGCAGAGAGCAACCACAATGAAAGCGACAAACGAATGATCCTTATTTTCTTTTCTTTTTTCTCTCTCTCTCTTTTTTTTCCTTGGTCGCGACTGCTTTAGCTCCTGTCGCGACTGCTTTAGCAATGGATCACATTCTGGCGCCGTCACTGGCGTTGGTATTGTCGTCGTTTTCCTTGTCTGCGTCAACAATGTTAAGTTTGTGTGTTTAGCTCTGTTTCTCAAACATCAAGTCTTCTAGGTTAATGAAACTTCACACACTCATCCACCACGATGCACCCTGCCCCGTGCTGTAGACTGTTGTCAGTGACCTCGTTTTCACACTTGGTTGAACAATGATTAGTCTGTGCGTTTAGTTCCGCTTCTTGAACACCATCAGCAGTCGCGACATAAGCATCTGGCAAATTTCTTGTTTGTTTTAGTTGATGTTTGTTTCTCTGTTCTCTTTTCGTTTCTTTGTTCTGGTTTCGACTATGTCCTCTTGTCGTTTCATGTAAATAAACCCTTATCCGGTGTGACCAGCAAAGACTCAGATCAGCATGTACATCCATCAAGTCTGGCAAGAGGTCTCATTTATTTCTCTTTGGAAAGCCGGAGGCTGTAGAAGGCACATGCGATCAGCGAAGACTCTGATCAGACTGCGCGTATGCCGAATGATCTTATTGTAGGTTTTGTCTTGCGCTGGCTCCTATAAGTACTGAGTGCCGTGATTGTTGCCTTTCCTCATTCCTAGTATCTTCATGCATCAACTTATATGCATTCCAAACATGTGGTCATTTTGTATTGCCTAATAATGAATTTTATAGGGTTTTTTCTTCAGCTTTCGAAAATATGTTGATAAAATTAATTCATAAACCTAATAGGTCCCTTTGAAATTCCGTGAGATTATTTTATACAAACTAGAATAAAGTACACACTAAAGTTTCAGAGTTACTGAGCACTGGAACTCCTTATTGCCTGCCAATCAGTTTGCTTGATCAAGATTGTTAATAAAACGTCGCATACTTAATGAAAAACAGTGCAGATCCAGATCAGTTGGGAAGCCAACTGATCTGGATCTGCACTGTTTGCAAAGACAGTGATATCCGGGTTCAGCAGGATTAGTGTTAACTTTATTTGAGCCACAACGTCAGAAAACGCACCTTCAGACATGTATGCCCAACGAAGGTTCGTTCACTCAGTCTAATCATAATCTTCACTGGCTGCATATTGGATAGCCAAGAATGCAAAGTGTCTTCATACGGGAAACGAAGACTGATTAGACTGCAAGGATGCGCAGGCTGATTTGAGACTTCGTTGGTCTAGCATATCAACATATCAGAAGGTATGTTTACTCACGTTGCGACACGTTTATTTCTGTCAGGAGTTTGTGTTCACTGGAATAACGTTCCTGATTGGAGTGTTCGTGTTTGCTGCCGTTGTTGGTAATGTTGGTGACGTCATCAGTAACATGAACGCTGCAAGACTAGAATTTCAATCAAGGTTATTTGCACATTCTACAATTAAATGCTTATAGATAAAATGATAACAGTAATTGTACAAATATGCTGAATATTCTGAGACCTTAACTCATTTATGCTTATCGCCCTATAAAAAATACATTAGCAAACAGTGCAGGCTTAGACCAGGGGCCGCAGAACGCGGCGACTGATCAGCGTCTACACTGGTTGCATTTAATACATGATTTTGTTTTATAAAAACGTGGTAATACTAAAAACTAACCGTTAAATTGAAAATGGACTTTTCCAAAGAAAGGGTTAGAAGATTCCATTGGGCATAAATAGGTTAAATATTTGCCGCACTTTTCCTGAAATCGAATGACCATGTGGCTACCTGAGGATGCGTCTGAAAGGCGATGATGGAATGACATACAGTGTAAACCCCGGTTAAACCTGCTCTTACTCCCAGGAGTAGTTTCATCTGGATTTACATTGTTTGCTTAGGCCCGAATATTCATTGTATGGTATGTCCTCTATTTGACACGTGACCCAATTATGCCTAGGGTCCGATAAAAGGGACATTGGAAAACAGCGGCGTCTGATCAGGATTTACACTGTTTGAATTAAATATAGGAGTGTCTGTAAAATATGGTTATACGTAATAAAACCAACTAGACATCCTTTCTATTGAAAATGGACCTGTCCGAAGAGTTGAGGTAGAAGAGTCCACTAGGCACAAAGGGGTTAAATGTCACACGATACAAGTATATAAGAATATCGGGAATGTGCTTTGTACGGAAATGACGTTTTTCAGCATTTACCTAAACTATTTGCAGATATTTCTTAAACTGGACTGTCGATAAGATTTTTTTATATATATGTAGAAGATATATGCAAATTAAGCGATCAAATATACGCAATTATATATAGAGAGCTTATCATATTGCTTTGACATAATCAATTGTTAATTCGACGTTCTTTTCAACTTTCTATAATGCTTTTTAAAACCAAAATATGTGTTGTGATTAGCACATACTTCTCAAAGCACAAAAGTAAATGAATCACGTTATGAATGTTGGGTCGTATATAACATAGGCGTAGCAGTGCTCAAATATTCGAGCTTATAGAATTTTATGCGAATTGTTCCCACTCTAATAAAAAATTATCTTTCTGTAGATGGCTCGTACCGGCCTCGATGGCTCAGTCGAATGCGCGTCCGACTGGTGATCAGGAGGTCGCGGGTTCAATCCCAGCCGGGTCCGTCAATATTCTTTCGTGGATATTGATCATGAAATATTTTCTACGGTCATTCTCTCTCTTCCGCTGATTCAAGAATGACTGTGCACAAATACTGGTTAACCGCTTAGACGACTACGCATGCCTAGGAAAAGTGTGGTTTGGTAAACTGACCGGCTCGACATGACCCTAATGGGTTGACTGGGCCGTAAAACCTCAATCAAAAGATAGCTCGTATAGTATTTATGGCAACTCGTAATGTATATATGGAATGATAAAACACGTGAGCGGCAACGTCAAAAAACGTACTTTCTGAGATGTGCGTCCAACACACTCAAATCAGCCTGTGCATTTACACATTCTGATCAGAGTCTTCGTTGTCCGCAGGAATAAACTTTACCCCCTTGGCTATCTAAAATGCGGCCAGTGAAGTTTCTGATCAGACTGCGCGAATGCGCAGGCTGATCTGAATCTTCGCTGGGCGCACATGTCCGAAGGTACATTTTCTGACGTTGCGATGCATATCTTTTCTACATGAAATTTAATATACAGTATTTATTTTTTTTGCTTGTTACATTCAAAAGCAGTGTTTCTTTTCTTGTAACCAATAGTAACATACAGTTACTTTATTTTAGAATGGACCAGATAAAATCGTATCTACAACATCGCAAAGTTCCTGAACGAATACAGGACAAGGTGAAGCACTGGGCAGAATACACTTGGAAATGGTACTGTTTTCGTTCTTTACAGACAACAGTTTTACGGCAGAACTAAGGGCGAGGGTTGTGGCCACGTAAAATCGATTCAAGCATTTGTCTTTGCCTTTGGTGTCTTGGACGGAAAGTGTTACGTAATTATATCGATTCCTGATCATTGCTTTCCTTTCTAGTTACGAAAATAAAAGCTTGTACCGAGTCTCCGATTTTCGTTCTTTTATGTGTTCTTTGTTTCAAAAAGGCAACCTTTTAGACTTTTGTTTTGTGTCACGAGTTCCAAAAGTAATACAAACATTTAATGCTTAGCGTACTGGTTAAAATTTCAACAGAAAACATTTCGAAATGTTTTTTCTTATTTTTCCTAGACAATAGAATTTGACATTTTACGTTTATTGTCTCCTGAGGAGACACTTTGCATGAAATATTAAAGCCTATTTTTTGGGGAGAGTAAGAAAATTATCATCAGTTTGTCGTCTGCTGAATTTTCCAAGAGAGCAGTAAAAGTTGCATCGGCGTTGATGCGACGTTGTCTCAACGTTGCGTGCCAGCTGGGAGCAGTTCTTGTACTATGCGTTGCGATTTCAGCTACAATGATTGTGCAGACCCCTGTATTATCTTGTGTTTTTAATCTTTTATATGCAGTAAGCGAAAGCAGTGGACATGTTATGAAAAATAGTACAGAAGATGTCAAGAAAGAGACAACCACGAAAACATGCCTATATAATTTTGACCCCCTTAAACTCCATTTTTATGTAGTAAAACTGGGGTTTACATGGGTATACAGGATTTTTCTTAATTCTGCTCAAAACTTAGATTGTGGGTACTTGTTAGAACCGCCTCGTCGTACTCACAATCTATGTTTTGAGCAGAAATATGAAAAATATCAGAATTTTTATCTGAAAATTTTCATTTTTAGTGGTAAAATTTTCAGTATATTTGAACAGGCAAGTTTTCGTAATGACAATCACAGATCATATCCTACCAATGACACCAACAGGAACTGCAAACAAATAAAAAAAATGACAGTAAATGTACCAAAGAAAAGGCCACAATCACAAAGCACAGCCTTCCTGTTTCACCCAAAGAAAGAGAGACGAAGAACAAAAAATGACAAAACAAATGCCACCATATGGAACCATAGACGCGCAAAAAAACAAAGAAAAACTGCAACAGAGGAACCGCCTTTGGGGCTTTAATGAGTTCAAGACAGACAATACACTAGCCACAAACCAAAGACAACCAAACCAACCAGTTCCCTCTTTCCCAACAAGGGGATCACAATGTTAGACAAGTTCCACTAAACACAACAGTAAGACAACGAACAGAACAAAACATGAAAAACGTCTCGCAGTGAACAGCCACAAGGTCACACAAAGAAAAAAACTACACCAGAAAGTCATGTTTTTTTGTTATTTTACATTGGGTAATTTAATTTAACATGCTCTTATCATTGAGCGGTAAGTGATATATACTCAACGCCATTGAAAACGCACCATTTATTTTAGATATACTCGTACATATTTCATACCCCCGGGGGACCCACGGTCGGTGTCACTGAATGCGTTTTATCAAAAGGAACAACAATATATTTGGTTTAAGGGAGGGTGGGGTTCTGAAAGGTTCCTTAGATATTAGTTATATGAACTAGAGGGATGGGGTATCAAAGGTCGGTGTCACATAAAATAGATGACGCGTTTTCAGTGGCGTTGAGTATATCTACCCTTTTTGCTAGAAAGACAGGCCGTTTAGCAGTGTTGATAAAATTAGCAGACGCCAGAAAATATTTAGATTGAATCCATTTATGCCTGGGTCCCATAAAAGGGACATCTACAAACACTGTAGACCCAGATCAGACGCCGCGTTCTGCGGCGTATGATCATTGTCTACACTGTTTCCTCAAGTACAGGAACTTCTATAATAAATGATTATAATATAAACAAATCAGACACACCTTCAACTGGACATAGACCTGCCCAAAGAAAGATGTAGAAGAGTCCACCCGGCATTAATGGGTTAAGCATACTGTATCCAAACCTAGAAGATGCGAGATGAGTGATATTTTTTATTTTTTTTTTTTTTTTTTTTTTTTTTTTTTTCTGATTCATGACAGAAAATGTTTGATATGCACCTTGAGCAAAGGAGCCACGCCATGCAAAAAAGTGTCTCTGGGCATATGTGGACAGCGAAGGCCCAGATCAGCCTGCGCATACTTGCAGTCTGATCAGGGCCTTCACTGTCCGCCAACAGAATTATTGGATATTAGAGAATATATGAATGCAGAGCAAAGACCCGGATGATATTTTGCGCATGTGTAGGACTATCTGAATCTGCGCAGTTTCGAAGGCACTTTTTCGCTTAACGCGGCCTAATTTGTCCCGGAAGATAATATTCATGTAGATGCCATTGAAAAAAACGTAGATAACGCATTTTAACATATCGCTTTCTCATCATCATCATTGTCGTCATAGTTCGTCTGTCATTACTGACAAAGACCAATCCTAATCAACTGTGTGATGTGTTATTATTTATGTGTTCTAAGATGGCTGATGAGACCAATCTTAGCTCTAAACTGCCTGTTGCAGATAGAACAAGAGAGGTCTGAGGAAGAAAGCTGTGTTGGTGATGCCTTTGCTCTGGCTTTCCGCTGTGCACGTTTCTGCTCGGCTTCACTGATTCTTTTTGCTTCGTATTCACCAGCTCCCCTTCTTATGAGGCCTCGCCACTTTGTTCGATCCTGTGCAATCTGTTCCTACGACTCTGTGGGTATGTTGAAATCTTTAAGGGATGCTTTGAGGGTGTCCTTGTATCGCTTCTCTTGACTACCATGGGAGCGTTTTCTAACTTGTAGTTCTCCATGGATGATTTTCTTTGGCAAACTGGCATTCTGGTAACATGGCCTGTCCATCTTAACTGTGCCAATTTCAGAAGAGTGTGTACACTCTGCATCCCTGCCCGTTTCAGGACTACTGTGTCTGGAATCCTGTCTTGCTACTTGATCTTTAGAAGTTTTCTAAGGCAGCTTGTATGGAAGTGGTCCAGTCTTTTGGCATGCCGTTGGTAAACTGTCCAAGTTTCGCATGCATTGGCAGCACCACCGATCTATATACTTTTAGCTTTGTGTCAAGTCTGATTCCACTTCGGTCCCAAATACTTCCACGTAGCCGGCCAATGCTGCGCTTTCTCATAGTCAAAACATGAAAGCTAACAGTGTTCTTGGAATTAAACAAAACAAGACAAAACAGGGTATTAACTTTGCAAAATCTAAAAATGATAATACAGAGATAATGGTCTGGTAAAGTTTATGTACCTCGATGTTTTTTTGAAATGTATATTTTTTTATCATTCGACGTGCATTTCAGGACTCAAGCAGTAGACGAGCCAGCATTGTTACAAATGTTACCAGACAGACTGAGGTCTGAAATTGCGATAAATGTCCATTTGGATACACTTAAGAAGGTACAGTACAATAATCCCAAATAAAACTTTCAAATTAAATGATAATTATGATCTCTAAATCGTATACGTATTCCTGCTCTTTCTTTCTGCAATACAGTCGCTATTTCTTCGAACACATATGATTCTGTAGAAACACAATACAATACAACTTTTTCACACCCTTTATGTCCGCATGTTTTCAGAATTTTAATGTACCTGTCCCTTTTCTAATTATTGCCATGATTATAAAAGGCGATATATATACCCAGTAAACACACAACGTCGCTCCGACGTCTCCGCGACGTCATGATGTCGCGGCGACGTCAGAGCGACGTTGTTACGACATTTTGTATTAGCTGGGTATCCATAGTTTACATCCATATTTTTGTTACGGTGTTTTGTAGATGTCATCATAGCTTTGTTGACTCCTGCCTATCGGTGTCTGTGTCGAGGACCCGTCATGGTCCCACTTGTGATTCTTTTGCTCTGGCTTCGGATGGCCATTTAGCCCTCTACTTTGTTTCATCATACAGTTTGTAATTATATGTATCTTTACTGTGATGTTACACTACTGAGGTAGAGGACCGCTACACGAACCGACCACATTTTATATTTGGAGCTGCATCAGATTCGAGGGCAATGTTACGGTCAATTAAAACTATTTAAATCACATTACACCCCAAATAGTTTTTCTGCGGACAGTTCCAAGGTGGATGTAGTTCTTCTTCGTCTGTAAGTCGGTTATTGCCATTGTCTATTTTGTTTGGTCATTATATGATCAGATCTGTTCTTCTTTCGGTGGTTCTGGAAGGCTGTGCTTCGTGATTGTGGCCTCTTGCATAACTTTATCTATACCTGAGCCAGCGCATGACAAAACCAACAAAATGGCATATGCGCCTAGCGAAAACTCAGATCAGCCTGGGCATCTGCCCAGTGTGATCAGTCTTCGCAGTCTGCATGAAAAAAGCTTGGGTCTTTAGCTACCCATTGAGCGCACAGCGAAGACTCTGATCAGACTGGGCGGATGCCAAAGCTGAACTGAGTCTTCGCTGGGTGCTCATGCCATTTTGTAGGTTTTGTCATGCGCTGGTTCACTTTATAAATATGAGCCGGAACCTGAAGTCGCTTAAAGCTATGGATCCTTGGCTACTTATAGGTGCCCTGCGAAGACTCTGATCAGACTGCGCGAATGCACATGCCGATCTGTCTTAGCTGCACATGCAGTCTTGTAGCAAGTTCTGTATCCCGGCTCATATACCTTTTGTTCGCTACGTTTTGGCGATCGTAGCATTCTTGTATGAAAGTACCACTTTATTTTCAAATCTAAAGGTTAGATCAACCATACCTCATCCGGCTAATATTATGGCGATCATACATTGAAATGCCAACATTTAAAACTGACGTCTAATATAACGGTCATATTTACAAAGCAAACACACTTTCTGATAATGTAAGCTTCTGTTAATAGTGTAATATAGGATAAAAGATATCTATCCAAGAGCGACAAACACAGAACATAGTCTACCAATGACACCAGCCTACCAACGACACCAGCCTACCAATAACACCAGCCTATCAACGACACCAGCCTACCAATAACACCAGCCTATCAATGGCACCAGCCCACCAATACACCAGCCTACCAACGACACCAGCCTACCAATGACACCAGCGTTTCAATAACACCAGCCTACCAATAACACCAGCCTACCAATGATACCAGCCTACCAATGGCACCAGCCTACCAATGATACCAGCCTACCAATGACACCAACCTACCAATGGCACCAAAAGAAAGATCAAACAAACCTAGAAAGAAGTACACAAGCCACAAATCAAAATAAAGTAAAGCAACCAGCTCCCTCTTCCCCAATAAGGTGATCACAATGCTATAAAAGATCCACTAAACACAACAGTGAGATAGTGAACAGGACAAAACAGGGAAAAAAGCCCCGCTGCGAGCAATCTTAAGGCCACACAAAGAACAACCAACACCAGGCCCACCGCCTTAGAATGGCCAATACCCAGTAAGCATTCTTTATAAATCTACAGCGGGCCGTTATTGACCCGTCAGGGTAGCTGACTGGCCAATAACGGCCTGCTGTAGATTTATAAATAATGCTAGCTGGGTGTGGTTTTAAATCGATATTACTGGTACCAAATCTTGATAGTAGAAACTCAATGAAAGTGGGGCTTAACATTCTTAGGACCATAGCGCCAGGTCATGAGCAAAATGAGGATGTTAGGGATGTGTTTTCGGTCTTCTATTAAAAATGGTATGATGGGTGTACGTATGATGAGTGTACTAATTAGGATCGCCTCGATTAGCCAATTCAAATGAGTACACACAATATACATTTTCACGGTTTAATAAGAAACATTCCCTATAAAATATCCCCAAATATTTCTTTTCTCGTCTCATCGGAAGAATTTCCTGGGGATTCAAAGACGAGTTCGAATCAGCCACGTTAAACGAGCCATCGGTGTTTGAGTCATTTTTGAAAGCTTTACTGTATCTTTAGTCAATGTGTTTGATTATGATCCAAAGAATTAACTTGTGGCAAGATATTCAGATAATAAGTGGAATCATACGCGCAGGCTGCCAATGGTCTGCTTTGATATAATGATTATCTTTGTTACGTTTTGTTACATTTTGCTTATTTCCATTCCAGATTAAAATTTTTGAAGAGTGTGAAGAAGGATTGTTGAGAGAACTTGTACTAAAACTTCGCTCTCAAGTCTTCTCACCGGGAGATTACATCTGTCGAATAGGAGAAATAGGTAAATTTTGCCATGGTTTGTAAAGATGTAACCCCCTAAATTGACACCTCTCTCTAACGTTATATACCATTATTTGCCTTTAAGCGTTTCAACCATGAGTTTCTGAAATAGACTCTTCCATTTATGCATTTGGATACATTCATTGTTGCCGAAAGGGTGACAGTTGTAAATCAAGAACGGAATGGCAAACAGTGTAGATCAAGATGAGACGGCTCATTATGAGCCGTCTCATCTGGATCTACACAGCTTGCAAAAGTGTCTGTCTTGTTCTACAGGGCTGAAAGGGTTAATCATTTGCGCTTTGGTAATTTTGGTGTCACTCGTTATTTTCTTCAAACCTGTAATGTTTCCTATATAAATTGTAATATTCGAAACGTTTACCTTATTTTCCATTTCAAAATCCAACACTGACTGTCATAAAAACTCATTAAATACCTGGATATCTATAATGAATCTTCCATGATGAGTCGGAAGGGTTCATTATCTGTTTAAAGTCTATTATATAGAACTTATTGGTTCTGCCATTATGCCTTCGAAGTTGGAAGAATATATTGCTTTTGAGTTGTCCGTCCGCTTGTTCGCCCGTATCTCCGTTCGTCACGCTTTTCTTGTGAACGAGATATCTTGATAACTATTTTAGCTAGGGCTTTGAATTATTGGTTTTCATTTACTCTG
Source organism: Anodontia alba (assembly GCA_964016985.1). Classification (NCBI taxonomy): domain Eukaryota; kingdom Metazoa; phylum Mollusca; class Bivalvia; order Lucinida; family Lucinidae; genus Anodontia; species Anodontia alba. The sequence goes on along the minus strand of OZ024823.1, from coordinate 6,888,712 downwards.
GCACACAGTAGAATTAGCCACGAGTAATCGTCTTTGTTTATCATAGCGATTAATTTGATTTTTTTTTTTTTTTTTTTTTCGCTTTGATGCATTGACTGTGTTGGGAGCCTTAATGCTAACCGACTTTTTTTGTATTTCTGTATTAAGAGTAGCATGAGGACACCGGGTGAAGTTGGCTAGCTGTAAAAGTGCTCAACACCCCCCCCCCCCCACACACACACACACACACGCACCCCACGTTGGTCTATTCTACTGGCCGTTCTAAAGTGATGGTCCCGGTGTTCGTCTTACTCCTTGTTGCTTTGTGATTTGTTTTAAATCTTGCCTTGTGTTATTTTGTTCTTGTGTTTTTCAGTCATTTTAGCTTTGCGATTACCTCGCTTAGGGAAGAGAGTGCTAATCTTAGTGCTTTTCGTATGTTTGTTCGATCTGCGCTTGTTTGGATTTGTCTGTTTTCTCATCCTCTTGGTGTCTGAGAAGGGCTGGGGCTTGTGATCGTGGCACTCCCTAGACTTTTCTCTTACCTTTTTTGAAACTTGGTGACCATACTAGGGATGGGGAGTAGATCATCTGGTCAGCTTTTGAAAAAATTGGATTAATATTGTGAGTTATGTCCATTATTAACAGTCATTTAAGGGACAAGTGTATAGTTGTGTGACAGTGTTTTACAAACACACATTTCTAGTTGAAAATTGTTACTTTACAGCAAATGTCCCTTTTTTTGACGTTTGGGCTTTAATGGGTTAAAATATAGTAAAGAAGATGTCCAGGAAGAGCCACAATCGCAGAACATAGCCTACCAATGTACACCAAAAGGTAGAGCAAACAAATCATAGTAGACAATACACAGAAATATAAGTGAAGATACCCAGGAAATATGTAACCATGAAACACAGTCTTTCAAAGGTACCAACACAAATTGAGATGATGAACATAAAATGAATGAAAAACCAGTCATATATGAAAAAATATGTAATAGAAAAGTCCAGGGAGTGCCACAATCACAAACCACAGCCATTGCCAGACACCAAGAGGAAGAGGAAACAGGCAAAACCAAACAAGCGCAAGTCGAACAAACGTACCAAATTAACAAAAATATAAGAGGAGTGCCATAGTATATGACATATTCAAAAAAAAAGGTAAAAGAAAAGTCCAGGGAGTGCCACAATCACAAACCGCAGCCCTTCCAAGAGACCAAGAGGAGGAGGAAACCGACAAATCCAAACAAGCACAAATCAAACAAACGTACGAAAAGCACTAAGAATAGCTCTCCCAGTCTATATGAAGGTATGGAATCAAATTTAAGCCCCCAGTAACCCATGATTCAGTCCATTCAAAGGCGGATAATTCTGATACTTTTTCATTTTATATATTTAGCGATGCAATCACCCACTTTACGACTGTTTTTTTTTTTTTTTTTTTTTTGTCCTTTGCTTTTATGTTGCATCAAATGTTCCGTGGTTCACTTTTTGAGTTACTCACTTGGCTTCCACGTTTTATGTTTGTGCTCTTGACTGTCTTCTTGTTGGAAGTGAGGGCTGCTTCGGAAGTAAGGACCTGGTTAGATGCCTTAAAAACTGCGCTAAAGCTCGTAACCCATGCTAGGGTCCGTTCCAAGTAGGAAAATTCTGGTGCAACTTATGTTTGTTATATTTAGCAATGCGGTCATCAGCCTTGCGGTTGTCCTTTGCTTTGTTTTATATCGGTTCACAATTACGTGCTAGTATTGAGGTGACCTACTTTAAGAGCCCAATAGGCTTCCGGATTTTATGTATGGCATGTTGTCTGCCTTCTTGTTGGATGTGAGATGCTGCTCCAAGCCAGGTTAAATTTTCATAACCCATTTAAAGGCTCCATTCGTTTTGCAGTTGACTGTTCCAAGGAGGTATTTCTATTACACTTTCTCTTCGTTTTCTCGCTGGTTGGTTTCGAGTTTAACGGCCCAGTGAAAGATATTAAGGTCATGTCGAGCCGATCAGCTTACCTAACCACACTTTTCCTGGGCAGGCTTAGTCGTCTAAGCGGTTAATCACTACTTGTGCACATTCTTCCGCCAGAAATCCATTGTTTGTTTTTGTTTGTCAGAAATCCTTTGTTTTCTTTTTTTTTCTCGACGATGCATGATTTTGTGTTGCCATTTCATGTCTATTCAAATCTTTTCTGATGAATTGAGAGGGCTCGGTTATGGAATTTCCTGGATATCTCCATATTAAGTTTTAAGATTATCCATGTAGAGTATCTTGTGTAGTCATGGGTTTAAGTGAAAGTTATTTTTTTTTCAGGTAGAGATATGTATATCGTTAACCATGGGAAAGTCGAGGTACGTATATACATACACTGGCAGTATTGTGCAAATTAATCAATCAAAAATCAAATAAACAAAGCCAAACTTCAATGGCTAGAATATCTTTGGGACCATGGAAATTTGTTCTAGACATGGGTAGTTTGAGGCACTGAGGATTAATGATAGCGCCACTTCAGAAATCAAATGGGGATTATTTAGGGATATTTGTTTGGTCTTCTGTAAAATAATGGTTTGTTGAATGTATTCATTAGAATCGCTTCAACACAATGTGCCTTTTTGTGATAAAATGAATATCCCCAAAACCGTTCTGGGCGATATATTGCTTGTTGAAACCAAAATGAACTCAAACAGTACAAATTTCCTAAAGACATTGAAGAGCACAAAGTACAGCCCAACATTTTCTCTGTCTGCTTCACACAGGTATAAATTCCATTGTATAATATCCTACTGGTATAACTCTATTGTCTGTTTCAGACAGTCGCAAACTTTTGCACCGCATGCATTACTCGCAAAACTATTGATGTACTGTCGTTATGAGGTATATATATTGTCAACGGAACACAAGTACAAATTAAGGCACACGTCCATGTCACTTTTGTTTATTTGGATTTTGCTCATAAAATCTTGAAAATAATTACTAAGAAATTCTGTACAAAATCTAACTACTTTACCCCATAAACTGAGGGTCATGAAGCGTAAAATAAAGAAGTAATGGACAAGATTAAAAAATGGCCCTTACGCTATAAGCGAACAGCGAAGGTCCATATCAACCTGTAAACTTTCGCAATTGATCAGGATTTACTGCATATATCGGTATAATCTACAGTATCGACATTTCGACTGAGTGGACAGGGGATTATTCTATAATATCGAACCTTTCTATAAACACACAGGGAAACCCCTGATCAATTTGCATGGATGTGCAAGATAATCTGGTCCTTCGTTGTTCTTATATGGCATAAGGCCCGTTTCAACATGGCATGCATGTTATAGAAAATGGCTAGGCTTGAAACAACAGCGGAACATTAATAAACACAGTAATTATAAAAAAAACAGGTCATACAATGAATAAAAAGAATATGTCAAATTACACGAAAAGCAGCAAAAAGTGAATTGTTTATAAAAAAAAAACAAAAAAAAAAAACAAAAAAAAAACTTATTAATATTACCATTATAAATAGGTATTTTCTATGTACCATCCAAGCCACAAATCTTTTTGACGTTTATAATATCAGTAGTAAGAGAGTTTTATTTTTAGATTCTGGTGCCAAATGGAAAACATGATCAGCGGACAGTAGTTGCAACCCTTCATTCTGGAAACTATTTTGGTGAAATCAGCCTTCTAAAATTGGAAGACGGTCTCAACAGGTAGTAAATTAGTTATCTGAAGAATACCTACCAAAATTACCAGCGGGAACATGACCTTTATACTATAATGTTATTAACCAAGTAATTTCATATTGGCCCTGTTACAGACCCGAGGTCTGCTGTATTGGCTCGAGGCTGAAGGCCGAGGGCCAGTACAGCTTATCGAGGACCTGTAACTGGGTCAGTATGAAATTACTTGGTTAATGACAATTTTATTAATCAACTTCAATAATAATAATAATTAATAACTTAGGGAAGGGCATATAACTTGATTCATGACAATGCTGTTAATTAAAATTCTATTTTTATTATTATTATTTATTATTGATGTCACTACCCGTCTGATTGACAGCCAGATTGCCAACTGAAATTAACGTCATCAGTTGTAGTGAAATGGACATGGTTTTCCTGAAATAACTCAAAGAACAGAAGAAAACATTCCACCAAAATGGCTTCTCTTTAAATTGTGCTAAAATTGATTTAAATATAGGGAAGGGACATAATTTTCTCAGTTTTACAATAAGGTAGGCAAAACTAGAAGTTCTATTTCGTTTCAGGCAGTTGGACTGTGTATCTGCTAACATGGACCATGTACCATTTAACATGGACCATGTACCATCGCACATGTACCATTCATAGATGGAGCTTGTACTATGGAACATGGTCTATGTACCATCGAACCATGTACTATCAAAGATTTTTATATAATAACTTCAAAACTCAAGCGGATGGCCAACAGGGCCAATACGAGAAAAACGGGGCCAATACAGGATTTTTCCATATTGGCTCTGTTTATTTCGTATTGGCCCTGTTTGTCAGGTTGTTTTGGCGGTATAAAAGCAGTATTATCATAGTTGATTAATAAAACGTCGCATTAACGTTGATGCAACGTGATATGTGACGTTGATGCAACGTCACATGTGACGTTGCATCGACGTAAATGCGACATTGTATAAACACCATGTACCTGCTGGGTATAGTAGGACAAATGCTAGGCATCGGTTTCCATTATATTTAATGTATAATGCTCAGTCTTTGACTAAATAGCCTTAAGCTTTCCGCCACTTCCCAAATTAAACACAATGTTGAAGCAATCCTGTTGTAACACACTGAGTCAACTGTGTTACCATTAAAATATTATATATGAAGCTGACCAGGAAAGGCCACACTCAGGAAATAAAATAAAAATGTAAAAGGTTGCCTTTGGAAACAAAGAACACATTACAGATAGAAAATGGGAGTCTCGGTTTTATCGAGACACTTCATAAGCAGTAATGACGTTTGCAACACTGCTTACGCCTTCTAGCGTATACATGAGCAGAACTCCATTTTTAAAAATACAACTACATTTATGGACCAAATGAAACCAAAGGAAATGAAAATATAATCTGCACTATGAAGAAGTACGGGGAGACTTTTTACGGCCGCCACTAATACCAGCTGCCGTGAAGTAAAATAAAAATCTAAAAGCCTTCTCGAGGCATTGAAAGAAGAAATGAGGAACAAACAATGAACAAACAAAGCGACATATTTTACAGTAACCAACGTTCGAACAAAGAACTGCAACAAAGGAACTGCCTCGGAATGATCAGCTGAAACTAGTTTCACTCCTACGAAACCTCGCTCTTAGTAGACATTATAATATTAGCCGCAATGTCTGAAAATATACTTTAAGCTATATGCGCCCAGCTAAGACTCAGATCACTTTGTCTGAAGAGACCTCAGATCGCTGGCTATCCAAATATGTACAGCAAAGTCTTTGACCACACTATGCGGATGCACAGGCTGATCTGGACACTTTTCAGGTTGTGGCTGATTTATAAAACTGGCTGTTGTTGTAATGTTAAAACTATAATAAATCGGCAGCCTGATAAATATAAAAAGTGGCCGTTAAAGTGTAAGTGGGACATTTGCAAGATGTAGGATTTTCCTGCATAACCTACTGTAACTCGGGTGCAAAACAGGGAAAAGCCAATATCTTACCGAACACTTGCGTATTCATACCAAGACATTGGCTAATACTCAATGTGTATAATGATTTGCATAGGACAAGACTGAATTTTAGCATGGTACGCAGAATCGCAGGTCAAACACTTATCTTCTCTGTTCAAAGATGCTGTAAGTCCTGTGTTCGCCTGGTATAACCAATTTGTTTCACTTGTATAATATAACTACAGTCGACTCTCGTTATCTCGAAGACCAAGGGACTCTCTGAAATACTTCGAGATATCCGTACCTCGACACATCAGATTTGTATAATTGAGGAAAAAATAAAATGAACAACCACATTTCACAAATGAATATGTAATTTTACTCCTGAAATTAGAGATATATTGAAAATATTGCGAAACAGTGGAGAAATTCTTTTCCACAATATTTTGTTACCTGTTGTTAGATTTCCATATTAAAACAAGGACCAGATTTTCACTTCGAAATAAGCGATTATTCGAGATAAGCGAAGTCAAGATAACGAGGTTCGACTATATGTGGATACCCAGGAAAGGCCACAATCACGAAATACAACCCTCCCAAGGTACACAATAAGGTTTGGATGACACGAAACGACATCACACAACAGCAGTCTTTCGAAAACTAGCCCTGAGGTTATAAAACTTTTTTTCGTGCTCAATTCATCTGAGCATGAAATTTGTCTTGCTGATAAATCTCAAATTTCCTACAATTGCAAATTCTTTCTTGCTAAACAAAGCTCAGCATGAACTTTACTCTGCTTATATATGTAAAAATGCCAACAATAGTTGGCATTTTCATATTTATTAGCAGAGACAATTTCATGCGTAGCTGATTTGAGCATGGAAAAAGTTCTATAACCTCGGGACTAGAACGAACAAAACTAAGAGCAACTGCAAGAGAAATACCGCCTTGGACCGGTCAACAGTAAAACCATTGGTATGGATGATCACTATAGCAATGCTATTCAAATTTGCAACTAGGAAATGAATACAGTTACGTAAAAGGTCTAGTTATTGCTGGCATTAAATTTCATTATAAAAATCACCTGAGCCACGTCAAGCGAAAAAGTGCCTTCGAACATGCGCAAAATGTGCATATTCTAAACATCGTGCGCATGTGCAAAGTATCAGACGGGCCTTTGCTCTCTGTTTATACTTTCTATAGTATTCAGTGATTCTGTTAGCGGACAATGAAAACCCTGATCAGGCTGCGCTGATGTGCAGGCTGATCTGGGCCTTTTCTGTCCGCATATGCCTGAAAACACTTTTTCGCATGGCGTAGCCCAATTTTCTCGCATATGAATTGTTGTCTCTTAATTATTCTCAGGAGAAATGCAGATGTAAGAGCCGTGGGATTTTCAGAGCTTCTCAGACTCTCAAGAAGAGATCTTATGTTGGTATGATTGCACTTATTTATCTTATTTAAAGTACAGTATTTGTCTTAAGAGAATTTATACACTTTCAGGGGAGGTGACTGTCAAATTTACTTTTGCCTACCTTCCGAAAAGCTACCTACTCTAAAAGGAAAGAATTTGCTCCGTTAAGAGAACTTTTAGAGTAGAATTCTTTCCAGTAGGGGTGCGATATGCATGAAAGAAGACTAGGAAGTCACAAAAGTTGTCTTCCTTCTGTAAATGATAGAAATCTATCTAGTGTATCCAGTCCCCATTCATCTTATTATTCAAAATATATGTAAAATCCTTCACGAACCTTTACAGTGTTCACATGTAAGGTATGAGCTCAGTAGTCCCATATTACTAGACAATTATATAATGCCAGCACTAAATCGAACTATGGCGTGACTTTTGACGGCTTCAGAAAAAATATATGCTTGCAATGATTTTAGCACTCAATTCTATAAAATCATTCTTCGATGTATAAAGATTGGGTACAACATAAATGTATTACGACAGACTGCGTGCATGGTAGTTAACCCAGTCATGGTTAATTACTTTGCTTCCCTCTTTGGTTGCACGCCGGCGGGCCGAGCCTCAGACTCTTTGACGATTTCGGCCTAAAGACTTTTAAGAGTGGATTGGTGCCTGATGCTCTGGCTCTGGTCAGGCCCACCGGAGTCCAACTGTTGGTTTTCTTTTGCTTCAGCAGTTATTTCTTGCTGTCGAGTCCTCATCGTTGTTTCATCTCTTTGTATACCACGGCAGAACTAAGGGCCAGGGTTGGGTCATGTAAAATCGATTTAAGCCCCTCCCCCCCCCCCCCCCCCCCCCAGTAAACAATTTTACTGACCGTTCCAAGGCGGTGCTTCTGCTGTGGTTTACTGCTTCTGGCATTGTATGTCTTTGCATGTATGCCCTAGTGATTTTTTTTTTTTTTTTTTTTTTTTTTTTTTTTGGATAGCCGTTCGGCAAATTTTTGGGAAAGAAACTGTCCTTTTGGCTTTCTGCTTGTAGAGTTTTGATTGTGGTATCGCTGCTTTTAGTGCGCCCTTCTTACCCTTTGGTGTCTTGGACGGAAGGTGTTAGGTAATTGTATCGAGTCCTAATCATTGCCTTCCTTTCTAATTCTATACACGGCAAGACAAAAGCCCACGAGAAAATGACACAAAGCTAAAGTTAAGAAAATATTATTCTATGGTGGCATATAACTGACATCTAAATATTGAGATACTAAGTCGACTTTTTCTGCTTTTATGTTGACTTAAAATGTATGGCCTGATACTATATCGACTTCCGTTGAGAATGGTAATTGCGACTGCAAGTCGTAATACTGTCCAGAAGTGTCATCCACAACGTCAGCGTCACAAAACACTTTTACAACTATATGTCGACATTATAGTTATTATCTCGACTTCCGGTCATATTATGTAGTAGGATTTGTTGAGAAGATAATGATAGTCAGATAGTGACAATGCCGGTCGAGATACCTAAATTCGGGACGATGTGACGTATTAAGTTTAGGGCTTAATATAGTGTTTGGTGGCATACAGATATTATATAATTATCGTTTCTTGTAAACAACTCTGCGATTGCAATAAGACTGGCGCTGCCTGTGTGATTTTGGTCTAAAAATAAACTTTCACGACTACGAAAACGTATCTCAATGCTAACTGGCAAATCATGACATGTAAAAGAACCGGAAGTCGAGATAATAAAAAATAATAGAAAATAAGTCGTCATACAATATTAACACGCTTTGTTTTCTTGAAGGCAGCTTAGAGCAATATTACGACCTGCAGACGCGATAACCATTATCAACGGAAGTCGATTTAGCATCAAGTCATACATTGTAAGTCGACATAAAAGCAGAAGAAATCGACTTAGTATCTCAATATTTAGATGTCAGTTATATGCCACCATATTATTCACTTTTAGTGGGCATGCACTTCAGTATCTTTGTTGCTCGACATGGCTGTATTCTTTGATTATTGGTTTTCTTCCTATCTTCTTTTCCAATTCTTAAACAATTTGTATGCAATTATATATATAAATGATGCCAAGCAAAGAAAACGCAATTCCAAATGGAATTTTAATAGTTCGATCCAGAGGTGTACGTTTCGCGTAGTAGGTGCCATATCTACGGCGCATTTTTAGAGTGACTGCATCCTATATTTGTTTTTAATTAACAATGTTGTGCTAGTCAGTTATCTCTAAATTTCAGTAGATTTTCACAGTCTATTTATGACGTCATAAACTCACGATTTTTTGAAATCATTAAAATAGCGCCCCATGTTAAATATGCATAATAAAATCTAATGGTATTTTTCTGATATTTGGTTGAGAAATATGAAAAAAAGCAAGAAATATGCTGACAAACTATTTGTTTATCTTGCTTTAAATACAAACAAAGAGACCTTTATTGAGAGCATTTCCTTTGTCCTTTTTTGCGGCGATAAAAATACAAAATCCAATATGATTCGTAAGAGGTAGCATAAAAATGTTTTATATACAATAATGGATTCTAAAAAGAATGAAAATTGAGAGAAATGAACACATTCACAAAACTGAAAACAGCAGAAGTGTCAAGTTTTCTGGGCCAATTACATTCATATAAATTTTCAAAAAAAACCGAATGGGCTCAATAACCGCAAAGGACCAGAAAATATATATTACACTATAGTGAAGTACGGGGAGACGTTTTACGGCCGCCACACGGCACTGATACCAGCTGTTGTGGAGATAAACAGATTCTAAAATGAATACAGAATATAAGTGAAGACATCCAGGAAATGCCACAGTCACGAAGCACAGCCCTTTCGAGGCACCAAAAGAAGGAGAAATGAGGAACAAATAAGGACAAAACAAATGCCACATATGAAAACACGGACGAATTGCAACAGAGAAGCCGCCTTGGAGCAGTCTAGAAAATTACTGGGGATTTTTACAAGTTTTAGTCTCGCCAAACCTCGCCCTTAACTCCTGCTGCAACTCCAAACAGTACGGCAATACAAACAGAAAGAAAACAGAAAGCAAAGTGGGCAGCCATTGAAGACGATGACCACAGTGCTTGTATCATAACATGAAAACAGTAAGCATAGTGGGCAGCCGTAAAGCGGCGGCATAAGGGGGAGGGACGGGGCGGGGGGTGGGGCGGGCATAAAGACTTTTGGCTACTCATCTATCGTAAAATGTATATCGCTGCAACGTTTTTTGAACACGATTACAACCTTTAATGCATGTCGTTTGCTGTTATCTTTGTACTGTCATATTAAATTTACGAGTATCATAAGCAACGAGTAACAAAGAAAATGTCGTTTATGGCATCTAAAATTATTTTAGTTTATTATCCATCAATACATGTTGTTTTTACGTATATTTTTCAGGCTCTGGTAGAATACCCGAATGCCAAACGGATTTTGGAAAGCCAGGCAATAGAAAGGTGAGTATTATGTTAATGTTGGTGTTTAATTTTCCTATATTAGGGCAGTTTTGCAAATGGAATTATTGTTTATAAACTATTAACGGAGTCAATAAAATTGATATTTTTACTTTTTTACATGTGTCCTTTGCTTTCAAAGATCCAGTTTTCTCAAAATTATACACAGTTACGCTAGTGTAAAGTGCCGTATGACGGTCATACAACGCCTCCCCGTACTTCAAAGCAAAGACGTATAAAATTACTATATAATTAAAATGTATTATTTACGTCCTTGTTCAAAGTACATGTATTGTAGTTTATTCTTTCTAGTTCTTTGAGCCTATTGTGAATGATTTGAAAATAGAATATCACTCAAGCCGGTGCAAGGTCTTTTATTTTTGCATTCTTTAATATTTCTGTTTTTCCTAGAATTTGAAAGAAAAACAAAACAACAAGTAACTCTTTGGATACAACCCAGCGGGCACATGACGTTTATACAACGTCGCCTTAACGTTGAGCCTACCTTGTATAAACGTCATGTGCCCGCTTGGAAGTAATAACCAGCATCGAAAATGTTATATTACTAACTCCGTCTCCACCCTTTTATTCCAACCCCTTAGGCTTAATAGTCATCATGAAAACATACCTATATAATTGTGACCCCCTTAAACCCCACTTTTATATAGTAAATATAAATCTGGGGTTTACAGGGGTATACATTATTTTTCCTATTTCTGCTCAAAACATAGATTGTGGGTACTCGTTAGAACCGCCTCAGTTCAAAACATAGATTGTGGTACTCGTTAGAACCGCCTCACCGGGGCGGTTCTAACGAGTACCCACAATCTATGTTTTGAGCAGAAATATGAAAAATATCAGAGGTTTTTATCTGATTTTTTTTTTCAGTTTTTTGGAGGTGAAATTTTCTACATATTTGCATTGGCGTGTTTTCGTAATGAAAACAGACTGATCCAATTACCTTAGAAGTAGGTCTGTGACACGAAACATATAATCATTTCATCACCACTTAATATAATCACTGTATAAATTTATGTGAGTGGACCAAGCGCTATCATTCACACAAACCATATACATAAAAAGTTAAGATGTCCAGGAGAAGCCATACTCACAGAACATAGCACAACAACGCCACCAAGAGGAAGTGTAAAGAAACAAAAATGGACAGACATCACACATGTAACAAACCAAACAAAGCGAATTAGCCAGCTCACTCTTCCACAACGAAGCGATCTCAATGTGAGTGGGGACTGAATGATAACCATCTCCAGCCTTAGAACGGTCAGTAGGTAAACCGAATTCTGAAAATTTTACTGACACCAGTTCTTCAACCTGGATTCAAATAGTGTGTATATTACGACGCAATACAACAAAGCACAACCAAAACAAACAGAAAGCAAAGCGGGCAGCAACTGAAGGTGACCGCAGTGCTGGCATCAGAAAGACACAAGAAAGCAAAAACAGACAGTAAAGTAGGCAGCCGTTCGGCTAAAATTAAAACAGAACTTAACATGCAACTAGGGGACACAAAAAATTACAGCGAGGGGGCGGGGGTGGGGGCACAAAATCTTACAAAGAACGAACAACACGAGAAACGCTGCCTTAGAAAATGGATTAAAGCCCAGGCCAACGTAATACTCTATGCCAAAACCAATGTCCTAATCCCCTTTAAAGAAAGGAACAAACTGATCAACTCAGTCTGATGATGGGTTACGCATATGCAGCAAGCACCGACAGCTAATTATCATTACTACCAATCTTAAACTCAAATCCACCTTCCCCACCCTCCTCCAAAAACCAGTCATGGTCTGCATCATAATCCACGAAATAGCAATTTTCAGTAACAGAAGCAGTTAAGACTTGTATACAACACCCATTTAAACTGAGAATGGGTCATGTTTGCTTGGTGAAAGAGCCTATTGAACATATCTGGACAGACATTAAGTTAGAGCTCTTCACATTGTAATATAATAAGGCGTGAAATATGTTATTTTTTGTTCAGCTATAAACATTTTATTATCACAATCTGAATGCCTGTTTTCCAATACATGTTCGAGATATAGCGTTAAATATATTCTGTTATATGATGTGGTACAGTCCATTGCCTTGGCATTACCGTATAGAACAAGGAGCATGTAACTTGCAAATGGCACTTATTCACTGACACGGTTCGTTACCAATAGATTGTTTACCTGATAAAGTGGCTTAATTAAACATAAAATAATACTACAAAAGAATACTAAGATCTTAATTTGGTGTGTAGAAATTTAAACAAAAGTCTAATTATATATCAAGAACTTATACCAAGTACACAAAACTATCACTCCATTTCGTACTGTAAAATGCTGGCTTTGTTAATAACAAAGCAGCATTTTTCAGTACGAAATGGCCTGATAGTTTTGTATTTTGTACATATATCTATCTACAGCGTTGTTCAATCCTTCATTTCAGAGTGCATAAAACAAAAATAGTTAGACGGGAGTGTGGCACTGACATTCCTACAGTTCCTGAACCTACACATCAAGAAGAAAAGCCATTAAAAAAGTCTGACCTGCTCCTTCAAGTGATCAAAAGCGACAATTTCCAGAGACTCATGTCCTCAAAAAGTAAGCCCAACGGGCACATGACATTTATATAACGTCGGCTCAACGTCGATGCCACGTCATGACGTTGCATCAACGTTGAGCCGACGTTGTATTAACGTCATGTGCCCGCTGGGAGACACTTACGAGACAGATAACCAAGTTACTGTATTTACCCTAAATACATGTATTCAGAGAATTTTTTAGACAATTCTATCATGCATACAGCTTTGACCTAAAACATAATGAAGATACCTAGGAAATGCCTTCCTGAGGCACCAAAAGAGGACAAACAACAACAAAAACGCCACACACACTACCACCGACGCGCGAACGAAGAAGGACCGCAATAGAGGAAACACCGACAATGAAACAGATTAAAGAGGGAACATTCATGTATTAGTCCAAGCACCGACTCACTATCGTGCAATTAAAGAAAGTAGTAAAATTATCAACTATAAGTAGACGGCGGGTTAGGCCTCAGATTCTATGATGGTTCCAGCGTAAGGGCTTACTTGAAATTTAATTTTGGGTAATGTTGGTTGGTACTTGATGCTCTATCTTTGGTCGGGCCCACCGGAGTCTAAATGTTGGTTTTCTTTTGCTCCAGCATATCACTTGTTTCGTGCTGTTGATCATCGTTGTTTCATCTCTGTAATTAGTTGATTTTTTTTTTATTCTCGGAGATGTAGCACTGATGAGTTAGGAAGCCTTCATGCGGACTGAACAAATTATGTGTCTAAACCGCAGCAGAAGTAAGGACGAGGATTGTGGCCACGCAAAATCGATTTAAGCCCCACAGTGAAATACTTTTCACTGACCGTTCCAAGGCGGTTCTTCTGTCATGGTTTATTTTTGTTATGTTCGTCTTTGAATGTGTGTGTGTGTCGCTTACATCGTTTTGTTTTGATAGCCATTTGGCCACTTTGTGGGAAAGTAATTGTCCGTTTGGCTTTCTGCTAGTGATGTTTCCATTTGGGCCAGGTTATTTCGTGTTTGTGTTTCTTTCCCTTTGATGTCTCTGATGGGAGGAGTGGGATAATTGTATCGATTCCTGATCATTGCCTTCCCTTCTATTTTACAACCATGCGTGCAGTTTATCGCAGAATATTAATGTTGTAACCTATCTTTTTATATCGAGTAACAATCCCCATCAACTTTTACGTAAAATCAGCCCCACAACATTTTTTATGAACTTATGGACTCAGTCACCATAACAAAAGGTAAAAGAAAAGTCCAGGGAGCGCCACAATTACAAGTCGCAGCCTTCCCCCCACCCCCTCACCCCCGACACTAAGAGGAAGAGGAAACAGACAAAACCAAACATGCGCAAATCGAACAGACACACGAAAAGCACCAAGACCAAACCCCACCCCATCCCCCTCCCCCAAGCGCAGTCATCGCAATGCCCAAAGGATCGAAAAACACAAGAGCAAAACAACACCAGGCAAACTCCAAACCGCCCCGCGGAACAAACCACAAAGCAACAAAGTGTAAGATTAACACCGGGACCGACGACCCAGAACGGTCAGCAGAACAAATCATCGGGGGTCTAAAGCACTTTTACAGCTAGCCAACTTCACCCTGGGTCCCGATGCTATTCTTAATACAGAAATACATAAAAAAAATCAGTTCGCATAAAGGGTCCCAACTCAGTAAATACATCAAAGCGAAAACATTAAAATCAAATTAATCACTTTGATAAACAAAGACGAGTACTCGTGGCTAATTCTACTGTGTGCCAGAGTAAATGAAAACTCATAGTTGAACCATGGCGGGCCAAGCCAAAGACATATCGTCAAGCTCCAATCCCCACTGGTTAAAGATTTACGAAGAGGCCGTCATTGAGTCTGAGGCCCGAACCGCCGTCGTGCAATTAAAGAGTGAAGCATAGCCATCAACAATAAAACTCAGGCTCGGATAGGTTCTCTATCTGGCTGCCTGATATATGTCAGATGTTTGATCAGGATCTACACTGTCTGATCAGACATTACGAAAACATGCCTATTTAAATATACTGAAAAATTTACCACCAAAAAATGAAAATTTTAAGATAAAAAATTATGATATTTTTCATATTTCTGTTCAAAACATAGATTGTGGGTACTCGTTAGAACCGCCTCGGCGAGGCGGTTCTAACGAGTACCCACAATCTATGTTTTTGAGCAGAGAAGAAAACTAATGTTTACCCCTGTGAACCCCAGTTTTACTATATAAAAGTGGGGTTTAAAGGGGTCAAATTTATATAGGTACGTTTTCGTGATGCCTGCCCCTCCAAACATTTAGGATAAATATAGTATCACCCTAGTCTCCTTACAAACTTACCGTAACTTCCCTAGATATTCAGACACATAATTCATTACTGTGCATGTTCTAAGCCTTGAATAAATCTATTTGACTTCCTGGCGATGTTTCTCAAAATGTCATCGGAATGGCAAAACATACAGACTCTTGATAGTCTGATTTGGTATAATTATTTGTTAGGCAATCCTGTTATAATATGTAGAATAAAAAGGTAAGCCCTGGTCGCAGCAGCTGTCATTTAGTGGCGGTCGTAGAACGTCGTCCCTTGCCTCGATATGTTGCTGATATTATTAAATTTTCTGGTCATTTTGGACTATTGAGCTGATACGTTATATCGTCTACTGAGCGCAAAAAGTCAGTAACTCCCATTAAAATATATAAGGAGTTACTGACTTTTTGCGCTCAGGTGACGATATGTGAAATTAGAGTTCCAATCAAAGTTGCAAGAAGACATGAGGGATGTTACCTTACTTTCATTATTCCTCTTTGATCTCTCCTGTATATCCAAAGGGTCCCTGCTTCGGATATATTTGTTAAAGGCAAATATGCTTTGACGTTATCATTATATAAATGTATACGAGCTGCAAGCCTCTCATTCGGGTCCCACACACATCATCTCCTTTGGGATCATTGGACCCATTGTGGTAAATTTGAAAATGGAGTTCTGTTCATGTATACGATAGAGGGCGTAAGAAGTATTGCAAACTTCATTACTGCTTATGTAGAGTCTCAATAAAACCGAGACTCCCATTTTCTATTCTGTAGTGTGTTCTTTGTTTCCAAAGGAAAGCTTTTTGACGCTTCTTATACGATTGTTGTATTCGCTTGTTTTTGGTGTCTATGGCAGGGAAATAAAAATATAAAAGGTTGCTTTTGGGAACGAAGAACACACAAAAGAACGAAAATATTCATACACAGCAATGTAGTTTGCAATGCTGCATATGCCCCTTAGAACCGGTTTTAAGCGGTATTCGATTTTCAAAGTAATCAGAATGGGCTCAATGGTCGCAAAGGAAATAAAAATATAATTTGCACTATGGTGAAGTACAGGGAGATACTTTACGGCTGCCACACGGCACTTAACACTAACTGTAGTGAAGTAAAATAAAAATCTAAAACATTTCATACTTTGTAACCAGGAAACTCACATTTTGATCGTTTAAGTAGGTCCAAGCACTGATTGTACAATACGGGGAAATCGTTCAAAACTAAAATTAATGAACTATTTTTTTTTTTTTTTTTTCAGAGTCGGAAGCAACGGAATTGCGTAGTATTTTGTCAGAACTGAAACAGTTTGACAGTCAGGTATAGTAACATTTTATATCTGTTTTAACTCTTTCGATATTACGGGTGATAATAAGCGGCTTTTGTAAACAATGTTGATCCAGATGGGACGGTTTATGATGACCCGCTTCATCAGAATCTAAATTCTTGACATTCACTCCTTGAATTTTAGATATGAATTTATTTCCAACAGACAGGTTATTCAAAGGTGCAGAAGACATTTAGCGCCGAAAGGGTTAAAATGAGTATCATCATGAGAATACCACATAATCTAATTGTATACCTGGATACATCATCATGAAAATACGACATAATCTAATTGTATACCTGGATACAAATAGCAAATTACGCTACTTCGTTTAACCCATTTATGCCTAGCGTCCTATAAAAGGGACATTTGCAAACAATGTAGACCCAGATCAGACGCCACAGAATGCGGGTCTATACTGTTTGCATTAAATAAAAGAACTTCTAAAAAAACATGGTAATAATAAAAACTAATTAGACACACCTTCAATTAGAAATGGGCCTGTCCAAAGGGTTTAGGTAGAAGTTCATTCGGCGTTAATGGGTTAAGTATGCGTTTAGCCCACCAAAGGATATGAGCCGCAACATGAGAAAATGTACCTTCCGACACTTGCTCCCAACGAAGGCGAATCAGCCTGCACATCCGCACAGTCTGATCAGAGTCTTTGTTGTCTGCATGAAGAAACTTTACAGCCTTGGCTAACCAAAATTCGCCCGGTGACAATTCTAATCAGACTGTGCGAATATGCAAGCTGATCTGAATCTTCGCTCGGCGCACATGTACAAAGTACGTTTTCTGATGTGGCGGCTCATACGAATCTCCTTGAGTGACTGTGATTTACTATTTCTAGAGTTACCTCGAAAATGATAAACAGGTCTTACCAGCTCGAAAATGTAAACATTTTATTTCTAGGCATTATATGGACTAGAATATCCTATCTCTTATCAACTGTATCAATTGTATTTGTTTGTTTGTTTGTGTTGAGGTTTTACGGCCCAGTCAACCCAATATCAATTGTATTACTTAACCCTTAAAGCGCCAAGAAAAACTGCATCTGAAAATGTCGTCTGTTTATATCGTCTGCTGAATATTCTTGCAAACTTCTCAAAGCTATTTTTTGCATACCGCAAACAGTGTGGTCCCAAATCAGACTGCTCCTAAAGGAGCAGTCTGATCTGGGTCCACACTGTTTGCAGAAGTGACTTTTAAAGTCACAAGCAGAAGACAAAGCAGACGACAATTGTTGTGATTGGCGCTTTAAGGGTTAAGTTCCGTCCACTTTTATTGTCCACTAACTGATATATCAGTAAATCTTCTGACTGGGTGGCTGTTCATAAGCGTCATATATAAAACAGCATACACGACTAGTTTTAAAGCTCTTTGCTAAACAGAAAAGGTAAGAGAAAAGTCCAGGGTGTGCCACAATCACAAGCCGCAGCCCTTCCCAGACACTAAGAGGAAGAGGAAACAGACAAAACCAAACAAGCGCAAATCGTACAAACGCACGAAAAGCACTAAGATTAGCTCTCTCTTCAGTTAGCGAGGTAATCGCAATGCTAGAAGGACTTTTTGAAAACACAAGAACAAAGTAACACAAGGCAATACTTAAAATAAATCGCCTCGTACAATAAACCACAAAGCAAAAAAGAGTTAGACTAACGCCGGGACTCCCGGAACCTGTAATTTTGCCTTTGTTCCTACCAGAAAGCAAAATTTAAAAGTGGACTTTTCCACGTACTTCACTATAGCGTAGTTTATATTGTCTGGTCCTTTGTGATCATTGAGTCCATTCCGGGAGTTTTTAAATTTTATATTAGGGCTCACTGATGTGGCCTAATTGGCCGAAACTAGCTTGTCTGGCCCAGAAATATTAATACTTTAGGTGTTTACAGTAGTTTTGTGAGTATTTTCATTGCTTTCATGGGTCATTCTTTCTAGAATCTTGTTATGAAACATGTATTAAGACAAACATAAACCCTTTAACCCTTTAAAGCGCCAATCACAACTATTGTTGTCTGCTTTGTCTTCTGACATTTACTTTAAAAGTCATTTCTGCAAACAGTGTGGACCCAGATCAGACTGCTCCTAAAGGAGCAGTCTGATCTGGGTCCACACTGTTTGCCTGTATGCAAAAATAGGTTTGAAAAGTTTGCAAGAATATTCAGCAGACGACATAAACAGACGACATTTTCAGATGCAGGTTTTCTTGGCGTTTTAAGGGTTAAATGCAAACTATAAAGCCTTTTGGTTAGCAAGTTCGGTACATAATAAAACATACTATTCTTTGTTTTCAGACTACCAAAAATAAGTTAGAGTTACTTAAAACAGAGGTAAGTGTTTGGTAATTAAAAACAATATTTAACAGCTTTCAGACATCTAAAAAGGTAGAAGCAAATTCACAGAATACTTACCGGGAGAACAGTTATAGATTTTATTTAAAGTGTATACCGAATGAGATTAAATAACCTAAATATGCCCACATGGACATACACTTATTCAATACAACAGCTTTTCAAGTGAATCATTTTGACATATCATAATGGTTTGATAAATGTACACACGTCTACTTTGTCAGTTTCTTTAAATGCCGGATAGTACATATCTTCTTAATTTGTTGTTTTGTAGAAGTATAAAATTCATTGAATATATTTCCACAACGCAAGACTGACAAATATGTTTTCTCCTGTTTTGGTACAGCTGTTTTTGTTGTTGTTGTTTTTTTTTCTATTACCTATACATGATGCTCTCAGAGATGTGTCCTGACATCTGAACTGCAACGTCAGAAAATGTCCTTTGGCATGTGCACCCAGAGAAGATTAAAATCAGCTTACGCATCTGCGCAGTCTGACCAGAATCTTCACTGGGCCCATTTTGTATAGCCAATGATGCAAAGTTTTTTCTAACGTCCAACCAAGACTGATCAGACTGTGCGCAAGCTGATTTGAGTCTTCGTTTGGCGTACATATCAGAAGGTACATTTTCTCACAATACGGCTCAATTATGTCTGTCGTTTATTCAGAAAGACACTCTTGAAGCAGAACTACAGTCGACAAAACAAGAACTAGAAGCCTTAAAACAACGGTATGAAAAACTTACCACGGTCTATATTGATGATGGTATATTATCATCAACAACAAACCCCAAAGACCAGATACAAATCCAAAGACGAAAAAGTTCTGGTGGACAAGTCCGAGCATTAAGTACATGGAATAAGACATCTCAATACCTGCCTAATGGCACCCAGTCTATGGTGATGGATGAAAGCAACATCGGACGTTCCCATCTTTCGTACTGTAAAAATAAATGTAAATCAAAGACAATAAGTATGAAAAATGTGCCTAAATCTAAAACAGAAACTTCGAACAAATGTTCAGTCCTGCATCAGAATTCTACGTCTGACTTAGTTATGACCTCACAAACTGCAATAGAAAACGTAGAATCAAATTCCCTAACTATTATTCCAAATGATATTAGTAAAATATCTGATGTGAATATGAATGAAGAATTTGAAGCTGAAAATGCAGATAACTTGACTACTACACTTACCGTTCTGGAGAACATCCTAACTTTAGATCATGACCTGGTTCATTCTGAATCTGATGACAGCGATATGTCTAGTGAAACAAGTGAAGAGGCTATTAGCTAGCAGTGAGAAACATGTAAAAGTAGACTACTAGACTTGCTCTGCAAGCAAACAGGGTCTGATAATAATATAAATAGGAGATAAAATGCAAAAAGAACTTGTTATAATTTGAAAGACGGTAACAACTACGAAAATACTTATTTAGACTAAATGCTTAGCAGGAGACTATGATAAATGCGTGCTGAAGCTGAGTTTGCAATAAAAATATGGACAGCGTCAAGTGAAAAAATGCCTTCAAACATGCGCAGAATGCGCAGATTCAGATCATGCTGCGCATGCGCAAAGTATCATTCGGGCCTTTCCTCTCCAGTCAAAACATTCTGTAGTATCCAATGATTCTGTTGGCGAACAGTGAAGGCCTTGATCAGACTGTGCGGATTTGCCCGAAGACACGTTTTCGCATGGCGCGGCCCAGATGCGTGTTTATCAGGAAAACATGCCTATATAATTATGACCACCTTAAATCCCACTTTTATATAGTAAAACTGAGGTTTACAGGGGTATGCATTATTTTTCTTATTTCTGCTCAAAACATAGATTGTGAGTGCTCGTTATATAGAACCGCGAGTATCCACAATCTATGTTTTGAGCAGAAATATGAAAAATAGCAGAGTTTTTTATCTGAAAATTTTCAGGTTCTTTTTGGAGGTGAAGTTTCCTATATATTTGAATAGGAGTGTTTTTGTAATGTTGAAGCCGAATTTGTAATAAACATATTATCTTAAACCAAATTAGCAAAAGTCATCTTAGTGTAGTTTTTATTTTTATTTTCCTTGCAATCATTGAGCTCATTCTGATACCTTGGTAAATCGAGTTCAGCTTAAACTGGTGCAGGGAAAGCTTCCGCAGCCTTCTATAGTGCAGATTATATTTCGTTTCCTTTGGGATCATTGGGCTCATTGTGGAATCTTTGAAAATGGAGTTCTACTCATGTATGCGCTAGAGGGCGTAAACAGTGTTGCAAACTTCATTACTGCTTATGAGGAGTCTCAATAAAACCGAGACTCCTATTTTCTTATCTGTAGTGTGTTCTTTGTTTCCAAAGGCAATCTTTTTAACGTTTATTTTACCACACTGCAGCTGGTGCTAGTGCCGTGTTGCGGCGGTAGAACGTCTCCCCGTACTTTACCATGGTGCAGATTATATTTCCTTTGGGATTTTTGGGCCCATTGTGGAATCTTTGAAAATGGAGTTCTGCACATGTATACGCTAGAGGGCGTAAGCAGTATTGCAAACTCCATTACTGCTTATGAAGAGTCTCAATAAAACCGAGACTCCCCTGTTCATATCTGTAGTGTGTTCTTTGTTTCCAAAGGCAATCTTTTTGACGTTTGTTTCAGACTGTTGCATATTAAGTCTCAATGAATCGAAACCCTGATTTTCACATAACCATTTTGACAACTATCCCGAGCAATGTTTTCGTATGAAAGATATCACGACAACAATTTCCGTCGTAACACGGCTGTGTTCCAAGTTTGTTCGAGGTTGGTATATTTGTCAAAATACAAGATAGTATTACCAACTTTTTTTTATTTCATTCCGAGTATCTGCATGTTTCATCAAAATCTGTCCATTTCTGGATTGATCATTTATGCTTACCGGTCTCGTTCAAAATTCCACGCAAATAGTGTGAACATATGAAAAAAAAGGTAAGAGAAAAGTCCAGGGAGTGCCACAATCACAAACCGCAGCCATTCCCAGACCCCAAGAGGAAGAGGAAACCGACAAATCTAAACAAGCACAAACCGAACAAATGTACGAAAAGCACTAAGATTAGCTCTCTCTTCCCCAAGCGAGGTAATCGCAATACTAAAAGGACTTAAAAACACAAGAACAAAATGACACACGGAAAGACATACAACAAATCGCCTCGTAGAATAAACCACAAAGCAACAAAGAGTAAGACCGACACCGGGACCACCGCCTTAGAACGATCGGTAGAGCAAACAACCGGGGGGGTGGGGGGAGGGGGGGTTTAAAGCACTTTTACAGCTAACTAACTTCACCCTGGGTCCCGATGCTACTCTTAATATAGAAATACATAAAAATTCGCTTCGCATAAAGGCTCCCAACTCAGTCAATGCATCAAAGCGAAAACATAAAAATCAAATTAATCACTATAATAAACAAAGACGAGTACTCATGGCTAATTCTACTGAATGCCAGAGTAAATGAAAACCAATAGTTGAACCACGGCGGGCCTATGACTAATCATTGTGAATACCAATACAAAAATAAATACTTATTTGATGATGGTATCATGTCAAATACGCATTCGAAATGCATATTAACAAAAGTCAAAAAGGGTTGCCTTTGGAAATAAAGAATACACAAGATCACGAAAATCGGAGACTCGGTTTGATTGAGTCTCTTCACATGCAATACTGTACTTTGCGAGGCTGCATACGCCCCCTAGCCCCGGCTTAAGCGGTATAAAATAAATGTAGGTTTGTTTATTTTGTTCGGTTTTACGTCGCTTCAACACTCTTACAGTCATATCTCGACAGTGTCTGGATGTAGCAGGGAATTCATTGCTTATTTTTGAGTGCTGCCTCACTGAAATATCACGCCCCATACACGTGACATGATATCCTACTCAGTCACATTATACAGATACCACGCTGACAGGTTCTGTTTCCTAGCTCTATTTTCTTAATGCTGAGCGCCAAGCGAAAGAGCAGCTAGTACCACTTTTAAGGTCTTTGGTATGACTCGGCCGAGAATCGAAACCCATAACCTCTAGCCAAAAAGCGGACACTCTACCAGTTAAGCCACTGTGTCAGTAAATATAAGGGCTTTGCGACATGTTGACCTAAAAAGATAAAAAATATATATTAGTGAAGATACCTAGGAAATGCCACTATCAGGAAGCACAGCCCTCCCGAGGCACCAAAAGAAGGAAATATAAAGAATAAATAATGACAAAACAAACAAAAGTCTACTCTGTTTAGTATGAAGGTGCTCACTTAAATACCTGGGCCCAGTTGTTCAAAGCTAACGACGTCGTTAGTTAACGATTCGTTAAAATTTACATCGAGTGATATGCAAATATGCTGAAATTTATTGCTGTAAAAATGTGAGTAGCTTTTGCAGTGTGCAAAAGCTACTCACATGTTTTCAGCAAAAAAATATCAGAATATTGTATATTGAATCCGCTAAAACAGTTAACGAAATGACCCTTAACGAGTTAAGCTAACGATGCTTTGAACAACTGGGCCCTGGTGCATATCTATTTCTCTGCACAGCAGTATATGTTTTAATGCGTCAGCCAAAAAGTCAAAATGAGATGCGCGATGCAATAAGAATGGGCACTGGTTCAAAAAGCAATGAAGGCATTTGCAATCTGATCTGGGCCTTCACGAGTACGAATTAAGACTATGCCAGGCCTCTCCTGTATGCATCTGCACTGAAGAACATTTTATGGCTCCAATTGCAGGCAGTAATAATGTGAAACATATTCATCTAGAGAAAACAGACTGAACATCATAGGCAGCAAAAGCAATAGCATCAGGTCCTTCACTCTTCATCTACTGGATATTGTAGAACTCAATGAAGAACAATGGTCAGTTTGTGTGGATGTTAAACTGACCATACACATCCCTTTTCTTATATGGAATTAAAATTCCCTTTTGCATGATGTGGTTCGTCTTTTGTAAATGGCATTATAAGCTTACAACAACAAAAAAAAACAAACTTAGAATGCTTCCAGCCGTATGCAAACAACAAAGAAGATATTGCAGTAAGGCGAGGATTTCCCCTAATTGGCTCGGGTGTTGAAGACTAGATTTCAGAAATTACTATATTCAAATTTTTACTACATATTCCGGTAGCCTGATGTCTGGATCATAGCAGAAAGGACAATTTATGTTTCTGGCTATGATTATGAGGAGATAAGTCAGTCCTGCTTACCCCACCCCAAAATCTCCTAAATTAATCACATGTTCAAAGCGATGGGAATTACGTTTAGTTACCTTTCTTTGGGAAACAGTCCTTGCATCAGAATGACGAGAATGCAACACTGATTGGAGCTTATGGTCAAATGAATACAGTCAGTGTGCGTGTCTGGTATATCTGACTTGAATTCTTTCTCATTTCCGGTTAAAATACAAAACTGAACGCGTTTTGTAAAAGTTGTTATAAAAATATGTTTACCCCCAGACCCAAGATACCCTTTGGTGTAGATATTTCCCTGACATACGTAATATATATGAATGGAAACTTGGGTCTAGTGGGGGCAATTAAACGTGTAAATCAAATTCAGTCGCTGTAATGAAACAAGCATGAGTGTTCGTGGCAATCGCCTAAGCTAAAGAAAACCACTAGTTGATCCACGGAGGGTCCGGACAAAGACACAACATTAGGCATCAACCAACTGAAACCAGGTGATAGTTTGCCAACATTGTTTTATTGACGGTGTTAAAGAAAAAATATGTGTGAAGACACCCAGTAAAATCACGAATCAGTCCTCCTGAGGCACCAAAAGAAGAAGAGAAGAGGGTACAAATAATGACAAAACAAAAGCCACATATGAAGCCACAAACGCACAAATAAAGAACTGCAACAGAGGAACCGCCTTGGAACGGTAAGTAGGAAAGCTACTGTGGGTGGGTTTGGGGGTCGGGGCATGTGCCTTAAACCAGTTTTACTCACAGGAAACTCGCCTGATGCAGCTCTAAACGTTAAAACAATAAAAACAGACAGACAACCGACACACGACCAAAGAATAACCGCAACAGAGGAACCACCTTTATAGCACTGGGGGTCGTATGCAGCCTCGCAAACTAGTGTTGCATATAAAGAGACTCAATCAAACCGAATCTCCGATTTTCGTGATTTTGTGTGTTCTTTGTTTCCAAAAGCAATCCGTTTTGACTTTTATTTCGCTTTTGGCCAGGTGAAGAAATTTATGGTAATAGGGCTCACACAGGCTGTACATATGCGCAGTATATATTACTATAAATGGTCCGTCATTGAAAATAAACTGGCCGACATAAGCGATAAATTAACGAGGCGATTTGTTTTGCGTCTTGCCTTGAGTTTTGTTCTTGTGTTGTTGTTTTTCAGTCCTTTTAGCATTGCGATTACCTCGCTTGGGTAAGAGAGAACTAATCTTAGTGCTTTTCGTACGTTTGTTCGATTTGCGCTTGTTCGGTTTTGTCTGTTTCCTCTTCCTCTTGGTGTCTGGGAAGGGCTGTGGATTGTGATTGTGGCACTCGCTGGACTTTTCTATTACCTTTTTCACTCATGTATGATATGTGTAGGTGGCCGCATGTGGAAAGACAGGAGACAGGAGCATATACACGATGTTTTGAGCATTTAAACAAGGTAGGTGTTAGGGCTAGCATGGACTAAGCTGGAGGAACAGAGATCTGTAATAAACTTCCTGCTTTTAGAAAGTGGAAAAACCTTGCCACATTTGTCAAAGATTGCCGGTTTTTCTAAAGCCTGCATATCCCGTTCAACATTTTATAGCCGGTTTTCACAGCTTAGGGAGGGCAGGGCAAGCGTGAAGGACAAGCCTAGGTCAGGGAGGCCCGCTGAGGCAGTGACACCACAATGGCCCGCTGAGGCAGTGACCCCCTCAATGGCGGCGAATGTTGAGGTTTTGTCAACAAAGACCGCGGAGTGACATTGCAGGAGGCAACTAATCAGTTTATCATCAGTAAAGCGTCGGCACATCAGATTTTACACGAAAAACTAAGACAAAGCAAAAGTGCTAGGTGGGTGCTGAAACAGCTTACAGAAGACCAAAAGATATCGAGGATGACCATAGCAAAAGAACATTTGGGGCGTTTTAACCATGATCAATCACGTTTTGTTGTCACTGGGGATGAAATGTGAGTCCATTATGTTGAACCTGAAACAAAAGCTCAAAGCAGTGGAAACGAGCTGGTTCCCCACCTCCCAAGTTTTAAATTGTTTCCACCTGCTGGCAAGGTTTTGCAGTTGCTTTTTGTGATTCACGTGGAATATTTCTGGCTCATTTCATGTCAAAAGGTCGAACTGTGACTGCTAGATACTATTCAGAAGTAATTTTAACAATCTTAAAGAAAAACTGAAAAAGTTGCATCCAAGACTAGCCCAGAAAAAAAGTCCTTTTGCATGACAATGCCCTTCATACTGCCTCCTGTACAGTAAAACTTATCAACTCCTTCAAGTGGCAATTTTTGTCCGACAGCCCAGACCTTGCCCCCTGTGACTTTTGTTTTTTGAACTGAAAAAGAGGCTCGCTGAAAACAAATATGAGACCAGTAGTATGTCTATTTCATGGTTTGTAGTGGGAATACAATAGCTCCCACGAAGGTGGCAAAAATGTGTAGACGTAGGCGGGGAAAACTTTTAAAAGGAATAAGAATTTTTGATAAATATTATTAACGATTTTTGAGAAAGAACAAATTGTGGATATTTTCCAACCGCCCCTAGTTTCTGCACTTCACTGCATAATAATTGACGGAGTGATAAGCAGAATATGAACAATTTTCTTACCTGTTTTTTTCCGAAACCACGTCACAAAATCACGGGTACACTATCATCGAAATCACGTTTACCCACCGTGCAACTGATATCAGTTTAGAAGGGATGTTGCAGAGAAAAATAAAGCATGCAATTTACGGTTTATTCTACGAGGCGATTTTGTTTTATGTCTTACCTTGTGTTATTTTGTTCTTGTGTTTTTCAGTCCTTTTAGCATTGCGATTACCTTGGGGAAGAGATAACTAATCTTAGTGCTTTTCGTACGTTTGTTCGATTTGTGCTTGTTTGGTTTTGTCGGTTTCCTCTTCCTCTTGGTGTCTGGGAAGGGCTGCGGTTTGTGATTGTGGCATTCCCTGGACTTTTCTCTTACCCTTTTTTTACATTGGAAAAAGGAAAATCCGTGATAAAATGCAAAATTTTTGAGCCAATTTCAAAGATGTATATCCAAGTTCATATTTTTTTATGATCAAGGCAAATAGTGGTCTCTTTTGACTTTGCCAGAAGGCTGTGTAGACTTTGCCTATTTTACTACACTGCAGCTGGTGTTAGTGCCGTGTGGCGGCGGTCGAACGTCTCTCGTACATCACCATAGTGTAGATTATTTCATTTCCTTTGGGATCATTGGGCCCATTGTATTATATTTGAAAATGGAGTTCTGTTCATGTATACGCTAGAGGGCGTAAGCAGTGTTGCAAACTTCATTACTGCTTAGGAAGAGTCTCATTAAACCGAGACTCCCATTTTCTAATCCATAGTGTGGTCTTTGTTTCCAAAGGCAATCTTTTTGACGTTTATTTCTAAACCCCAGACATTAATTCCTTACTTTCTAAATCTCTGTCCAGGTTGATAGGTATGGTGAGCGAAGCATGCTTACTTTCAATGGACGCCTGATTACACCCCATTTATTTTCGGTCCAAAACTGTGTATCTGAACATTCCTGTTTGTTTTTGTGCAGATCGACTATGATTTTCCTAAATACGATTTTGGTATGTTATCTCAGACATATCTTGATTTCTTGTTTAACAGCAGGTCAACCCTTATGGGTCAGTTTGTCGCAGAGAAAATGGAAAGAAAAGCCAGTAGATAAGAGAGACAGGATTGCGGGCAGGGTAGGGTGGTGGAAGGGAGAGTGAATGACATTGCAGGTACAGGAAATACTAATGCCCCCTTTTCCCACTTGCTGCAAGTACAACAGGCCCTTACCAACATCTTACCACCTGAGTTTGCCTCCTGTAACCACAATCTAGTATTTACAAAACAGAGGCCCACGGGTCGCTCACCTGAGTGAAATAGCCACTGCAGATATGCATTTGTTATGCAACATTTTTTTTCAATTCTGTCATTGCAACTAATGAAAGGATCATTATTTAAGCAGTTCTTGGTTTTGAAGAAGAATGTGTTTTTTACACATTCTTCCTCTTCAAATTATTATGTTTTGGTTTAGGGACTAGTTAATGCATTTTAAACGGAATGAATTTCAAAATACCTCATAATTATGTCCAAAATAGCCCAAACATAGCCCCTAAACCTTGGATGTTAGCCCAGACAGACGGACGAACAATCAAAATTTCGGACGGTATAATACACCTACCATTTTTTGTGGCAGAGCATAAAAATACAATTTAACCATTTTCCCATTTTAAGTCAGTGGGAGTGTTCTGTTGCCATGGCAACCAAACCAAGAGGCAGACCACCATAATTTTAGCTATTCTGAATTGCCCTTACCCAAGCAACTTTTGTACCAAATTAGAGTCATACTGCTTCAGTGGTTTCGATTGATTGATTGTGTTGGGGTTTAACGACACTACCCTTGTGGGTCATTTTGTGTGGTCTCCCAGAGAAAGGGAGAAAAGAG
The DNA here is from genome assembly GCA_964016985.1 of Anodontia alba. Taxonomy (NCBI): domain Eukaryota; kingdom Metazoa; phylum Mollusca; class Bivalvia; order Lucinida; family Lucinidae; genus Anodontia; species Anodontia alba. The sequence continues at coordinate 6,860,066 of OZ024823.1, read as the reverse complement.
ATAGTAGAGGAGATGACATAGAGGGACAGGGTAGAAAGAGGAACAGGAATGAAAGTGAAGAAACAGGAAATATAAACATTACCCCTCTACCCTTACCTGCTACAAGGATAGCCGGTCTTACTCAACTGGAAACCAATATCAGTTGGACGCCCCGGTGATGTAAGATACCAGACACCTTCGCCACACCCAACCACCCCTTCAGTGGTTTCGAAGTTGTTATTTGAAAAAGTCCTTTTTCAAAATTGAATGTTGCCGTGGCAACCAAACAAAATGGCCACCAGTCATAAAAAATATAAACTGTGTAGACAATCATCAGATATCATAACTGCCAAATATGGCTCACATCACTTCACTGGTTATGGAGAAGTGCAATTTAACCATTTTCCCATTATAAGTCTATGGGAGCTTTCTGTTGCCATGGCAACCAAACCAAGAGGCAGACCACCGAACTTTCCGCTATTTGGAACTGTCCTTAGCCAAGCAACATTTGTGCCAAATTAGAGTTCTACTGCTTCAGTGGTTTTGAAGGAGTTGCCATTTAAAAAATTCATTTTTTTTGTTAATGTTGCCATGGCAACCAAACAAAATAGCTACTGGTTATCAAACACATAAACTGAGTAGATAATCATCAAATGATCATAACTGCCAAATATGGTTCACATCACTTCACTGGTTATGGAGAAAATAGCCATCAGAGGAGAAGAGATGGCAAATCCCCCAACCAAACCACCATTTCTAAATTTAGTGCATTTCAATCGATATCATGGATATATTGAACGAGAGCAAAGTAAAAAGATGCAAAGATAGTATGAAATGTGACCAAAATAATAAGTGAAAACAAAAAAAGGTGTACTGTGAATAATTTTTTTTTTTTTTCTTTTATCTATTTATTTATTTATTTATTTTTTTATTTTTGTCAAAATCATCTAATAATTACTGCTGATGTGATAATTTATACAGGATACACAATATTTGCAAATACTTTGAGTGTACATATTCAGAAATGCCTTGTAAAGGTAAAGGAACTTGCTGTATGTTTATTGGGATAAAAAATCAACAGAGTAAAAGTTGTCCTTCTTGCATGGTAAACACCTTCTTGACCTTCCCTACCAAAAATTATCAAATTATCTCAAACAGTATGGGAGTAATGGCCTGCACAAGATTTCAGCATCAGGGGAGATAAGTGCATAATGGAGAAAGTGAGAGTACTCTTGAACACGACATGCCTACTGGTCCTTATCTATGCCTCAACCAAATATTATCAGAATATTTGAAATCACATACTCAAGGATTTAGCTTAGAAATTCATTCAGGGGAGGTAACTAGAAAACAACCACAGCAGAGGTTGTCTCTCTTGCATGTGACACACCTAGTGTTCGATACCAATGCCTCTACCAAATATTATCAAAATATGTCTAACGGTATCAAACTTATGGAACGCACAAGATTTTGGCTTCAGGGGAGATAACTACATAATGAAGAAGAAAGTGAGTGTTGTCTCTCTTGCATATGACACACACCTACTGGTCCTCCTCTTCATCTCTACCAAATATCATCATATTATCTCAAATAATATGGGAGTAATGGCCTGCACAAGTTTTTGGCTTATGGGGAGATAACTACATAGCAAATAAAGTAAGAGTTGTCTCTCTTGCATGGGGCATGCCTACTGTTCATCCTCTTCATTTCTACCAAACATTATCAAAATATGTCTAAGAGTATCAGTTATGGATAGCACAAGATTTTGGCTTTAGGGGAGGTAGCTACATAATGAAGAAAGTGAGAGTTGTCTCTCTTGCATGTGACATGCCTCCTGGTCCTCCTCTTCATTCTAGAAAACATCAAAATATGTCTTAGGGTATATCAAAGTTATGGAGTGCACAAGATTTTGGCTTCAGGGGAGATAACTACATAACGAATAAAGTGAGAGTTGTCTCTCTTGCATGTGACACACCTACTGATCCTCCTCTTCATCCCTACAAAATATTATCAAATTATCACAAACAGTATGGGAGTTATGGCCTGCACAAGATTTCAGCTTCAGGGGAGATAACTATAACGAAAACAGTGAGCGTTGTCTCTCTTGCACGTGACATGCCTACTGGTCCTCCTCTACATTACTACCAAATATTATCAAAGTATGTCTATGGGTATCAGTTATGGAGTGCACAAGGATGAGGCAAAAGTTTCTGCTTCAGGGAAGATAACTACATGATGAATAAAGTGAGAGTTGTCTCTCTTGCACGCGACATGCCTACTGGTCCTCCTCTTCATCCCTACCAAATATTATCAGATTACCTCAAACAGTATGGGAGCTATGGCCCGCTTCAGGGGAGATAACTACATAACGAAGACAGTGAGAGAGGATGCGACTGGTTCTCCTCTACATTCCTATCATATATTATCAAAATATGTCTAAAGGTATCAAAGTTATGGAGCACACAAGGATGCATCTACGGACGGACGTCATGCGGATCGCAATATCCCCTGAACCTATCGGTTGAGGGATAAAAATGCAATTTAACAAATTTCCCCATTACAAGTCAATGCGAGCTTTCTGTTGCCATGGCAACCAAACCAATAGGCAGATCACCACTATTTTAGCTATTTGAATTGCCCCTAACCCAAGCAACATTTGTACCAAATTAGAATCATACTGCTTCAGTGGTTTTGAAGTTATTTGAAAAATTCCTTTTTTCAAAATTTAATATTGCCATGGCAACCAAACAAAATGGCCACTGGTCATAAAACACGTAATCTGAGTAGACAATCGTCAAAAGATCATAAATGCCAAATATGGTTCACATCACTTCACTGGTTATGGAGAAAATACAATTTAACCCTTTTCCCCCCATTATAAATCTATGGAAGCTTTCTGTTGCCATGGCAACCAAACCAAGAGGCAGATCACCATAATTTTAGCTATTTTCTGAATTGCCCCTATCTAAACAACATTTGAACCAAATAAGAGCCATACTGCTTCAGTGGTTTTGAAGTTGTCATTTGAAATTTAATGTTGCCATGGCAACCAAACAAAATAGCTGCTGGTCATCAAACACATAAACTGAGTAGATAATCATCAGATGATCATAACTGCCAAATATGTGTCGCATCACTTCAGTGATTATGGAGAAAACGCAATTTAACCTTTTTCCATTATAAGTCTATGGGAGCTTTCTGTTGTCATGGCAACCAAACCACAAGGCAGATCAAAATAATTTTATCTATTTTGGATTGCCCTTACCCAAGCAACATTTGTACCAAATTAGTCATACTGCTTCAGCGGTTTTGAAGGAGTTGTCATTTAAAAAATTCCTTTTTCAAAATTGAATGTTGCCATGGCAACCAAACAAAATGGCCGCTGGTCATAACATACATAAACTGGGTAATCATCAGATGATCATAACTGCCAAATATGATTCACATCACTTCAGTGGTTATGAGCAAAATACAATTTAACCGTTTTCCCATTATAAGTCTATGTGAGCTTTCTGTTGCAAACCAAGAGCCTGATCACCATATTTTTGCTTTTTAAATCCCCCTACCAAAGCAACAAAGGGACAAATCGATCAATGGCTTTGGAGGAGTTGTCGTTTGAAAGTGTTATTGGACGGATGCATGCATGGACAGATGACGGCCAAAAAGTGATCACTATAGCTCATCCTGAGCATAGCTCAGGTGAGCTAATAACAAACTGGGATTTGTAAATACAAAAGCACACAATTCAGGTTTTAATTTCTATTTATCATTTGAAAATAATTTATCACCACCATGGTTATGAGAAAACAATCATTTGACCAACTACATTCCACACGCTTACAGTACCTTTTCCCTTGGCCTCAATGTAATTGCTTCCTGTATCTTAACCATTGCCATGCTGAATAATTCGATTAGGGTGCCATGCTGACTTCTAATTTTCAGCCAATCAGATTACTTGATCCAGGCTGTTGATACAAATTCACATACTTAGACAAACAGTGCAGATCCATCTTTAGAGCAACTGATCTGAATCTACACTCTTTGCAAAAGCAGAGCATATCTGGGTTCAGCAGGAGCAGGGTTAACAGATAGACAGGATTCTGATAATCAAATATCACAAATCATCAGTCCTGACATAACTTTATGGAACAGACAGATCAAGACATCAACATGACAGCATGGAGCGACATACAAAATATACAGCTTTATATTCTGATCACCCAGATCCCAAGGGGAAGGGATACACTTTGTAGATTTTCTGTCATATTTATAGGAAAGACGATTTTTTATGACTTTGTGTTTACTCTCATGCACAACAATCCCCTTCTGAAAAGGGATCTACTCTTAACCCTTGTCCTGCTGAACCTGGATATACCCTGCATTTGCAAACAGTGTAGATCATGATCAGTTGGCCAGATCAGAATGGTTAAGATACAGGAAGCAATTACATTGAAGCCAACTGATCTGGATCTGCACTGTTTGCCATTAAGTGTTAGAATTTATAACAAAAATCCGGATCAAGTAATCTGATTGGCTGAAAATTGGAGTGGGCGTGGCATCTTAATTTATTCAGCAGGACAAGGGTTAAAGGAAAGAATCGAAAATTCTGATCCTTGAAAGTGTATCCATTCCCCTTAAATTTATTTGAGCTGTTCCATGAAAAGATGTGTCCTTATTTCAGATGATCCAGATCAGCTCGAGCATTAGGTGTCATAGCTCCAGATACTTGTGGGTACTGACATAATAAATTTCTTACTTCTCCACGAAAGCATATGTTACGGACACCCATTAGATTTAATTGATTGTCATGGGGTTTAATGACAGTCAACCCTTGTGGGCCATTTTGTGTCGTCTCCCAGAGAAAGGGAGAAGAGAGATAGAAGAGATAGTAGAGAAGATGAGAAGGACGGGAGAATGAGGAAAATAAATGAAAGTGAAGATACAGAAGAAATAAAAACATTCCCTCTCTATCCTTACCTGCTGCAAGGATAGCAGGCCTTGCCCAACTTAAGCCACTTGGATGCCCCGGTGATGTGAGATATATGACACCTTTGCCTCACCCAACCACCCTCAGGTACCCATTAGAAGCGCTTCGATGAGTAACCTAAGCTTTTGTGGAGAAAAAGAAAAATATCAGTACTTCCTGGCTGAAAAAAGCACCTTATCTGGAGCTACAGGTCTGATCAGTATCGTTGCTTTCCATCAGCAGTTTCTACAGCATCAACGTTTCCTCAGCTTCAGGGTAATATTACTTCTATATGTATTTAGAAGAATAATTCAAATGGAACTATTCACATGGAATTATTTGGACAAATGCCTCTCAAGCAAACAATGGGACTGAATGTATGTGCAAACAATGAAGACAAAGATCAGCCTGCTCACCCAAGCAGTCTCTTATCTAAATTTCCTTTCACTCAAAGAAGATTTAGACACTGTAGAATATACCAGTGAAAGGTGATATTGTTTATGTGTGTTTTACGGCCCAGCCAACCCATTAGGGTTATGTTGAGAGTGGTCAGTTTACCTAACCACACTTTCTCCTGGACAGACTTAGTCCTCTTAGTGTGTTAACCAGTACTTGTGCATATTCTTTCGCCAGAAACTGACAACTGCCCTTCTTGAATCAGCGGAAGGGAGAGAGTGACCGCAGAAAGTATTTCAGGATCAATCTCTACAAAAGAATATTCCCGGAGAGGATCGAACCCACAACCCGATCAGCAGTTGGACCCACATCAGACTGAGCCAGAGAGGCTGGTTCTGGTGAAAGCTATGAGTAGCACCTTAGAAAATGCGCCTTTGGACATGCATCCAACAAAAACTCTGATCAGTTTGCTTATAGAAGCATTGGATCTTTGGCTATCCACAAAATGCCCCAATAAAGCCTCATCAAACTGCCCAGATGTGCAGGGCCTGGTTGTTCAAAGCGTCGTTAGCTTAACGAGCTCGTTAAGGGTCATTTCATTAACTGTTTCAGCAGATTCAATATACAAAATTCTGATATTTTTTGCTGAAAAAATGTGAGTAGCTTTTGCACTGCAAAAGCCACTCACATTTTTTCAGCAAAAAATTTCAGCATATTTGCATATCATTCGATGTAAAGTTTAACGAATCATTAACTAACGACGTCGTTAGCTTTGAACAACTGGGCCTGGTCTTCCCTGTTTACATATTCCTCCTAGTACATTTTCCAATTTCCCACACCGTAAGTAAAAATGTTGCAAAAGTGACTTTAGCAACAAATACAAAATTTGTTTAATACCAAGTACACATAATTAATGCCCATTCTACGGCAAAGCTCAAAAGAAATGGTCTGGTAAATGTCCTAAAATTTCAAAACTTCATTCATACCATTTTGGCCTAAATTTTGCTTTTTGTGCAGTTGTTTCTCTAAATTCTTAGTAAAATGGCAAACAGTGTAGACCCTGAGTCTGATCTGGGTCTGCACTATTTGCCTATGTCATTTTGTTAGAAAGGTGTACAAAATTTTAGGAAATTTACCTTATCAAAGGTGTCCATGAAAGACACTGTGACAATATATCAACAACATGCTTAAAGCAATTACACTTTGGTCCTGCACACATACAAAAATGTATTATTATTTAATTTACTCTAAGTATTCAAATAGATATGCCTAAATAAACAGTACAGACCCAGATAAGAGGCTGCAGAGTGCTGCAACTGATCAGGGTCTACTCTGCCTTTCATACAGCAGTCTTGGACATATCAACAAGTACGAACAAATACAATTATATGCATAAATTATTAATTTTTGCAACTTTTGTTTCATTTCTTTGACAACACGACACTTAAGTCAAATGTTATGCTCTAAGAGCTAATCCGGGAATATCACTATCACATGAAACCACATAGGTCTTAATAGCTTTTTTCTTTTTCCCCCCAACCAATGTGAGCATTTACATATTTCTACAAGAAAACATATTGTGGGAACACATGAGAACTGGCATGTGGCACTTCTAATGAGTACTCATAACATTTTCTGAGATGAAGAAGAAAACTATTTATCTGGATATCCTCTTATTTGGAGCTATGGGAGTCTGACAATCTTAATTCTTCAAGGGAAGGGGACAAATTTGTTTGTGTTGAGGTTTTATCGCTCATTAGGGTCATGTCGAGCGCGGTCAGTTTACCTAACCAAACTTTTTCCTGGGCAGGCTTGGTCCTCTAAGCTGTTAACCGGTACGTCACATTCTTTTGTCAGAAATTGACAACTGCCCTTCTAGAATCAGTTGAAGGGAGAGAATGACCATAGAAAATATTTTATTATCAATATCCACAAAAGGATGTTGCCAGAACTGGCAGGGGTCGAACACGTGACCTGATCACCAGTCGGACACGCATCCGACTCAGCCACCGAGGCCGGCTGCAGGGGACAAAGGAAATATGAGATGAATAAAACAAAATGGTTTCTGTGTATTTTCCATACACACACAACCTTTCACAGAACGAGGGCTCTAGACAAGCAGAAAAATCAAATAAATATTTTGTCTTAAAAATTCTTGTGAAAAACAAAACAGATTATGGGTCTCAAGTGAGATCTCGTCATGTTTTTACAGTGTTTCCCAAACTTATGTTTTTAAGGTCAACAAAAGAAATATTTGATGATGGTGATGGTCAGTTATGAGAAGATCAACTATTTAAATCTGATATAAGGTAGGCTTTCCACATGAAATGTGTCTTAAACAGTAAATGTCCTGAAATTTTGTACTCCAAGGTTTCTGACAAATGGCACATGCAAACAATGCAAACCCAGATCAAAAGGAACAGTCTGATCAGGATCTACACTGCTTGCTATTCAGCTATGTATTTTAAGAAACAAAGGTATAAAAAGTGAAATTTAGGCAACAAAAAAAGTATGAAATAAAGTGTTCAAAATTTTAGGACATTTAACCCTTAAAGTGCCAAGAAAACCAGCATCTGAAAATGTTGTCTGTTTATGTCATCTGCTGAATATTCTTGCAAACTTTTCAAACCTATTTATGCATACAGGCAAACAGTGTGGACCCTGATCAGACTGCTCCAAGAGGAGCAGTCTGATCTGTGTCCACACTGATTGCAAAAATGACTTTTAAAATCACAAGCAGATGACAAAGCAGACAACAATTGTTGTGATTGGCAGTTTAAGGGTTAACATATTGTAATATTAAGAAGTGATGCTGCACTGCAGAATTAGCAATTTGACACTTCATACAAACAAAATAAAATACTTTTGCAAAATAATTACAGGCTACTGTGCATTTCACCAAGCTAATAGCAGGACTTGCAGACCAAAAGTATTGGTACATGCATTTTTCTTATTTCTCCACAAGACAGAGAACCTATTGTGGGTACTCCTTGGAACCTTAGCTTGGTGCTCAGTGGATAGCCAAGAATCTATGGCTTTTCATGCAAAGATTCTGACCACAGAGCTTTAGATAAGAGCAGGTATCAGGAAAATATTTTTCTTACTTCTCCTCATTAGAGGGGTTTTCAGATAAATATTTTTGCTTATTTCTCAACAAAAACATGATATGGGTACTCATTAGAGGGGCTATCAGGTAAATATTTTTTCTTATTTCTCCATAAAAACATGTTTGTGGGTATTCATTAGAAGCGCCTGTTTTTGCAGAGAAATAAAAAAAATATATCGGATTTAAATTCAGAAAGCTATTGATGACAACAAAGACCTTCAAATACAGAAAACTGTTACAATATTTATCCTAAGTGTATTCAGACACCACAACACCTTGTCATATAGTATTGCTAAATTTTGATAATATTCATTTCACTACCTGCTGGTATGTGTTAAAAATCCTAAATGAGCAGGAAATGGTGTAGACCCTGATCATCTGATATAGGTCCTGATTGTTAGTTCAGGCATCTCTGTCCAAATACTTAGGTAAATATGATAATTTCCATCATGGTGGAAGAATGCTACCTTTTGAAATATACCAAAATATAAATACAAAGGACTTGTTAAGGAGTAAATGGATATCATTCTGGGACAATTTTTCTTATTTCTCCATAAAAACATGTTTTGGGCACATCACCGAGGCGCTTCTAATGAGTACCCACAACATTCATTTTTATGGAGAATAGGAGAAAATGATCTCACAATTATCACAAAATATTCCTCCTTAACAAGTTCTCTAACCAAAGTAGACATACTGAGGACCTGTCAGGAGGAATAATTGGTGATCAGTCAGGGGTAATTTTCTTATCTCTATAAAAACATGTTGTGGGTACTCATTAGAAGGGCCTCACCAAAATGTACCCTTAACATACTTTCTTATGGAGAATAGAAGAAAATGATCCCACAATTATCAATAAATACTCCTCCTTAACAAATCCTCAGACCAAAGTATACTTATGAATACCGTATTTACCATATATATTCGGACAGACAGGCCTGAGCAAACAGTATAGACCCAGATGAGACACCGCAAAATGCGGCATCTCATCTGGGTCTACACTGTTTGCTACCCATCCAGCAATTTTTAGACACACCATCGGGTAGTGAATTGTACTGTTTCAAATTTTAGAATATATATGGTAAGGAGTTGAGGTGTCCGAATACTTAGGGTAAATACGGTAACACTAAACATAGCTGCCTTTCATACACATATCTGAATTTTTTAATTTTTACTTTCTGTGTGCATCTTATAATACTGTGGATTCATTCTGAGGAGGACTACCATTCCTGAGATTGGATTCTGATCCTTTCATCACTAAGTCACTTCCTCAGTCAAATACACACTTTCACCTTTAGCACTGTCTGGGCAAAAACAGCAAACATGGTGATATTTTTCTTGCTTTCCTCAGAAAATAGACATAAATTTTTGCATGGAATCATTATCTCCAGATAAGAGGGGGTACCCACATTATATTTTTCTTATTTCTGGTGGAGAAATAGGAAAAATATCAGTACTTTTCAGATGGAAAAAGCACCTTATCTAGAGGTATGATGAAATGTTGTATCATATTTTCTGGAAAAAAAAAATAAATTAAAAAAAAGCTTTTAAATTTTGTCTGCTGTTATTAAGGTCCAGCTAGTTAATGGTTAACTGGTTAACTGCAATACCACAGCAGTTATCTTGTCCTCAAGCTCGGCTCGACAGCCATGTGTCACCAAACAGACCAGTGTTGCTGCTAGAGACTTTTAGAAATAAATCAGCCTTTAAAATGTCTTGTGAATCACTATTTGACTAGACCCGCTTTCTTTGCTTCTGTTTCATACACTAACAATCGCCACATTTTAACAACAAATACCTCCGCTTCCTCATCCAGCACCTGTAAAGTAAACAAGAATGAAAGTGCATTGTGGGAATAAAAACATGGTACCCATAGCTTCAAAAAAGAGGGGGTATCCAGATAATATTTTTCTTATTGTCCATAAAAACATGTTGTGGGTACTCATTAGCAGTGCCTCGGTGAGGCACTGCTAATGAGTACCCACAACATATGTTTTCATGAACAAATAAGGAAAATATAAGTACTTTTTGGTTGAAAAACATGGCTTATCTGGAGTTATGCTGTACCATATCCATCTTAAAGATTTGGACACCTGAACTCCTTACTATACTTGTCCTAAAATTGTTCTACCATTTGATGTCTATAAACTGCTGAATGAGGGGCAAACAGTGTAGATCCTGATCAGATGCATTCTGCTGCAGCCGATCTGGGTTCACACTGTTTGTTCAGGCCTGTCTATCCAAATACACTGGGAAAATACAGTCTGCAATCTGATTGAGAAATACTACAGGGGAGCAAATTCCTTCCTTTTATAGTATATCCCAGAGTTTATAAAAGGGCAAGATGAATACATGCGAATGCCCAGACACGCTTTCAATGATCGTCCAAATTTTACTTATATCCAGTCTCTCGATTTTAAAATAACCCAAGAGAATGAGTAGATGCAAACTGTAAAAGTGGTCTGAAAAGTTGCCTTGTGAGGGTTTCAGACATTAATGCTTTGCATGCTGGGTATACAAATTTCAGCAGACATTTTCATTTTTTTCTTCTTCTATTCCCAGAAAATAGGATTTAACATTTCTTGCAAACAGTCCAGGAGATAATTTGCATGAATTTGAATGAAATGTCAAATCCAATTTTCTGGGAAAAATAAGAAAAATATCATCACTTTGTCATCCGCTAAAGTAGCCCAGAGTGGTAATGGTTAAGTCAGTTTAAATATACTTTATTTGTATATCATCAATTACATACATGAATAATGACATATATCAGTAAACATCAATATACAAATGAGATTCAAAAACAGCCTTGGGACTTGTACGAATTTGTCTCCCAAAGTCATGACCCAATGGGTCTAGCAAACAAAGCTCAGGTAAACAGCCGACTATATTTGCTCTGGGCTATCTGTTCAAATACTGGGGATAATAAATATGATAAAATAATTGAACTCACCATTGCTACATCATTGAGGATATTCTGGGGTAGACTCTGAGCCATGACTTTTTGACATATAAAATTTGTAAGTGTTGGTTCTTCTTCACCTATATATTCTATAATTTTCTTGTTTACCCATGGCTTGATTCTCTTATCCATTAAACCCTAAAACACAAAAGGAATCTTTTAACCCTTAAGCACCAATCACAAATGCAACTGATGACATTGAATTTTTTATATTTTCAAGAGCAAATGTCTTGACACTTTGTGTGAATTGTCTGCCAAGCTGAAAAAAAAGTACAAAGGCTACAAGTTTGCCTGGCACTTAAAAGGTAAATAACTACAAAATAAAACAGACGTCAGCAAGGGCAGTGCTGCAACCCTACATATCAAGGATATTTCAAACGTAAAGAAGAAAAAAAGCAAACTGCTGCAGACAAGCACCAACCAGATGTATCGTGTATTAGTGTTGTGCAGATTGTCGCTGAACACCGAAAACTAATCGTTCAGACCAAAGTCGGCGACAGTCGATATGTATTTTGGTCACTATCTATTGTAAAACGTGCAGTTACGTCAAAAACATCGGGTAGATGTATGGAGAGTTTCTGTTCTTTTCGGAAGATTCGCGTAGTTTCATTCCAAGGGAAATAAATCGGACTAAACTCAGCCAATCAAAATAACTTGTTGAACTGTCATGGCGTCGGAAAGTATTGCCGACCACGATGAGGAACTCTTTTCCTTCCCCGGGAAAACTAAATCCTGTGTATGGGATTTCTTCCGATTCAGAAAGGTCAGGGAAGGACCAGCCAATAAATCCAACTTAGATATGACGACTGTTGTTTGCAAATTATGCAAAAAGATGTCCGCAAATAAAGGTAGTGTATTTGCATTCCCCACCCACATCATTTTTAGTGAAATCGAAAGTGAAATTTTACCCAACATTGAACAATCTCTCTCTCTCTCTCTCTCTCTCTCTGTCTCTCTCTCTGTCTCTCTCTCTCTCTCTAGTCTTATCTACCTTTAGTAGAGGTAGATACTGTGACCCTCATAGGCCACATTGCTGACTATTATGCCTAGAATAACTGGGTAGTACATATGGCTGATGCTAAGAATTAAGCAAACTATACAAGAATTACATTAGGCACTAAAACACCATCTGCTATCATCATATATTGTTTGTCGTGAGCTAACAGATTTCGGTTATACTATCGATAATCAATCTGTTTCAGTTTTCCGATAATCAATAGTGATTTTCCTCTCCGATTCCCAACACTATCGTGTATCCATAGTCATAGGTCTAGATAAAAGAGTGGGTATCAGATAAATGTTTTTTTCATATGACGTCACTGTTAATCAGTGGATAACGTCATGTCATAATAAAACCGCAAGCCATGCACCATGCCCCGCCACAGGGCCATATTCCCTATGCACTTCTCTAGTATAAGGGTTGAAAACAATCTAAGTTAAACATGAAGAGAACCAATAAACAGTTATTTCATAACTCAAGAAAAAAAAAAAAAAAAGTCTAAGTTAAAAAAGCAATAAAGTGATTTTGTTTGTGTTGAGGTTTTACGGCCCAGTCAACCCAATCGGGTCATGTCGAGCGCGGTCAGTTTGCCTAACCACATGTTTACTGGGCAGGCTTTGTCCTCTAAGCGGTTAACCAGTATTGTGCACATTCTTTCGCCAGAAACTGACAACTGCCCTTCTTGAATCAGCGGAAGGGAGAGAATGACCCTAGAAAATATTTCATGATCAATCTCCACGAAAGAATGTTGCCGACCTCGGCGGGGGTCGAACCCAACCTCCTGGTCTCCAGTCGGACGCGCATCCAACCGAGCCACCGAGGCCGGCAGCAATAAAGTGATAAAAAATAATTTCAGGATTCTGAAAAAAACAATATGCATATCTTCAGACCATCCTAAAAGCTTGTGTGAAGTTTCAAAAGGATCGGCCTGAAACTGTAGGAGGAGTTGCGTGTACAAGGTACATACTCCCTATACATTTCTGTAGTATTAGGGCTCGATAAAAGTCTAAGTTAAAAATGCAAAAAAATGTAATAAAAAATAATTTCAGGATTGTGAAAAAACAATATGCATATCTTCAGACCATGGTAAAAGCGCCTGTAAAGTTTGAAAAGGATTGGCCTAAAACTGTAGGAGGAGTTGCGGGCAGAAGGTACATACTCCCTATACATTTCTGTAGTATTAGGGCTCGAAAAAAGTCTAAGTTAAAAATGCAAAAAATGGGATAAAAAATAATTTCAAGATTCTGAAAACATAATATGCATATCTTCAGACCATCCTAAAAGTGCCTGTAAAGTTTGAAAAGGATTGGCCAAAAACTGTAGGAGGAGTTGCGGGCAGAAGGTACATACTCCCTATACATTTCTGTAGTATTAGGGCTGAAAAAAGTCTAAGTTAAAAATGCAAAAAATGTGATAAAAAATAATTTCAAGATTCTGAACAAGAGCTGTTGTAGGACAGCGTAGCTCGCCTGCTGGGTACATTTTATATTGTAACATTTTTATCATTAAGCCATATACTATAGGTCACACTGACCTAGATGTATTTGTATGTAAATCATTTTGTCACATAGATATAATAATCCAGGTATGACAATTCTCCATGAAATAGTAATAAAAATAAAAGGCAAAATCACTGAAGCATGAAATATAGGTCACAATGACCTAGATATAGTAAGTGGTCATTCATTGGGTCACATGGAACTAATATCCCAAGTGTGACATTTATCCAACAAATAGTATTCAAGATATAAGGCAAAATCACTGAACCATGAAATATAGGTCACACCAACAGAGATATATTTTGACGTCAATAATCGGGTCACAAGGAACTAATATCCCAGGTGTGACATTTATCCAACAAATAGTATTCAAGATATAAGGCAAAATTACTGAACCATGAAATATAGGTCACAATGACCTAGATATAGTAAGTGGTCATTCATTGGGTCACATGGAAGTAATATCCCAGGTGTGACATTTATCCAACAAATAGTATTCAAGATATAAGGCAAAATCACTGGACCGTGAAATCTAGGTGACCTGGACCGTAAAATGTAGGTCACCATGACCTTCACTCTCTTACACTTAAACCGATGTCACAAAGTTAGCTGATGTATAACCAGTTGTGTCTATAACCTGTAGGCATATAAGATTTTACAAATGTGTCCTAGATTTTGACCCCTAGCCCCACTCCAAGGCCCAACCTGAGGTATGAACCCAGGGGTATGTTCTTTTGGAATCTCAGAAGACTCCTCCAGGTACCCAAATTCTAAATATGAATGCTCTATGAGGAGTGAAAGTCAAGATATAAGAATTTGAAAAACTTTAACACAGTATTACAAAGGTGTCCTAGATTCTGACCCCTAGCCCCACCCAGTGGCATGAACCCAGGGGTTGATTCTCTTGGAATCTCAGAAGACCCTCCAAGGTACCTAAGTTCCAAATTTGATGCCTCTGTGAGGAGTGACTGTTGAGATATAAGCATTTGAAAAACTTTAACGCAGTGTGACGGGAACGGGAACGCAAATGCAAACGCGGACGACCGGGATGACTACAATAGCTCTCCTTGTACTTCGTACAGGCGAGCTAAAAAACAATATGCATATCTTCAGCATCGTAAAAGCGCCTGTAAAGTTTGAAAAGGATTGGCCTAAAACTGTAGGAGGAGTTGCGAGCAGAAGGTACATACTTCCTATACATTTCTGTAGTATTAGGGCTCGAAAAAAGTCTAATTTAAAAATGCAAAAAACGTGATAAAAAATAATTTCAAGATTCTGAAAAAACAATATGCATATCTTCAGACCATCATAAAAGTGCCTGTAAAGTTTGAAAAGGATTGGCCTAAAACTGTAGGAGGAGTTGCGGGCAGAAGGTACATACTCCCTATACATTTCTGTAGTATTAGGGCTCGAAAAAAGTCTAAGTTAAAAATGCAAAAAATGTGATAAAAAATAATTTCAGGATTCTGAAAAAACAATATGCATATCTTCAGACCATGGTAAAAGCGCCTGTAAAGTTTGAAAAGGATTGGCCTAAAACTTTAGGAGGAGTTGCGGGCAGACGAATGGTGGGGGCGCTGATGGACGGACAGACAGACAGACGGATGGACACTCAAAATTTCAGAGGGTATAACATAATAGCCCGCCACTTTTTTGGTGGAGGGGCATAAAAATCATATGACCACATGATACATAACACTTTAGTGGGAATAAGTAATGTCTTGATGACGTTCATGACAAACATTTTCTGTTGAACAATTGTCAACTTTAAAGGCAATAAAATCCAATTTACAATAGTCATATGATGAACAGAATCTTACACTCGTGGTCATTTCATAAATTTCATATGAAATGACCACGAGTGTAGGATTTCTCCATGAAAACGTATGTTCTGGGTACTCATAACAAACGCCTCGCTGAGGCACTTCTAATGAGTACCCACAACATATGTTTTCATGGAGAAATAAGAAAAATATCAATACTTATAAACTTAAAAAAGCATCTTATCAAGAGCTATATGGCTATAAGAAACATATCTATCAGTATACTCTGAAGACAAGCATAGCTCCAGATAACAGGATGTGTCAGGAAAAAGTTTTCTTATTTCTTTTTATTAAATCGTTATGACATGTTCATCCTGAGTACTTCATATTCTAGGCTTTTTCATTTCATCATTAGCTCAATAACAGAAGATCTTTATATTTATAATTTCTCCCAAAGAGCCTATGATCTGCTTATTTCAGGCTTTGACAGCAACACACATTATCAAGTTATAACACATTAGACAAAACAAGTACTGTCTCCACTTTAACAGTGGGCATCTGATAAAAGTGCAAAGCTACCATACACAAAAACAGGACATACAATTTTTATTTGAGCCAGCGCATGACAAAACCTACAAAATGGCATGTGCGCCCAGCAAAGACCCAGATCAGACTGGGCATCCGCCCAGTTTGATCAGAGTTCCCTGTCTGCATGAAGAAAGCTTGGGTCCTTAGCTACCCACTGAGTGCATAGCAAAGACTCTGATCGGACATGGTGGATGCCCAGGCTGATCTGAGTCTTTGCTAGGTGCACATGCCATTTTTATAGGCTTTGTCATGAGCTGGCTCATTTGTATGTGATGTGCAATACTAGAGAAGAGTCCATTATCATATGTGGCCAACAAAGGTATGTGATGATGACAATTTAGTTTTAAGAGACGTAAATCATACTGTGATGATGAATGCGTGATAATGAAACTCTGTGCAAGGAATCATTGTACTGCCATAAGGTTAAATCCACATTTAGTGGGTTTGGAGTCTGGGACCTCATTCTCTATAATCAGCTGTGCTAACTGCTCCATCACAAAGATGCTTCAGATCAGCCTGTGCATCCATGCAGTATTATCAGTGCCTTTATCTTCGACTTAAAGAATCACCGAAAACTGCAGTTATTTTCTCACTGAAACATTTTGTTGAGGAAATGTTTTGGTGCTGAATACACTATCAGGACCACTGCCATACAACTAAGCCTATGGCATAGGTGGACAGTCAAGACCAAGGACAGTCTGCATAACTGCAGTCTTGTAGAGGACTTGGCTGTTCAACTGTAACATCTGAAGATGAATGTGGAATGCTCTGAATAGGCTACACAGACACCAATACTCGGCCAATATGAGAATGCCATAGCTCGGAATAAGTTGATAATTCAGGCACTATTTACATTATGCTATTTCATTTTGTACCGGAACTCATCATTTAGGTATTCTATTACAGTCACCATACATATCTCCAGATAAGGAACTTTTTCAACTAAAGTCTCAATTTCTTTTTATTTCTCCATGAAAACATGTTGTGGGTACTCAGAAGTGCGTCACTGTGTCACTTCTAATGAGTATCCTTATGTTTTCATGGAGAAACAAGTGGATCTCTTAATTGGAGTGCAAATGTTTTCATTGAGAAATAAGAAAAATAAGTGGGTACCCTCTATTAGCTGGAGCTATGCTGTTAATAAATCACATCAGCAGGGAATGTTTTGGTGTAAACAAAAATACAAAAATTGCCCCCTTACATAGATTTATGCATTTGGTTTGAAATAACCAACACTATAGAGACCATGAAATACATTAACCCATTTTAGTCTGAAACACCCAAAAGGGTAATTGGCAAACAGTGCAGATTCAGATCAGACACAACAGAACATGGCATGTGATCAGGGTTTATACTGTTTACATTAAATACAAGAATTTCTAAAAAAAAAAAAAAAAAAAAAAATTAGTGGTAACAAAAATACCAGACACCCTGCTCTTGGAAATAGACTGGTCTAAAAAATTATGGTTAAGTAAATGGGTTAAGTTTTGTTAACTCCTGAAACACATATTAACCTTTACCATTCTTTGAGCACAGCAGACAACAAATTGATCATGTTTTTCTTATTATTCTAAGAAAATAGGCTTTGCCATTTCATGCAAACTGTCTCAATCTGCATGAAAAGTCAAAGCTTAATTTCTGGAAAAATAAGAAAAATATTTCAGAATGTTGTCTTCTGAAATTTTTATCCAGAGTGCTAAGCAGTAAGACAAAATATCTCACCTGGTCTACTATACTCCAATCTAATGAATAAGCAAACAGTTCATCTTTAGCTGTAGGTATACTTTCTATTAAAGTTTTTATTTTAGCACGCTTTTCTTCAGCAGTGGATGGTTTTTTATCTATTTTTTCATCATCATAGTCTAATGGCACAAGTTTGCGTTTTTTAGCACCGTCAGCAGAATCATCGTCGTCTGTATTAAAAACATCTCCTACTGTTAACTTTTTCCTCTTTCCTGACTGCATATCACTGGGACTCATATTGCCTATAAAGGAAAAAAAAGATGCTCTCTGAAAACATTTTTTTTTTTCTTATTTCTTCATGAAAAGCTATGGTTTGGTATCATATTACAGAAAAAAGATCAGGTTTTCATGAAGAAACAGAATTCTTATCTTGCTGTCCCTCAAATCTTAAGTCAAGGTTGTACAATTCACTACCCGATGTTCTGTCTAAAAATTGCGTTCTGCGGCATCTCATCTGGGTCTATACTGTTTGCTCAGGCCTATCTGTCCGAATATATATGGTAAATACGGTATGGACAGGTTTTTCTAATGAAGAATAAAGGTAACACTGCTGGCTCTACAATTATATCTAACCTGTGTCCTAACTCTAAATTAGTCAGTGTTTTCAATGAAAAAGTATTGTTTTTCTTAATTTTCCATGAAAACACAGGTTATGATACTCATTAGTAGCATCTCAAGTTCTACTGAGCACAAACACTATTTGGGTCGAGCCATGCGAAAATGTGCAGACAGCAAAGGCCCAGATCAGCCTGTGCATTTGTGCAGTCTGGTCAGGGCCTTCGCTGTCTGCTGGACACTACACTATCAATGGAGAGCAAATGCCCAGCTCAGATTTGCGCATGCACAGGATGATATGAAAATGCGCATTTTGTGCTGAAAACACAATATACATGTATATCCAACTGATACAAGTATGTTTATGTGCTGGTCATAGGTTGTATTAATACAATAAAGTCCAAGTGGGATCAATCCCCATCAGATTATACAAACATTACAATCATTACTTGAGCCATGCCATGCTAAAAAGGCGTCTTCAGAGCATATGCGGACAGAAAAGGCCCAGATTAGCCTGGGCATCTGCACAGTTTGATAAGGGCATTCACAGTCCACAAACAGAATTATTGGATAATGTAGAATGTTTCTTTCAATGGAGAGCAAATGCCTGAATGAGACATCACACATGTGCAGGATGATTTGAATCTGCACATTTTGTGCATGCTCGAAAGCATTTTTTTGCTTGATGCAGCCCATTTAGTGTGATCCTGTCTAAGTAATTCAACTGTTGTTGGACGGTCAGTTTAACGCTTTCATCCCTGAGTTTCTGAAGTGGGCTCTTCCTTCTTTGAGTTTGGACACACCCAATGATGCAAATAGGGTTGTCAGTCAAAAATCAGGAAGGCAAACAGTGTAATTCCTGATCCTGAGCCATCTCATCTGGATCTTAACTATTTGTATGTTTCTTATTTGGTCTGCAGGGCTGAAAGGGTTAAAACCACAACTGATTATCACTTTGTATCGACTAGCTACTGCACAACTGGATTAAAACACATTTCTATGTAATGTCATACTTCATGAATTCAGACTTTAAAACTTGTAAAGAGTATTAGTTTTCAGCACTCTGGGAAATCTTGAAAGTCTGAAATAAGAATTTTAGGTATATTTAGTGAAAGTAGGATTTGTAAGAATGAAAAACAGCTGCTATCATTAATTCTTCCAAATTTTCCTCCTCTAAACATCAACTATCATTGCAAATTTTTCCACATCAGACTACTATAAATGACAGTGAACTTCACCGTAGTCTTTTTCTTTGCAACCTAAATGAAATGAAAATTTGTCTTCTTCCAAAAACATGTTGTGGGTGTTCATTAGTTGAGCCTTACCAAGGCACTTCTCGTGAGTACCAGAAAACAATGAATCTTGATACCCTACTTACCTGCAGCTATGATTAAAACAGTATACTATACAACTCACTAATAAGGGAACAGATACACTTTCAGGGGAGACAACTCTGTCAAAGAAGATCCTTTTGTTAGATCCCTTCTGAAAAAGGATTCACTCTAAAAAGAAAGAATTTGCTCCTCTTGGGAGCAAACTCTTTCCTTTTAGAGTAGACTCCTTTTCAGACAAAGTGTGATGCGGACAAAAGCAAAAATGAAGCCACAAAATTTGTCCACTGTTATAAAAATGAGGAAAAATCTACCAAGAGTATCCAGAATTCTTAAACTAGAAAGCTGGCTTACCAAATTTAAGAGATCCAAAACCTAATTTACTATTGGAATCTTCTCGGCTTGGTCCATTCACTGGCTGTGAGCTGTCCTCATCCATGGCTATACTCAGCCTGGATTCCTCCCCATCATCTGCAGTCACCGGTGATGCTGAATTTGACCGTGATGAGTCTTCGACTGGTTGTAATGTTGGTTTCATGTTTGGAGGTATTTGGTATTTTTCTTCATCCTCACTTTCTTCCTTCACTGATTCTGGTTTCTCCTCTTCCTCTTCATGATCTGATGGAGTTGTTGGAATATTTTCTTTGATTTGTAGCATTGGACGTAGGTGTTCAGCTCTTTCTCTTTCAATCTGTACAGATTAAAGCAAATTCCAGATAAAGCACTTCTTTTCAACCAAAAACTACTGATGTTTTCCTTATTTCTCAAAGAAAACAGGTTGTGGGTACTCATGAGTACCCACAATATATGTTTTTGTAGAAGGATATGAAAAAATATTGTGGACATGGCACTATGTAAAGGATAGTATACAGTGTTTCATAGCTCAAGAAAAAGGGACTATTCATCCCAAGTATTTAATCACTTTAACTTCTTACCATACTAGTCCTAATCTATTTTACTACCTGCTGATGTCTCAAAACTGCTGTATGAGTGGCAAACAATAAAGACAACTGGATGAAACATACTACCCAGAGCATATGTTTTATGGTGAAATTAGAAAAATATCGACACTTTTTGGCTGGAAAAAAGTGCCTTATCTCACTTTTTGGCTGAAAAAAAAAAGCCATCTGGAGTTGTGGGATAAAAAAAAGATCCCAACCCTGAACTTGCTTCAAGTTAGGCAAGAACCTATCTGCCAAAAGTGATTGATGGCTTGGCCAACCTTTGGAAAGTTTCAGCAGGAATGGGCACCATCAGATCACCCACAGAATAGAATATCAAAGCACACCATTCCTCTGCCATTATCAAGTGTTCAGACACAATGTGCGCTGATGCTTTTCTTCAGTAAATTTCTGACTTTCCAGTTTATAATCTAAATAAAATCAGTGGCAAAGTTAACTAAGCAGAATGTTGTATGATCATATGAAGAAACCAGTCCAAGCAAGGTTCATAGCCCCAAGGCTTATGCTTCTTTCAGTAAGTTTCTGACTCAAGTTTATCATCTAGTAGTCACTGCTCCAGATAAGGCCTTTTTTTCAACAAAAAGTTGATATTTTTCTTATTTCTCCATGATAACATATGTTATGGGTACTCATTAGAAGTACCTTAATGAGGCACTTCTGATGAGTACCCATAACATGTTTTCATGGCAAAATAAGAAAAACATTTATCCACATACCCTCTCATCTGGAGCTATGAGTGACAGTGAATGAATGATGTACGATCATGTAAAGAGATGCAGTCCGAGCCCGAGTAAATATTTGTTCTTATTTCTCCCCAAAAAAAACATGGGTACTCATTAGATGCACTTCAGCAAGGCATTTCTGATGACTACGCACAATATATATTTTCTAGGAAAAATAAGAAAACTATCAATACCTTTGGTTGGAAAAAGTGCCTCAAAACTAATAATGCAAGCATTCCACTAACTAAACTAGTAACAAGAAAACAGGCACAATACTTTCAATGTTAAAATGATTATTATTCATGTATTTTAACCTTGACCACTCTCTGGACAAATCTGTTTGTGTTGAGGTTTTACGGCCCAATGGGGTCATGTCGAGCGCGGTCAGTTTACCTAACCACACGTTTACTGGGCAGGCTTAGTCCTCTAAGCGGTTAACCAGTATTGTGCACATTCTTTCGCCAGAAACTGACAACTGCCCTTCTTGAAACAGCGGAAGTGAGAGAATGACCTTAGAAAATATTTCATGATCAATCTCCACGAAAGAATGTTGCCGACCTTGGCGGGGTTGAACCCACGGCCTCCTGGTCTCCAGTCGGATGGCGCATCCAACTGGACAAATTCAGCAGATGACAAACTGAGGATATTTTTCTTATTTTTCCCAGAAAACAGGATTTGACACTGCAAGCAAAATGTCTCCATTAAAACAGGATTTGACACTGCATTGGAGACATTTTGCATGAAATTAAGTTCCTGTTTTCTGGGAAAAATAAGACAAAATATTTCAAAATGTTGTCCGCTGAAATTTTACCCTAAGTACTAAGCATTAAATAACGATAGCAATTTACTGCAATACTGCATTACCCTCGCTATTTCTGTTTCTGGGTCTGGATGACCTTCTTCAAATAATTTCCGCTTTATTTCCTCCAGTTCTTCTTTCTCCTTTGCCCTGTCTCTTGCATCTGCTTCTTTTTCCTTCTGTCTATCCCTCAATCTTCTTTCCAAAGCACTACCTCTGCAAAGATATTTACACAGTGTCAAGCAAACTAGGCTTAAAGTACATACCAACAGTGAAGGACTGATCAGCCCATGCACTGGAACCTTCATTTTTTGCTAGACGATTCTACAGGCCAATCAAAATTAGTCTTTCCCGCTTGCAATTGTTTGAACCCACCTTCTTTTTTTTCTCCCCCTCCACCACTTGAACCCGCTTTTTGCAGTTTTTCCCCCAGATTTTTGCTCGCTTCACCCACTCCCACCTTCACTCTTGCCCCATTCACTAAGGATAAATCCTTTATCACAATGATATTCTAACAGAATTAAGATGAAAAGATAATCTCAAAGAGACAGCTTTCTGAGTTGAAAATTTCTGCCTCTTTTCAAAGGGAGACCATTCCACCAGAAAAGAATTTGTTGCCCCTGTAAATAAATCCTTCCTTAAATGGAATACTCTTAATGGAAAACATCTGCTCTCCACATAGGTGCAAAAATGTCCATTGAAGTTCATAAGGGAGGCAAATACTTCCTGATCAAAATGACTCCCCTTGAAAGTGTATCCATTCACCTTCAGGGAAACGGTTACATGTGGTAGATTTTCTGCCAGTTTTACAAAGCATAGCACCAGATAAGAGTAGCTATCTTTTAAGATCAGTCTGATCTGGCTCTACACTGTTTGCAAATGCCATTTGCCAGACACTTCGGTGTACAAAATTTTAGGATACTTAGCTTAAGTAAAAATCTGCAACTGTCAGCTGTGACAATCAAAAAGGTACTCTGCTAAAAAATGCTAGACATTGTAACAAGCCCAACTCCAACTGATCAGGATTTGCCTACAAATGATAGCAGGATTTGTCTACAAATGTTAGGTGGGTTAACATCCATACACTATACAAATTAACACTGGCTAGGCTTGGTCCACAATGTTCACTTTGCAGTTAGAAGACAGCTCAATAAGTAAATTATTGTCATATGGATAATAGTTAAAGATGATAATTAAAGCAGTAGATCTTTGTTTTGATTTGGAGTTTAATGGCCCAGTCAACACTATTAAGGTCATGTCAAGCCTGTCAGTTTACCTAATCACTCTTTTCCTCGGTAGGCTAAGTCCTCCAAGCGATTAACCAGTACTTGTACACATTCTTTTGCTAGAAACTGACAACCGATCTTCTTGAATCAGCAGAAGGGAGAGGATGACCGTAGAAAATATTTTTGACCAATCATCATGAAAGGATGTTGCCAGACCTGGCAGGGATCAAACCCAGTTGGACACACATCTGACTGAGCCACCGAGGCCAGCAAATGACTTGAACCTTTTTTTACCATGTGTATAGTAAAGTCCCAGGTCAGTCATGCAGAGATGTTGTCTCTGACTGTGGATGTATTGCCTGATGTGATTGCATGGCAGACTCAACTGTTGCCTTAGGTACTAGCAGCTCTTCCACAGGGGTACCAAGCAGCCCATTTTTCTAACACCAATTGGCCACTACTTACTTGTAGAATTTTGGATCATCTCTTTCATCATCATAATCTTCTAGAAATTCTCTCAATCGCCTTGCTTCTCTTGTCTGTAAAGGAAAGGTATAAATGGCTTGCTGTGAAACATCAACATTTGCTCAGTCTGATCAAGGTATACAGATATATTTGACTAACAGCTTTTTTTTTTTTTAAGCGAACTCAGATGTCAGAGGCTTAACCCTTAGCAAAGCAAATTGTGGCAGAAGACAGTCTATTTTTTTTTTTTTATTATTATTATTATTATTCAGAGAAAATAAGACTTGGCATCTGAATTGTCTGCCTACTAGACAATTGATTGATTGAGTTGGGGTTTAATGACACGTCAACCCTTGTGGGTCATTTTGTGTCGTCTCCCATAAAAAGGGAGAAAAGAGATAGAATAGATAGTAGAGAAGGAAGAGAGGGACAGGGAAGAAAGAGGAACAGGAATGAAAGTGAAGAAACAGAAGAAATAAAAACATTCCCCCTCTACCCTTACCTGCTACAAGGGTAGCAGGTCTTGCCCAACTGTAAGCCAATATCAGTTTGACACCCCGGTGATGTAAGCTACACCACACCTTCGCACCACCTGAATTCACATGAAATATCAAGCCTTATTTTCTCTGAAAAATAAAAACAAAAATTTCAGAGTATCATCTGTTGTAGTCGTGCTTAGTGCTTTAAGAGTTAATGATTGCTGTCTTGTTTGGGGATAGGAAATTCACAAATGCTCAAAGACAGGTTTTATCATGATGTGGCTCATATAGGAAATGACTATGTCCACATGCAGTCTTTTTTAAACCTTAAAGAGTCATTCAAAATTGTAGCAGACAACATTCTGAGTATGTTATTTTTCCAAAAAAATAAAACTTGACATTTCATATGAACTGTCTGCCTAGCAGAAGATTCATTCAACTGTGGTGTTATTTTCTCAGAAAAACAATTTTTGAATGTCCTCTGCAGCAGTGTGACTGGCACTTCAACCCATTGTAGTCGGGAGACCCGTAAAAGGGTACTTGGCAAACAGTGCAGACCCAGATCAGACGCCGCAGAACACAGGGTCTCCACTGTTTGCAAATAGTTTATCCATTTTTCTCTAGGAATATGTAGATCTCATAGCCAGATGTACCTCAAATTGAAATTGGACTCTTCCAATATATAGTGCGGGCGGGTCTATTCCGTCTGCAATGGGTTAAGAGTTAAGATTATTGCCTTTCTCCATGTACTTTGTCTATCTATCTGTTTCTCATCTACTGTTCAATACTAACTTGATCAGTTTCCAATTACTACCTCCACTCTATGACTCTGGATAAGCATCTCATCTGGAGCTATGTGGATACTCACTAATTTCTCCTAAGCATTGTGATTTCTTTTCTTTTATTTGAGTTGGAGTTTTACAGCCCTATCAACACTATTGAGGCCTTAAGTTGAGTGCCAGTATTATCTACTCACATTTTTCCTGAAGTCTGAGTACTCTTAACAGTTAACCAGTGTTTTGTGCACATACTACACTTGTCAAGACCTAAGCAAATCAAAATTATCATACTCATCAATGGGACTATAATGCAGTTTATCATACATTTGCTAGAAAATATGTTCATTTTGCATGTATGATACTAACATGGCTTTCAAGCACATATCACTTTTGTGGAGCGCAAAAGGTGTGATGGGTCACTTAGGCGATACTGCTTTTTTGCCCGGGTAAAAAGCCCTTATCAACAGGTCACTTGGGTGATACAGCTTTTTTTGCTCGGGCAAAATCACCACATTCGGAGCAATCGGCAGTCTTGCCTTTGACTCTGCATACGATATAAAATAGGCAAACTTGTCAGAAAGAAAAATGTATGATAAATAGATTATGATATGGCAATTTTTATATCATACCCCGTATCCAGCCTAGACCCATATCAGCCCTTGGGCCTTCGGTCCTCTGGTTGATATGGGGTATGATATAAAAATCGCCATATAATAACCTCTATATATGCTATTAAATTGTTTGTTTGTGTTGAGGTTTTACGGCCCAATCAACCCAATGGGGTCATGTCGAGCGCGGTCAGTTTACCTAACCACACGTTTACTGGGCAGGCTTAGTCCTCTAAGCGGTTAACCAGTATTGTGCACATTCTTTCGCCAGAAACTGACAACTGCCCTTCTTGAATCAGCGGAAGGGAGAGAATGATCGTAGAAAATATTTCATGATCAATCTCCACGAGAGAATGTATCCGACCTTGGCGGGGGTTGAACCCGCGACCTCCTGGTCTCCAGTCGGACGGCGTATTAAATAGTTATACGTAACTGTGAAGTGATTCATGTATTTCAATATTTAAGAAAACCTTACCTCTTCAGCCCTTCTTTCATCTTCTCTTTCTTTTTCTTTCTCGTATTCTCTTGCCTTCTTCCTTTCTCTAAGTTCCCAATTCTTCAGTCTCTGTGAATAAAGACAACAAAACTGCATAGTTCCAGACAAGAAGTAACCACATAATGTTTTGCTGTTTCCTCATGAAAACACGTCATGGGTACTCACTGGAATCACTCAATGAGTTGCTCCTAATGAGTACCCACAACATGTGTTTTTGTGGAAAAAAAAAGAGAAATATTTTCCTGTTTTTTTTTTTTAATTTTTATCTGGAGATATGCTTCAGTCACCTTCAGTCAGCAGCTCCAAGATATTTATTTTTATCAAAACATTAAAAGTTAACCCTTGTCTTGCTGTATAAATTAAGATGCCACTCCCACTTCTAATTTTCAGCCAATCGGATTACTTGATCCGGTTTGTTGATATAAATTCACATATTTAATGGCAAACAGTGCAGATCCAGATCAGAAGCCAACTGATCTGGATCTACACTGTTTGCAAAGGCAGGGTATATCCAGGTTCAGCAGATCAAGGATTAAATTGTACAATAAACTTGGTCATACTGTTTTGATTCGGAACACCAGCAATTTACCATTTGACTGTTCATGAGCTGTGGAGAGGAGACATCCTGTAACAGGCTATCTCACCAGGACCTACACTGTTTGCATACCTTCTTTATACCCCACCACATGATGTATTATGGTTTCATGCTGGTCATTCGTGTGTCGGTCCATCTGTTCAGCTGTATTTTTGTTTCGTATTTTTTGTTTGAAAAAAGTGTCTTATTTGTAGCTATGATTGTACAATCTGACCAGTTACCTGAGACTTTCATATGATTTAGAAATCAGGACTTTAGAATACAAGTGTGGATGCACCTGCTGATCTGGATTCTCACTGTTAGGTAATGGCAAGAGGGGCATTTTCCCATGTAGCTCATCAAATGAACAGGAGTTGAACAGCAAACAGCAAGACCATCCTGCAGAGAGGTCAGATTCTTTGTTCAACTATGTACACTTTTGCTTGATTTGAGGGTTTAAAGCCCAGTCAACCCATTCGGGTCATGCCAAGCGTGGTCTGTTAACTTACTCAAACTGTTCCTGAGCAGGCTTAGTTCTTTAAGCTGTTAATCAGTACTTGTGTACACACTTTCACTTTTAACTGACAACTGCTCTTTCCAAATCAGTAGAGGGGAGAATGACAAAAAATTACTTCATAATCTCCACAAAAGCTTGTTTGTTTGTGTTGAGATTTTACGGCCCAGTCAACCCATTGGGGTATTGTCAAGCGCGGTCAGTTTACCTAACCATACGTTAACTGGGCAGGCTTAGTCCTCTATGCGGGTCCACAAAAGCTATGTGGCTGAGCTGGGGTTCAAACTCTCAATCCCTGGATATGCAGTCGGACATGCTATCAACTGCGGTATGGAGCCCAGCTATTATGTACACTTCATACACTGTCGCAGTAGAGTACTAGCAACAATGATTGAAGACGGACCAGATTAACCTTCACCAATCGTTCGGCTAATCCAGCAAATGACAAACTGACAATATATATTTTTTTTCATTTTTTGATTTGGTTTTACAGCCCTTTCAACAACACTTCACTTATATCCAGCTGATCATTCATCAAAGGTGGGCAAAAATCGGACAACCAGGGGGAAAAAAACCACCTGACCATCTGTAATCAGAACTTGGCTTTTCCACATGTGACCAAAGTGAGGCTTGAACCACAGCGGTGAGAAACCTAATGGATTAAGACTCAGCTCTCTTATCCACTAGGCTATGACACATACACATGTATGGACATAACATCAAGACAAAATGCTATAAGTCCCACTGTTGCCTTCAGCAGGTGAAGGCATAAAAATTTCAGGGCCCAGTTGTTCAAAGCTAACGATGCCGTTAGTAAACAATTCGTTAAAATTTACATTGTGATACGCAAATATGCTGAAATTTTTTGCTGAAAAAATGTGAGTAGCTACTCACATTTTTTCAGCAAAAAATATCAGAATAATGTATTTTGAATCTGCTAAAACAGTTAACGACCCTTAACGAGCTCATTAAGCTAACAATGCTTTGAACAACTTGACCGAGAATGCGGTCTGGTGAAATATTTACCCTGAATGTAGAGCTAATGTATAGTGTGTTATTGTTATGTACAGTATGTTATTGTTCGGGTTTTTTTCCCTCTGATGCCAGGCATTTTTTGTATCTATCTCTGTAATCCACTACAGCATTTAATTGACATATTTGGACAGACAGGTCTGAACAAAGTGCAGACCCAGATCAGATTTTGCTGATGGCACCATCTGCTCATGATCTACAATGTTTGGCAGTTGCCTAGCAATTTTCAGACACACCTACAGGTATAAACCCTTAAAGCGCCAAGAAAATCTGCTTCTGAAAAATGTCATCTGTTTATGTCGTCTGCTGAATATTCTTGCAGACTTTTCAAACCTATTTTTGCATACAGGCAAACAGTGTGGACCCTGATCAGACTGCTCCTAAGGAGCAGTCTGATCTGGGTCCACACTGTTTGCAAAAATGACTTTTAAAATCACAAGCAGAAGACAAAGCAGACGACAATAGTTGTGACTGGCGCTTTAAGGGTTAAAATGGGACTTTTTTAAACTTTAATGTTTTAGCAAGTCCATTTTAATATCTGTTAGTGTGTATGAAAAGTTTGAACTGGACTTCAGGTGTCCGAAGACTTATGGTAAAAATGGTAAACTTTTAAATATTAGAATCCTAAAAGACAATGAAGAATGCCACAAAGATCAAGTGTCTTAAGTCTAGCAAATAATATTCCCATTATGAGGCCAACAGTGAGGATTCATATGCAAGCTAGTCCAGATTTTAACTGAATCTGTTGAAATATTGTTTTTTTTGTTGTCTTTTTTTCTTTCAATACTGTATTTAACCTAAATATTGGGATACTTCAACTATTTACCATACTGGTCTTAAAATTTGCAAGAGTTGGTTTTACAATCTCTTAACGTGTCTAAAATATTGCTGGAAGTGAATGAGGACCCTGATCAGACATGCATTCTCGTCTGATCTGGATCTACCCTGTTTGCAGAGATCTGTCCATCTCATGACTTAGTGTTTTTGTACAATACATTTCCGGGTAATGACCGGACTTTCTGGTAGGCATGTCCATCCCATTACTTAGCATGTTTTACAATACATCTTAGGGTAATGAACTTACCTCCTGGTAGGCCATCTCTTTTTCTCTGATCTTCTTCTCGAGTTTTCTTCTTTCATATGCTTCCTCTTCCTCTTCCATATCTCTGTCTCGATCCCTCTTATATCTGTTGTATACAAAAAAATTAATGTTTATATCACTCAATTTCAAATGCATTATGTGCATACCATATTTTCATTATGCGAATACAGTCCTAGATAAGACAGGCCTAGGCTAACAGTGTAGATTCAAATTAGACGCCACAGAAAAGTGATGAAAGTGCCCATAGGTCTAGATAAAAGTATCAGGTAATTTTTTTCTTATTTCTCCACAAAAATGTATGTTGTGGGTACTCAGCGAGGCGCTTCTAATGAGTATCCACAACATGTTTCCATGGAGAAATAAGAAGAATATCAATACAGTAAAACCTCCATGGCTCAAACATCGTTGGGACAATGGAAATTTATTCGAGACACGGGTAGTTTGAGCCTCTGAGGGTTAATTATGGCACCAGGTTAGGTGGCAAATGTGGATAATTTAGGAATATCTTTTTGATTTTCTATAAAATAATGGTATGTTGAGTGTACTCATTAGAATTGCCTTGATGAGGCAATTCTAATGAGTACACACGACATACATTTTCATGATAAAATAAGAAAATACCCCTAAAATATTTATGAATAGTTTGCTTTCTTGGGCTATAGGAAGGATTTCCTAGGGACTCAAAAACGAGTTTGAATTAGCCATGGTAAATGAGCCATCTGCCTCATCTGGAGCTATGGCATTTTCTAAAATTACAATATGCTAACAGCTACACAAATATTCCAATTTATCTGAAGCCAAAGGAATCAAAATGCTTACTTTTGTCTAAATAACAGTAAATAAATAAATAAAGGTTTTAAAAAACGCTATTGTTATTGGCAAACAAGCATGAGACACTTGCCATTTTACCAGTAACCACTCTCTCAGCAAATTCAGCAGACGACAAATTGATAACATTTTTTTTTTTCTTATTTTTCCGAGAAAACAGGATGACATTTCATGCAAATTAGGAGACATTTTCGCATGAAATGCCTAATCCTGTTTTTTCTTAGAAAAATATTTCAAAATTTCTGTTGAAATTTTTTCCCTGCATGCTAAGTATTAAACACTTAATAGTAACTGAATGGCTGAAGAAATTACTTTAAACAGGACAACAAAATTACTTTCATTTGAGATTTACCTTTCTCTCTCCTTCTCCCGTTCCCAATCTCTATCCCTTGACCGTGACCTTTCCCTTCGTGCCGTCCTTCCCCTAGAGCTTGATCTTGACCTCGAACGACTCCTACTGTGTCTGGGCTTCAATCTTCTCTCTGTCGACCTCTCAGTCTCTTGTGTCATCATCTTGGCCAAAGCCTCCAGCTCCTTCTTTTTCTGCTCACTTCTCCATCGCCGTAGACGTTCTCGCTCTTTTTCAGCATCTCTTTCTTCTTCAGACTTTGGGTCATCATCCTGAAGAAGTTCAAAATCTGCACTGAGTGCAAAGCCTATGTGATCATATAAGCGAAAAGTGAAGACGCAGACCAACCTGAGCATCTATGCAATTTGATCAGTCTTCACTGAATATCAAGCCCTTGTAGAATGTATGACCTGTATTGTTACAAAGGGATGAAAAACGATTTTAGTGAAAAAAAAAACAAACAAACTGAAACTCCCTACACCCCCCTTGCAAAAACACGAGATTAGAACAGATCAGACTAAGTTGGAAACTTTTTAAAACCATGTTTGATGCTTAAAACAACTGAAATCTGCCAAAAAGTTGCTCATCCCAATGAAGACGATCCCAGCTGCACAGAAGCACAAAATGGATGACTTCCTTTGTTCAAACAAGATGTTGTTTATCCCACAGTAAGCCTGTAATCTGCAATCAATTTGCCAGTCAACAAAATATACTGGGTAATTTAAGGCTTAGCATCTGGGTAAAATTTTCAGACAAAATTTTGAAATATTTTTATTTTCCCCTGAAAAAAGGATTTGACATTTCATGCAAATTGTCTCCATAAGGGACAATTTAAATGAAATGTCAAATCCTGTTTTCTGGTAAAAATAAGAACAATAGTACCAATTTGTTGTCTACTGAATTAGCCCAGAGTGATTAACTTTAAAGGCTGTCTTTCGAATATTCAACACCCTCATGAACGTAGCTGCTAGAGGGACAAATCAAGAGCTCTAATACTGCGACAAGCATATGACATCCTGCCATAAACTATTAGAAATAAAACATCAGTCCAAGTAAATGCATTATCAGTACCACAACCCTTTCAGCCTGGCAGACAAGAAGAGGTACCTGTGCAAACAGTGTAGATCCTCATTTTTGATTCTTGATTGAAACCCCTACTTGGGAACAATGGTTCTGGCCAGATTCAAAGACGGAATACAGTCCACTGTAGATACTCTTGGATAGGAGGGTTAATAAATGTACAAATAATTAGTTCTTGTTACACTTCCATGTACTCCTAATCTCTACTAGCTTAAATGTTGTTGTTTTTTTTTTTGCTTTTTTTCTTCTTTCAGAAAAAGTTTATTTGGAAATTCAGAATGAAAAAATGCCAGTATGGCATACAATTATATCACGCATTTTGGGTATTTTATTTCTTTGACTTTTTTTTTATTTCTTTGACAGTCTTTCAGGATATTGTTAGTCTAGTCCATTTTTATTTATCTGCATAAACAAAACATTTTGCAGTCTTTAATATTTTGTCCTGTATTTCTTCTCCCCTATGAGTCACAACATGGGAAAGTAAACCTTCAGACATGTTCACCCAATGAAGACTCAAATCATTCTCTGCATCTGTGCAGTCTAATCAAAGTCTTCACTGTCCAGATGAAGAAATTTTGCATTCTTTGATCAGACTGTACGAATGTGCAAGCTGATCTCATTCTTTGCTGGGCACATTTCCTGGGCCCAGTTGTTCAAAGCTAACGACGTCGTTAGTTAACAATTCGTTAAAATTTTAATCAAGAGATACGCAAATACGCTGAATTTTTTTGCTGAAAAAATGTGAGTAGCTTTTGCAGTGCAAAAGCTACTAACATTTTTTCAGCAAAAAATATCAAAATATTGTGTATTGAATCCATTAAAACAGTTAACGAAATGACCCTTAACAAGCTCGTTAAGCTAACGATGCTTTGAACAACTGGGCCCAGAAGTTCCAACTCATATATTTCAACAATGAGGCATTTCATAATGTATTTCACATACAAGAAGACTACCCACTGGAACTGCATTGTCAGTTTACCTTCGTGACATGAAGAAGGGCCAAACCAATTTTTTTACGTAAGTATCTTTTTAATATTCTATGTATTTAAATCACTGGACTGGGTAGTCCACCATGAGTCAACACCGATTCATTACAAGCCAAACGGTCATTAGTTATTTTTCACTGACAAGACACAGATTTTTCCTTTGCTACTGCCAAAGGTCACTTCTTGTCTTTTGTTTGTAGCCACTCACTTCTATGTTTGGGAAAGCTTACTCAAAGAAAATGCCTGGGTTAATCTTTAAGTATTCCTATGGTCCATAAGAAATATTTGCCATTTTGGGACAATGAAGCAGTATACCACTAAACAATCCTGAGAAATTCTGACCCAAGGATTTGAACACCTAATTGTCAAAAAGTAAATAAGTCCTTAACCTACCAAGTTACTGATATAGCGCTAGATAAGGCATCTTTTTTTTTTTTTCTTTTTTTTTTTTGTGCCACCATAAATAAAGTATCTATATTCATTGAGAAATATAAATAAGAAAACTATCTGGATACCCCTGTTATCTACAGCTGTGTACTAGAATGATGAAAAGCATGCATCAGACTTAACCAGTCAAAAGGCAAATAATATTGGTATAGCTCCAGAAATGGCACTTTTTCAACTGAGAAGTGTTGATATTTTTCTTATTTTTCCATGAAAACATATATTGGGGTACTCATAAGAAGTGCCTTGACTCGATGAAAACATGTTGTGGGTATTCATTAGAACTTCATTGAGTACCCACAATGTTTTCATGGAGAAATAAGAAAACTATTATCTGGATAAAACCCTCATATCTGCAGCTATGAGTTAAGTTAGAAGAAAGTAGTGTAGATTATGTTGGTATTTTGTTCCATTCTATTTCAGAATTTAAACTCCTGTATTTACCCAGAATTATCTAGACACCTTATCTGCTTACCATATTTGTTTCAAAGTTTGAACATCCATTTTACTACCGATTTATGTGTCTAAAAACTGCTGGAGGAGTTCAAAACACTGCAGACCCTATCAGAAACCATATTCTGCATTTGATTGGGGACTAAATTATTTGCTCATGCCTATTTTATCTTCTTTCCCCCACCCCTTTGCCCAAGCTCAACTGTCTTTTCCCAAAAATCGTAGGCTGACCGTTTCATGTTCAAACATACTCGGGGAGCTATAAACCAGTTTGATAATTATACTGTCTACTTGTACTGCTCAGACTGTACATGACTTCCTTTTTCAGAGGATTTGTTAAGGAGGAGTATTTGGTGATAATTCTGGGATAATTTTCTCCATTTCTCCATAAAACCATATGTTGTGGGTACTCATTAGAAGCGCCTTGTCGAGGCACTTCTAATGAGTACCCACAGCATATGTTTTCATGATTGATTGATTGAGTTGGGGTTTAACGACACGTCAACCCTTGTGGGTCATTTTGTGTCGTCTCCCAGAGAAAGGGAGAAAATAGACAGAAGAGATAGCAGAAGAGATGAAAGGGAGGGACAGGGAAGAAAGAGAAACAGGAATGAAAGTGAAGAAACAGAAGAAATAAAAACATCACCTCCCTACCCTTACCTGCTACAAGGATAGCAGGCCTTGCCCAACTATAAGCCAATATCAGCTGGACGCCCCGGGTGACAAAAGATACATGACACCTTCGCACCACCCAACCACCCACATATGTTTTCATGAAGAAATAAGAAAAATTATCCCATAATTATCACCCAATACTCCTCCTTAACGTCCTCTATTTTTGTTGTTATTTTTCTGTTAATACCCCATTTCTGTTCATAATTCAAAGAACTGCTGGTCAAGGAAACAGTCAGTCCTCAGAACATTTTGTAGAAACAGATTTGGTGTAAATTATCTGTTTCCTTAACTGTAAGGAATATCCTTTGTAAAATAAAACTTTATATTAAATCAAAACAAGACTTAACAGTGATGCTTCAGTCGGAACTTCTGCTGTAATGTGTACTAAACATTACTAGTCATCGTTATTCGTATTTAACGGTTGCATAATTATTCCTTCTCGTGAGCACTCTTTCTGCTAAGGACAACCTCTGTATCCAGCGTTGGTAAAACCGGCTGTTCGTAAGACAAAAACAAGTATTAGGAAAACCCCACCCCCTCTAATACAGCAAAAGTTGTTTCAAAAACCATCTTCAGAATTAAATCAAAAAAAAAAAAAAAAAAAAAGGCATTTTTAATTTAATTCTGCATTTTCGTTTTTGTATGTACACAAACAATACTGAAAAGGTAAATTTTGAACCACTAAAAGATTGTTACTACTATTGGAAAACAGTTTATTTTATGAACAACTTAGTACAGAAATCTGAATAACTACGGCTAGCAACACATCAGTTTCAGGATAACTAAACAATCCTGAAATATGAAGACACCTTATTTCATTGATAAAAATGTATCTAAAATAATTTAATAGCAGTAGGCATTTATTCTGTCCTGAAAAAATTGGTTGGGTTAGAGATTATCAGCCCAGTCAACACTATTAAGGTCATGTCCAGCCAGTCAGTTTACCGAACCCACACTTTTCTTGGGCATTTAGTCCTCTAAGTGGTTAACCAGTACTTATACACATTCTTTTGTCAGAACTGAAAACTGCCCTTCTTGAATCTGCTGAAGGGAGAGAATGACCATAGAAAATATTTCATGATCAATCTCCACTAAAGAATGTTGCCAGACCCAATTACCTGTTTACAGAGTATGTAACAGGAGGCAAATGGGAAAAGCCTAGTGTAGAGAATAAATTCCCCATAAAGGTAGCAATGTTTTCCTGTGTAAGTCCTACAGAAACCTACACATACACAATATGAACTGGCTGAAATTACAACATTGTATAGATATGCAAACTATATGAACCAAATCATGTCAGTTCATTCTGGCTTAGCCCTTTCAGCCCAGCAGACCAAACCCAATACCTGTGCAAACAGTGTAGATCCAGATGAGATGGCTCATAATGAGCAGTCTCATCAGGATCTACACTGTTTGCCATTCTGTTTTTTGATTTTACACTGAAACCCCTATTTGCATTAGTGGACAAGTCCAAATTCAAGAATGGAAGAGTCCACTTCAGAAATTCAGGAATGAAAGGGATAGATGACACCCTTAAGATTCCAATGTTGAAGAGCAAGTGTCACAATCTTTCTAGCCTCTAAAGTACATCTCCTTATAAATATCCAACATCAAGCCAGAATGTCCAGCACTGGCTTTACACATCGTGACATGAGATAGCCCATCATCCAAGATAAAAAAATCTCCTGTTTGTTAAAACACAACATCACACTATAATAAAGAGTACATATTAAGTTGTAATGTAAATGGCACCTACTTGGTCAGGATACATGGAAACAGAGCTTTGAAACTTGCTGTAGTATGGTAGGGTCACTTACCTCTGTATAAGGAAAACAACACAGCCCATCACTTTCTGCATGCCCTTCCTATGTAATACTTCTTTCATAATAATTTCTTTCATAATTATCTTTTAGATAACAAAAATTTATTACAAAACAAACTTTATGTTCTGTCAATTAGTCTCTCTTTAGCTTAAATCAAAAATAAAGCTTACCAAAAATTATATCATTACAAAAACACACCTATTCAAATATACAGTAATTTTTTTACCTGCGCATCCCGAGTCCCATACTCTCAGTTTTGCTTTGGGACTCACATTTTAAATCTCAGCGAGTCCCAGGACTCACAAAGTTATAGTGGAAAATTCTGTAATGGACGCATTGATTTTGTAGTAGGACTCACTTTATATAGCCCAAGCGAGTCCTGGGATGCATAGGTATAAAACTGTAAATAAATCACTGAATATATTGAAAATTTCACCACCAAAAAAACTGAAAGTTTTCCGATAAAAATTCTGATATTTTTCATATTTCTGCTCAAAACATAGATTGTGGGTACTCGTTAGAACTGCCTCGCTGAGGCGGTTCTAACGAGTACCCACAATCTATGTTTTTGAGCAGAAATAAGAAAAATAATGTATACCCCTGTAAACCCCAGTTTTACTGTATAAAAGTGGGGTTTAAGGGGGTCAAAATTATATAGGTATGTTTTAGTGATGATATGGAGTTTTAAATGAATTAATAGCTTACATTTGCAAATACACATGGCTTATACTGCACAAAAAGCAGGCAATTTATTTATTTTACGATTCTGTGATGTGTTATCTTCACAAATGTACCATTTCTTTAAAGTATTTTACAACACCTACCTTTTCAACATCCAACAAAGACCTGTTATCCTAGACGATATTTCAACATTAAACTTGATAAACACTTACCAACTTCCAACCAAAATACGGTATATTTTATCAGCTTTTTTCAAGTTGGCGATATCTTGCCACTTAGCATCGACAGAATCTATTTTTTATTGAATTAATGAAATACAACCCATTAATTTCAAGAAAAATAAAACTATTTATCTACTAACATATATATATATGTACTTTTTGTAAAAGGTATCAATAGTATTTTCACTAACTTGTTGAATCTTTCTAAAAACAATCATTATTTTTTACGATAAAAAATCCTGAATTTAAATACTTTAATAAACATTGTGATTGAAATAAATTGAAATCTGACAACAAACTACTAAAACAGATCCAAGCAAAAAGAAGGATAATGCTCTGTAACATTTTTTTATTGTCCTTGATGGCTTTGTTATCCTTTTTTCTCATTTTTTTTCTGACTTTTTCCCCAAGGAATTCATTAAAATATGGAAATTATATGTATGCTGAATGTAAGAATCTGAAAAAAAAAAGTGACAGAGAATTTCTAGCTCTCAGATAATCAAGTAATACTGAATATCAAAGAAAATGTTAACAAAGGTTTGACTTCAAAACTATAGACATGTGCTTTATAACTCTTTTCTGTATTTGATTATCTTTACCAAAAAGTTGTTTTTTTTTTCTTTTATTATTATTAGTTTTTATTCTCACTCCACACCCACTCACCACCCCTTCTTTTTTTTCAGTTATATTATACATACTTGAATAAAGGGAAAGGAATTATACAAGCATTTTGCTTTCATTCCAATCCCTTTGACTTTGTTCTTGTGTACAATGCTGGTTACATGTCAAATGAAAATCAGAAAAAAAAATATGCTTAAACCAAATTCATTTCATAGCTTTAAATAATGTGAAATATAAATGCACAATAAATATATTCAAAGACATCATTTCTTGTCTGATTTTATCAATACCAACACTTAATTTTCTATTTTGGTATCAATCTTTTCACAACCTAAAACAAAGAAATTACTGTTACAGCTTTGACAAGCAAGGTATTGTAAGTATTAAGACGTTTGCTTTATCTTTTGCTAATGTGAAAAAAAAAACAACAACAAAAAAACACTTTGTTCAAGAAATAAGCTATGTCAAGCCAAAACAGAGCTTAATACTTACATGAACAGAAATGACCAAGATCAGCCAGTTACTCTGTGCAGTCTTATCAGTGTCTTTGATGTTTGCTTGCAGGAATACTAGGCTATATTTACATTTTCGATTTAAGACTCTTAGAGAAACCTATAGAACCCAGTGTAGTTCATTCCTCCATGAACGCAATGGATCACACTAAGTGACATGATGTCAAAACAACTGACTCTTTCGGAGATTTGATTGGACGCTGCTAATGTTGTGATGACGTCGCCACTATTAAGCTATCCAAATATATCCGCCTGCCCTTAATGCAGCCTGTAATGTGAAGTTCTCTCCAAGGTACGCGAGAAAAATAATGTAAATACAGTCGACTCTCGTTATCTCGAACTTCACGGGACCTGATAAAAATGTTCGAGTTATCAGTAGTTCGAGACAACCAAATTGTGACGTCATAGGTATGACGACTGTTCGCCTCTCTGTTCGCCAAAACGTGCTTGGAAGGCACATGTATATGGCAATTTAAATAATTTAAGCGTACTTCAGTTTGCATTGTTACTGTTTGTTTTAGGAGATGCAATGGTTTTCTTGAAATAATATCATCAATAAATGTTAATAATAATAAATTTCAAATGTCTCTTGTTGTCTTTTAATACTCCTGCAAATCTGGATTTCCATATGAGCTTTAAATAAATAACTGGTTTCCGGGTTGTGTTAGCTATACGTTACGAACTGGTTTGGATTAGCTCCCTTCGCATAGACGACTCGATAAAGAGTTGACTGGTTTCCGCTTTTGCATAAAACGCTTACAATGTTAAGCGGCAGCTGTAAGCTAGTTTGGATTATCTCCCCTGGCATAAACGAACCGTCTCAGCGCAGCACACTGTAGATCCTGCAGAGAAAGCTCGTTATGAACCGTCTCATCTGGACCTGCACTATTTGTGCGGGTATCCGTACCAGTTTACAGGGTCGGAAGGGTTAACGTCGGTACCCACGTGTGATTCATCTATTTGAGGCCGTGCACGACAACTCCTATTAGAAGACTGTGCGACTGTCAAAGACTCGGATCAGCCTGCACGCCCACAAATTTTCCATTATACGCATGAACCTTATCTGGGCTTACCAAAGAGCACCGCTTGACCAAAGAGTAACAAGCGAAGATTCAGACTTAGCTAGCCTGATCAATACAGGCTGATCCGAGTCGGAACCTGTCGCGCACTGACTTTTCTTGAAGATGCTATATCATTCAGACAGACAGTACTCAATAGTGAAGAGCATATCTAAACAATAAATTAAAGAAACTTCGTTGATTAATCTTCCATTACACTATTCTGAGCCGCTTTTAATCTTACAAATCAATGACACGAGACGGTGTTGAGCGCGGCGTGTCAAACCCGACTCGACACGCATGTGATTTCATAATTACGGATTTTAGACATTGTTTGTGTTGTTTGTAATTACCTGGACAAAGGGGAAAATTAAAATATCGATTTATTTATCAAAGGCCTATTATGATTTTCATTAACTAAGAGACTGGCGGCGCCGCATCTTACATTTTTTTTCCTCCGTCATGGTCCGAGTTCGAGATACGCGGTAGTAAAAACTGTGAAAAATATATTCAGGGACTGAAAATGATGGACGAGATAGCCGAAGTGTCGACATAAAAGTAGTTCGACATACGCGAAGCTGAAATACAATAAATACATAGGGAAAATAATCGGGGCTTAGAAATCAGTTCGACATAAGTGATAGGATCGAGATAAGAGGGGTCGAGATAACGAGAGTCAACTGTATAAGTAATGAACTTGATTTTTTTTCCGATATTTATTGAGGTATAACCATAGTAGGTTTATTCACTTTGCACGGACCCACTGCGGTCATACCTCTATGAACTTCAAAAAAAATAAAATTCATTTCTTAAATGTAGAATGTGGAAAATGATGGCCCTGGTCAGACTGCTCTTCTCAGCCTTCACTATTCATGTGCATTAAAAATCTCCATCCAACCGCCATAAGGCATGACACAGCTCAATTGACAAGATGATTGCTCAATCAAAAAGCTTTGGCAACTATCCAGTTTTCAAAATAATTCATGACAGCACAGTCCATCTTAATGGCAGTTTTTCTGTCAATTGGATACAATCATAATTTATCAAACACTCAGCATTTGACATGAAAGTGACTGTAGTAAATTTCTGTAATTTCATACAGGCGAGTGACAAATGACTTATCAATTTGTATTTTTGTCATTTAGTTCCAAGTATATTCAGTGGAATGGAAAACAAATGAAACCACAATACTACTATATTTTACCTTGCTTGTCCAGTGACATTTTCCTGTTACTGCTTTCACATGCAATACCATATCTACCCTAAATACTATGAAACATTAAATCCTTACTAAACTTGTTCAATAAACCCATTTTACTGCCTGCTGATGTGTCTAACACCTGCTGGTTGAGTGGCAAACAATGCAGACCTAATAAGACAGGGTATTCTGCCACATCCCATCAGAGTTTACAAAGTTTGGCTAGCCTGTCTTTCCCAATGCTCGGGGTAAATAGAGTATTACATTCTCAGTTTAATAATTTTGTCTCTTTACTTATTACATGTACATAAAATTTAACATCCGATTAAAGTGACTTTCCTTCATTTCTCAATTTCTTGCAATTTTCATTTTAAACCTTTATCCAAGATAATAATAATAATATACATGTTGTTAAAATTATGATATAACTGCTTTACTTATCAGCTAACAGGAAACTGTCAATATTTATCAGTAAAAAAAAAAAAATGTATAGTCATAAATATCAATAACATTGCACATACCTAGCCTCAAACAATATAACTAAACTAAACCCAAATATTTAATCTTGTACACTTTATAAGTGAACATGACACACCTGTAGACAGTAGTTCTAGATGACAGTGAGTACGCAGCAAATATTTTTATTATTTCTTCTTGAAAACACATGCTGTGGGAAATGATGGGTAATTATTGTGTATGGAATGGCCATTTCAAGACAATTCCAATAAGTACCCACAACTTTTTTTCCAAAGCAATGGGAAAATGCAATGGTTTCAAGTGCATCAAGAGAAATAAGTAAAATATTCATCTCCACACACCTCTCATCTAGAGCAAAGCTAAATGATGATGATTTGGTCTTTTTTTGTCCCTTTCAACAATATTTAAATCATATCAAGACAATCGAAGGATGATAATGAAAGGCTCAGTGCAATGAAGTGCCCTGCAGTCATGAGCTGAGTTCTGCTCCAGCAGGATTCAAACCCGTATCTTGTGATCCAGTCAGGAGTGCTAACTACTCGGCCTGGATGCTTCAGAGCTAAGTTAAAGGTGAGCCAGGAAGAATATTTGAGATTACTAGAGTAGCTAGCCAGTGTCAGTACTCTGCTTTCTTGCACATTCAAACAGGTCACATGTCGCCATTTGGCCTATTTCCTAATCTCATTTTTATATGCAAAGTCAGTATTTATGACTATACATTTTAAAGGTATTATCGTATCTCAAAGTCATTTCATACATGTAACAACCTTTAACATGGGAATATCAGAACAAAAAAGATAAAACTACAACAGACATGATACCTACCTTATGATAGACATCTCTGAACTTGGCAATCTCTCGATTTATCAATTCTTTTTTCTCCTCTTCTATTTTCATATCATCCAACCCCTGAAATAAGTTCCAAAAAGAATTGTCAAAAAGCAGTGCTTTTTAGATACCCTCACAAGATAATGACTACCTACTCATTAAAATGTATATTTGCTTCAGGTTGTATGTGATTAGTTGTCAAGAATGACCAAAAAAATTGCTCAGTTTAGGAAGCTGTCATTCTTTCAGCATCAAATGATTGAATGGAGTTAATGTTTTACGGCCCAGTCAACCTCTTAGGGTCATGTTGAGTCAATCATTTTACCTAACCACATTTTTTCCAGCGCACGCTTAGTCCTCTAAGCTGTTAAGCAATACTTGTGCACATTCTTGCACCAAAAATTGACAACTGCCCTTCTAACAGAAGAGAGACAATGGCCAAAGAAAATATTTCAAGATCAATGTCCACAGAAGAATGTTGCCAGACCCGGCCGGGATCAAATGTGCAACCTCCTGATCACCAGTTGGCTACACATCAGACTGAGCCAGCGAGGCCAGCTTTTTCAACATCAAACTCTTTTATGCACATGTCTGTAATGAGACTCCAAAGTATCAGACTTTTTCAACAAATACTTTGAGGCAAGTTGATTTCAATATGCATAAAACTATCCTAGACCATACAAAACCCAGTTGTCAAGAATTACCAAACAATGGCTAAGTTAAAAAAAGCTGTGCTGTCGTTTTGACGAAAATGATTTTTTCAGCATCATACTTCTTCATGCACACATTCAATGTCTGTAAGGAGTCTACAAAGTATCAAATTGCTGCAACAAATACTATGCAACAAGTTGATTTCACCGTACATGTAGATTCATGCCAAGGCAACTTTTTAAGAATAACAAAGGACACAACTCAAAAGGAACTAACCCCTAGCCCTTATTTTTCTCTACCAGCAAAATCTCATCAATATCAATATTTATGCAAAATATGAAAAGATTCCTTAAATTATTTAGCAAGATTAGAAGCAGAAACCCAAACATAATGGACAGACGGAGTTACGGGCGTCATAGCACTAGTTAAGGCGCTTTTTTCAATCCAAAAGTATTGATATTTTTCTTATTTCTCCACCAAAACATATGTTGTAGGTACTCATTAGAAGCGCCTCGCCGAGGCGCTTCTAATGAGTACCACAACATATGTTTTTGTGGAGAAATAAGAAAAATATTTACCAGATACCCTCCCTTATCTAGACCTATGGGGCGTATAAAAAGCATATCTTTTGACCCAGGTCAAACAGCTCCAGAAGGTCTACACTATTTGCCATTCCACTAATCATTTTAAGAAACAACTGCATAAAAAGCAAGGTATGGAATAAAGTGTTCAAATTTTAGGTTATTTACAGTAAACCCCTATCTGTTTGATGCAAAGCATATTTAAACATACCGTGTCCTTCAGCAGTATATCTTCCTTCTTGTTTTTAATCGGTGGCATAGGAACTTTGGGAATATCGCTCACATATTCTGAAAATAAGCAAAAAAATGGTAGATTCACAGTACTTAAAAGGTAATGTTTCTAATTTTTTGCATCAAAACATCTTGCAGGTGCTCAATGGAATCCCCCCATGATGTCAACAAGTTGCCGTAAGAAAATTTATCCTAATTGTTGCCACAACTATCATCTTTCCTGGAATAACAAAACAACCAAGGATTGGTGCTGGGAAAGCTGTTATTTTCCTACATGTGGAAAGTGAAGATGAATCCAGTTTTAAAATCCACAGTCTGATGCAGCATTATTTAACCAGCGG
Source organism: Anodontia alba (assembly GCA_964016985.1). Lineage (NCBI taxonomy): Eukaryota > Metazoa > Mollusca > Bivalvia > Lucinida > Lucinidae > Anodontia > Anodontia alba. Next base: position 6,816,382 of record OZ024823.1, on the reverse strand, counting down.
ACATAGTACTTTCAAGTATGTCTAGACAATATCTTATATAATATTTCAATCTTTTATTCATACTGAACCACTGCACTTGATTAACTATAAATACACCCAATCAGGTCTCATTTTATTATGCTCTGTGCAATGAAGTGCGGTACAGCCAAAGGCCCCATTCTGCCTCCAGTGGGATTCAAACATGAGACTTTATGGTCCGAAGTTTGAAGCATCACAGCTCTTGGTAAGATGCTTTTTTCAATCCAAAAGTATTGATATTTTTCTTATTGTATGTTGTGGTGGAGAAATAAGAAAACTATTTAACTGACACCCACTCTTATCTAGACCTATGGAGCACAAACCAGACACTGCTATTATTATATAATTACAATACACTGCACTTGAATGGTATGAATATACTTTAGCTTTCTGCTATTTTTCACAAAAGAAGGTAACTTTTGCGACTTCCTGTTTGCTTTGCTGCATATCAGACCCTTCAAAAAAGGGGTTTACCAGAAAAGGTAGCAAATTCTTTTCTTTTAGAGTAGCTGTCTTTTTAGAAGGAGCTTGATGATGCACAGAAAACAAAGTAAGTTACAAAAGTTATCTCCCTTGTAAAAGATGGCAGAGAATCTACCAAGTGCATCAAGCCTTGAGAAAGGGACCCTTATGTCACATGGGAAGAGCAAAGGCCAATTAATCACCAAATACAGCTTAAAGACATTAAAATAAGGCGTGTCTCGGTCATTAGCCATATCACTGACAAGAGACTGGGTATAACAAAACCTAGTATGCTGTCAATAAGGGACAAAAGAAAAAGAAAACAACAAAAAACCTGTGTTTCCTATTATATGCCAAAAAAAGAAAGGTTGGTAGGTCATTTTTTTTTTTTATTCTTTTTTTTTTAAACACCCTGTTTACACATACCATCTTAATAAAGAGAGCAAACAGGATTTATGGATACTGGTTTAGTCTGAATCAGGGCTTCTCTTTGTTTGGCATTGGGTGATAGCATCACCAGAGATGACAGGGTATGGGTTTTGTCCTGGTAAAATGCAGGCATTTGTTTATCTTCACCGACAAAATTGCCATAGCCATGCCTTGATATGGAAGTGGTTATCAAAACAGTATGCCAACTTCCGCTGGTACTTCATTAAAACCAAGATCTGTTATTGTTTGTTTGTGTTCATTTTACGGCCCAGTCAACCCAATGGGGTCATGTCGAGCGCGGTCAGTTTACCTAACCACACGTTTACTGGGCAGACTTAGTCCTCTAAGCGGTTAACCAGTATTGTGCACATTCTTTCGCCAAAAACTGACAACTGCCCTTCTTGAATCAGCGGAAGGGAGAGAATGACCGTAGAAAATATTTCATGATCAATCTCCACGAAAGAATGTTGCCGACCTCGGCGGGGGTTGAACCCGCGACCTCCTATGCCTCTGCAAATTTACACAGGAAAGATACTGACACACTTTTGATCTAAGTTTCCCGCAAAACATCATTACAATTGCACCATGTTGCGATCAACATATGCAACGAAGAAGTCCGGGCCTTGTTTACTTGCTGAAATGTTGATGATTGGTGGAAAGACTTGGTAATTTAGTTATATTTTTTAATATGCATCTGTTTTATATGCAATTCCAACAAGGAAAAACTCTACAGTTAACATGATAATAAGTTCATTTTTCTTACAAAGCAGTTTCCCGCTATGCTGTCATGTGAAGTAATCATTAAGAGCATGCGGTTTCTTCATGCGGAAACAAGTGAAAATATTACAAAGGAAATGCAAATAGCCCTGAATATTACTGCCATTTGGAGAATCTTAACAGTGTTTATTGGATAGATTCTGTGGGACTTAAATTTCAAAAGAAAATGGAACATATTTAAATATACTGGTTCCTCTCTGAGCACAGGTATGGAAATTAAACATCATGACACAGATGCCCCTGCCCAGGGGCCATCCTCACCCAGAAACAAGCATTTTGAAAAAAAATCAAGTTGAAAAGGGGCCATAATAATTGGTGGATTTTACCCTAAATCAAACTTGACCTTTATTTTATGATTATATACCTGTGTATAAAATATGAAACCAATACACTAATCATTCAAAAGATATCGAACGGAAACCATTCTTTGAAGCTGAGGGGCCATAACTCGCATAAACATTAGCAGATTTTACCCTAAATCAAAACTGGCCTATATTTTATGATTACAAGTATATACTGGGGTATAAAATATAAATCCAATACACTAATCTTTTCAAAAGATATTGAACAGATAACCATTTTTTCAAAGCTAAAAAAGGGCTGTAACTCCCATAATTGGTGGTGGATTTCACCTACATAAAGCTTGACCTATATTTTATGATTATATACCTATGTGTATAAAATATGAATCTAATACACTTATCTTTTCAAAAGATATCAAATGAAAGCTTTTTTTCAAAGTTGAAATAGGGCCATCTCCCACAATAATTGATGGATTTTACCCTAAATCGAATTTAACCTGTATTTTATGATTACATACCCGGGAATAAAATATTAATCCAATACACTAATCTTTTCAAAAGATATCGAATGGAAACCATTTTACAAAGTTGAAAAAGGGCCATAGCTCCCATAATCATAGCCAGGTTTTACCCTAAATCGAATTTCACCTATGTTTTATGATTATATACCTGTGTATAAAATATAATCCAATAATACACTAATTCTTTCAAAAGATATTGAACGGAAACCATTAATTCGTTGGTACATGGGACGGGATGTACGGACAGCGGTGATACTATATGCCCCCCACCCCACATTGAAAATGGTCGGTGCAAAAAAAAAAACAATTCCCATTGAAATCTCCTGTCCAAATATTAAGGGTACACTTATTGTTATATTTTTGTACAAAAATAAACAAACAAATTAAGAACAGTCTGCTTCTGTTAATCCCGTTAGAAAGTTGATTGTTCAACTGTCAAAGCAGGTGCTATGCGGACAATGACACTGACCAGATGGTGTAGGTGTCGCCAGTCAGCCAACTGACATACTACCGACAATCTTAGCTTCAAGCAATAAAGATATCATGCCACCTTTGCAGTTTAACTTTTGCCAGAGGTGCATTCAACAATTTGAAAGCTCACTTGACATGGCTGAAATTTTGTTCTGGAACTTTAGTAGGCGCTTGTACAGTATATTTGTTTTTTTTTTTTTTTTGTTTTATGCTAGCACTCGCAGGCCGCTATCTGGCGAGCGCTTGCGTCCAAAAAAAGAGCAATTGCTGAACACACACCTGTGACAAATGGCAGGATTTTTGATTGATTGTGTTTGGGTTTAATGACATGTCAAACCTTGTGGGTCATTTTGTGTCATCTCCCAGAGAATTTTTGTTTGTGTTGAGGTTTTACGGCCCAGTCAACCCAATGGGGTCATTCATGTCGAGCGCGGTCAGTTTACCTAACCACACGTTTACTGGGCAGGCTTAGTCCTCTAAGCAGTTGACCAGTATTGTGCACATTCCTTCGCCAGAAACTGACAATTGTCCTTGAATCAGCGTTAGGGAGAGAATGACCACAGAAAATATTTCATGATCAATCTCCACGAAAGAATGTTGCTTACCTCGGCGGAGGTTGAACCCGCGACCTCCTGGTCTTCAGTCGGACGGCACATCCAACTGAGCCACCGAGGCCGGCCATCTCCCAGAGAAAGGGAGAAAAGAGATAGTAGAGGAGACAAAAGAGTAGGACAGGGAAGAATGAGGAACAGGAATGAAAGTGAAGAAACAGAAGAAATAAAAACATTCCCCCTCTACCCTTACCTGCTTTAAGGATAACAGACCTTGCCTAACTGTAAGCCAATATCAGTTGGACAATCCAGTGACATAAGATACCACATGACACCTTCGCACCACCCAACCACCCCAGACAAATGGTGGGAAACTAGAGGAAAAAATGGCAGGAAATTCGGTGGACTAGTTGAAATGGACGGAAAATACAGTTTCTTAGGCGCATGTCAAAAAACAGTTTAGGGTCGGCAACCAAATAAATAGGGGTTGGTCAGGTTACCAGAAACACAGGTATTTTTTTTTTTTTTTTTTTTTTGCATAAACGGTAGACAGAGGCTCACTAGGGGAGTTCAGTACTGGCTTATTTAGTTGATCCATTAGGTAATATCCCCTCCAAAATATTTATAACCCCTCAAAGGTCTCTCTGCCACCTCCTGCTGGGATCTAATAATCACAGCCCAGTTGTTCAAAGCGTCGTTAACCAGCTTGTTTAGGGTCATTTCGTTAATTGTTTTAGCCGATTCAGTATACAATATTCTGATATTTTTTGCTGAAAAAATGTGCACTGCAAAAGCTACTCACATTTTTTCAGCAAAAAATTTCAGCATATTTGCGTATCACGCGATGTAAATTTTAACGAATCGTCAACTAACGACATTGTTAGCTTTGAACAACTGGGCCCACCTCTTTATGACATGCCTTTGATCACTCTAGCATAGTGCCTAGGCAGAGGCAATAAAATCATTAGTGCTTGATACCACTTTTGGTCTCATTTTAGCTATGTTTTTAACAAGTGTTAAAGACAATGTTGAAGATCAGTTCATTCCTTCTTTGAACTACAGTCGACTTTCATTATCTCGAATTCCAAGGGATTGTCTGAAATACTTTGAGATATCCGTACCTCGACATATCAGGTTTGCAAAAATTGAGGAAAAATAAATCGAACAACCTCATTTCACAAATGTATACGTAATTTGTTTGTTTGTTTGTGTTGAGGTTTTACGGCCCAGTCAACCCAATGGGGTCATGTCGAGCGCGGTCAGTTTACATAACCACACGTTTACTGGGCAGGCTTAGTCCTCTAAGCGGTTAACCAGTATTGTGCACATTCTTTCGCCAGAAACTGACAACTGCCCTTCTTGAATCAGCGGAAGGGAGAGAATGACCGTAGAAAATATTTCATGATCAATCTCCACGAAAGAATGTTGCCGACCTCGGCGGGGGTTGAACCCGCGACCTCCTGGTCTCCAGTCGGACGGCGCATCCAACTGAGCCACCGAGGCCGGCATACGTAATTTGACTCCTGGAGTTAGAGATCTATAGAAAATATTGTGGAAAAGAGGAGAAATTGCTCCTTTGGAGCAATTTCTCCTCTTTTCCACAAAATTTTGTTACCTGTTGTTAGATTTTCATGTTTAAACAGGTACCAGATTTTCCTTTACGATAAGCTGTAACACGAGATAAGCAAGGTCAAGATAATGAGAGTTGACTGTATTTCTAAAAGCTAACCAAAAAAATGAAATAACAACATGTTTACACCACCCATATGCATGGGTCAGTTAAACTTAAGTATCATTTAAACATTAAAGTCCAGCTGTTTTAAAATACATTAAATTTGCAAACGGCAAATGTTGCAAACCATAACTGTCCAATAACACACCTTTAACAGTTTTAGTGTAAGCAGGTTCCTTGGCCAATTCAAAAGCATACTCCCTCATTATAGCATCAAGCCCAGCTTTTGCAACTCGATCTTCTCTCTTTGTAAACTCATCCAACTCATCCTCTTTCTCATTATCATCCTTGTCCATTTCTCCATCTTCTTTCTCATCACCATTTTTTTCTTTATCATCTTTTTCCTTTGAGTCTTCTTCCCGCTTCTTGTGCCTGTAGTCATCTAGGAGGGTTTTTGTTTTCGCATCTACTTTCACCTAAATGAATAAAGCACTGAACTACATGTTATTACAGTTGACACTCGCTATCTCGAACTCCCTTATCTTGAATAACCGCTTATCTCGAAGTGAAAATCTGTTCCCTGCCTAAATATGAATATATAACAACATGTAAAACATATTGTGGAAAAGAGGAGAAATTGCTCCTAAGGAGCAATTTCTCCTCTTTTCCACAATATTTTCAAGGAGCAATTTCTCCTCTTTTCCACAATATTTTCAATATATCTCTAACTTGAAGAGTCCAATTACACATATGTTTTGTTAAATGTGTTTAATCGAATTATTTTATCCTCAATTCTGCAAATCTGCTATGTCGAAGTATGGATATCTTGAAGCATTTCAGAGTCCCTTGGAATTCGTGATAACGAGAGTTGCCTGTATATATACAGATAAGAGGGGGATTAACCCTTTAATAGCACTCTGGGTAAAATTTTCAGCAGATAGCATACTGAAATATTTTTCTTATTTTTCCCCAAAACAGGTTTTGACATTATGAGCAAAATGTCTCAAGCATGAATGTCTAAACGTTTTCTTGGAAAAATAAGAAAAATATCATCAATGTGCCATCTGCTGAATTAGCCCAGAGAGTGGTAAAGGTTAAGCAAATATTTTTATTTCTGCATGAAAACGTATGTTACTGGTAATCAATAGAATTGCCTTGACAAGAAGCTTCAAATGAGTACACATAACTTATGTTTCTCACTCAAGTCTATGTTAGGGAAAATGCATGTTAGATGATTGCAGGTGTTGCATTTCATCAGAAATGATGCTAAATCATAAATGCTAGGGTTGGAACAAAAAATGGCAAGTTGTTAGACCACCTAAAATAGGACATGGGTCATAAAATGATACCGCATTGTTCAAGACCTTGCTAGGGAGAAAGCATGCAAAGTAAAATCATTGTAGGTGTAATAGTTATTCAGAAATAGACACATGCTGGGGAAGACACAAATGTTGAAGGATGTTTATGGAAAACTGCAAGCCTGTATCTCACCTGCTTAACCCTTAAAGCGCCAATCACAACAATTGTCGTCTGCTTTGTCTTCTGCCGGTTACTTTAAAAGTCATTGTTGCAAACAGTGTGGACCCAGATCTAACTGCTCCTTTAGGAGCAGTCTGATCTGGGTCCACACTGTTTCCCTATATGCAAAATGTAAGTTTGAAAAGTTTGCAAGAAGATGCAGCAGACAACATAAGCAGACGACATTTTCAGATGCAGATTTTCTTGGCGCTTTAAGGGTTAACAGGTGTGACAAAAATAAACATAAATGTTAAAATGATTTCTGAGTCTTAGCAGCAGCAGCAGCAAAATAATGTCTGTATCCACCCAGTAGACATACTAACCAAGTATCAACATGGTCAATAAACAGTGCTTATTAGATACCCTCCCCGCTAGGACCAAAACGTAATGGAATGACCTGAAAACAGTTTATCCGACTCCCCACAGTTTGCAGCGGGTACAATAACCTCAAGTATAGACTTTCAGAAATACTGACAATGAAAACAAGAGGCCCACGGGCCACAACTCGCTCACCTGAGTGAAACCGCCACTGCAGATATGCAGATGGCATGCATCATTTTTCCAATACTCTTATGACAAGGCAATGGCTTAAACAGTTTTTGAAATATCTTGCTTACAAGGTTAAAATGCTGAAATTTTCAAAACGTTACAAGTAAAATAAGTCACCCCCAATGCCTCCTACCAACTTTTGAGTCAACTGGCATTTCGGTGCAGTAGAAGAAGCAAAAAATAGATTTTCAAGATGGCTGCCATCTTGGATTTCCGATCGGAATGATTATAGCTATTTTCTGATCTACAAGTCACCCTGATGCTTCCTACTAAGTTTCAAGTCAATTGACTTTTAGGTTTCAGAGAAGAAGCGAAAAATAGATTTTCAAGATGGCTGTCATGGAGGCCATCTTGGATTTCCAATTGGCACGATTTGAGCTATTTTTTATGTACAAGTCATCCCGATGCTTCCTAGCAAGTTTGGAGTCAATTGGCCTTTCGGTTCAGGAGAAGAAGCGAAAAATAGCTTCTCAAGATGGCTGCCATGGTGGCCATCTTGGATTTCTAATCAGCACAATTTTAGCTATTTTTGATTTATAAGTCACCCCAATGCTTCCTAACCAGTTTGGAGTCAACTGGCTTTTGGGTTTCGGAGTAGAAGCGAAAAATAGATTTTCAAGATGGCTGCCATGGTGGCCATCTTGGAATTTGGACCGACACAATTTTAGCTATATTTGATCTACAAGTCACCCTGATGCTTCCTAGCAAGTTTGGAGTCAATTGGCCTTTCGGTTCAGGAGAAAAAGAAAAAAGATTTTCAAGATGGCGGCCATCTTGGATTTCCGATCGGAACGATTTAAGCTATTTTTTTATCTACATTTCACCCTGATGCTTCCTACCAAGTATCAAGTCAATTGGCCCTGGGGTGTAGGAAGAGTAGGCCTTTAAAGCAATTGTTCACGCCGCATGACCCATGATGGACGACGGACATTGACTGACCACAATAGCTCACCATGCACACTTCATGCTCAGGTGAGCTAAAAATCTGAGCAAATTTGGCTCAGTGGCTTCAGAGAAGTCGTCAAATTCTCAACAATTTTCCCATATAAATGTTATGGGGCTCATACAAATGCATAGGGAAGCAAACTTGACCTTGCTGTAAAAAGGTCAAATGTCAACGTACGATAATCTTTTCAGCAATTTTGGTGGATCTCCTGTCCCTGATGATTTGTGCACAGATTTAGCCCCAAGGCATCCTCAGTTCTGAAGAAGAAGATTTTTAAAGGGTCTTACCATATATGGGCATGGTGGCCATCTTGGTCGACCTACCGCGACCATTTTAGCAATCTTTCGTTCCCCTGACTTAAGAAGGCACAATATGAAATTTGAGCAAATTTGGCTCAGTGGCTTCAGAGAAGAAGAAATTTTAAATTCTCAACAATTTTCCTATTCAAATGTATGGGGCTCATACAAATGCGTAGGGAAGCAAACTTGATCCTGCCGTAAAAAGGTCAAATGTCAACGTACGACAATTCTTTTGGCAACTTTGGTAGACCTCTCCTTCCCGATGATTTGTGCAAAGATTCAGCCCCAAGGCATTCTCGGTTCTGGAGAAGAAGATTTTTAAAGGTTTTTACCATATATGGGCATGGCGGCCATCTTGGTCAACGGACCGCGACAATTTTAGCAATCTTTTGTTTCCCCACACTAAGGTGGCTCCATATGAAATTTGAACAAAATTAGCTCAGAGGCTTCAGAGGATAAGTCCTTTGAAACTCTTAACAATTTTCCCATTCAAATGTATAGAGCTCATTCAAATGCATAGGGAAGCGAACTTGACCTTGCCGTAAAAAGGTCAAACGTCAACGTACGACAATTCTTTTAGCACCTTTGGTTGACCTCTCGTCCCCGATGATTCGTGCAAAGATTCAGCCCCAAGGCATCCTCGGTTATGGAGAAGAAGATTTTTAAAGGTTTTTACCATATATGGGCATGGCGGCCATCTTGGTCAACGGACCATGACAGTTTTAGCAATCTTTTGTTTCCCCACCCTAAGGTGGCTCCATATGAAATTTGAACAAAATTAGCTCAGAGGCTTCAGAGGAGAAGTCGTTTGAAACTCTTAACAATTTTCCCATTCAAATGTATAGAGCTCATATAAATGCATAGGGAAGCGAACTTGACCTTGCCGTAAAAAGGTCAAACGTCAACGTACGACAATTCTTTTAGCAACTTTGGTTGACCTCCCGTCCCCGATGATTCATGCAAAGATTCAGCCCCAAGGCATCCTCGGTTATGGAGAAGAAGATTTTTAAAGGTTTTTACCATATATGGGCATGGCGGCCATCTTAGTCGACGGACCGCGACCATTTTAGCAATCTTTCGTTCCCCCACCCTAAGGAGGCTCCATATGAAATTTGAGCAAAATTGGCTCAGCGGCTTCAGAGGAGAAGTCGTTTGAAAATGTTAACGGACGGACGGACGGACGGACGCACGGACGCACGGACGGACGGACGGACGGACGGACGGACGGACGACGGACGAAAAGTGATCACAATAGCTCATCCTGAGCAGAGCTCAGGTGAGCTAAAAACTGCATGCAAAACTTTGAAGCAAATAATAACAAAATTTCAAAGACTTCTTAACTTTGACATTTGATCAGCAGCAGCAGCCAATGACAACTGTCTCTCCATTAATAGTAATCCTAACCAAAAACCAACAACTCCAAATAAAGACTTCCAGTAACACAAGCAAACATATAAACAGAATACAGGACTTTATATATGTTTGCATAGACAAGTGGGAAGACGGACAGACAGGCAGAAGTATGGATGAATGAACAGAATGACGTGAACTATATAACCCCAGACATACTTCATATGTTGGGGTATAACAATAAACATGTCTAAACTTACCACAAGTTTTTTATCTGCTATTTCCCAGTCATTCAGTAATCTCATACATCTTAGTGTGGCCTCAGGATCTTCATATTCACAGAAACCAAATGCTGAAATTTCCCAAAAAAAACATAACTGCACATAGCTCCAGATTAAAGGCTGTAGCCAAGTAATATTTGTCTTACTTCTCCAAGAAACATATGTTAAAGGTACTCATTAGAAGGGCCCAAGCAGCTTCAAATGAGTACCCACAACATATGTATCCGGCCGAAAATAAATTTTTGTTCATTTGCAACTTCCTACCTACCGGGTCCTACCCACCAAATCCTTCCTATCCAATTTTTTTTTTTTCCAAATGTCAAATTTACTATGTTCACCCTAAATAGTAGGACAAACAGGTCACCCTAAATAGTAGGACAAACAGGCCTGAGCAAAAAGGGCAGACCCAGCTCAGACTGCTCCAAGGAGCAGTCTGATCTGGGTCTACAATTTCCATTTCAACCTGCACATTTTGGGTACACCATTTGTGGGAAAAACAGATTTGTTCAAATTATATGATGTTATCTCAGTAGTATGGGTATTTACTGTAACAGTGTGTAAAATTTTATGTAGAATATTGTAGCATTTGGGCTATTTTGAAAAAAAAAATAAATAGGCCCACCTACCTACCCTAAGAAAAATTCATGGGTCGGCAACTGCAAACAAAGTATTTTTTATGCCTGGCCCCATGGAGACAGACAAAAGAAGCATTTTTTAAGGAGAATGGATATAATTTCAAGTGAGTAAACTCAAAATTGTTTTGTGAACCATTAGAATTGTACAAGCCAACAACAAATATCCTGATCAATCTGCATGGCAACACATGATGATCTAAGTCAGATTTGCTTGGGACTTCTTTTTACTGTATTTATTCCCAAGACAGTCAGACACCTCTTTATCATATTTTCCCTAAAATTTTGGCCAAGTCCATTCCAATACAAGCTGATGTGTGACAAAAAACTGTTGGATGAGTGTCAAGCAGTGCAGACCCTGATTAGACACCACCTGTCTGAACATTTAGGATAAATATGGTATAAAGACACTTTAAAAACTGACCTTGAAGTTTTCCTGATGGTCCTTGTACTCTTTTCCAGCTCAGAACATTTCCACATCTCTGAAACATCATTAGAACCATTTTGAAGTAAGAAACAGACAAAATGTACATCATGATGTTTTGCTGTGCATCATTAATTGTATTGTAAAGCATTCAATAATTCAGGGCCTAGTTGATCAAAGCATCGTTAGCTTGACAAGCTTGTTAGTAGGCAAAATGTTAATTGATCTAGCAAGTACAATACCAAATTCACAGGTATTTTTGCTGAAAATATGTGAAATGCAAAAGCTACTCACACTTTTTTTCAGCAAAAATATTAGCATATACGCCATATTTAATGATCAACGTTTTAACGATACGTTAACTAATGACATCATTAGTTTTGAACAAATGTGCCCTGTATGTTAACAACAAAGGCCCTATGATCAGAGCAAACAATAAAGGGCACTTTCTAATGTGACAGTTTTTGCCATAAGAAACAATTTAAACAGGTCTAGATAAGAGGGGGAATCCATAATCTTTTTTTTATTTCTCTATGAAAACATATGTTGTGGGTACACATTAGAAGCACCTCAGAGAGGCATTTTTAATGAGTACCACAACATATGTTTTAATGGAGAATATAAGAAAAAAGTATCATTACTGTTCTGTTAATACACTCAGCAAAAAAGATAAGATTTATTTGTGGGCATAACCAGAGTACAAATGAACAAGCTCAACTTTTTTTTTTCACTGTACTTGGCTCACGATGAGACATAAGATATGCCTATAGGCGAGTTCGCAATGCACTATGCTTTGAAAAAACACATTTTGCAGTTATATACAAAAAAGTAAAAATGGATAATATTAAAGCCAAAAAAAATCGTATAAAAAAATCAAAGTATTAGACCCAAGCTATACCACTAAAATTTTGGTATCGGATTCTCCCAGTTGGTCCCGGCAAACAGATCTGCAACATTAATTGAGAACCTGACAAACTGCAAACAAAATGGTTATTTCCGGTTTGGTTTGACGTTTTCTGTACCACAGAGCTTGCTCGCGCAGGCCTGCACCTTATTGCGGCAGCCAGCTCACTATGAAAAGAGCTCTGACTGGCCTGCGCATCACAAAGTATAATCACAGCCTTTTCTGTTCTTCCGTATATTCTACATACAATGATTATATAAGTGCGCAGTCAAGGCCCTGATTGGACTGCACAGTCTGATCTGGGCTTTCACTGACCATGACACAATAAAGCAGGGTTGTGTCAAGGCTGTGCCAATCCTGCTTTTTTTTTAGGAAACGAACCTCTAAAATTGAAGTAGCCAGAACACACGGGTTGGCCACAACAAAGTTTAGTAACAAAACTGTTAAGTGTGGATGAATGTGGTCGAGTCATTACTTTCTTGTCCATTTGGTCATTCAATTCAAGGGAGATAACTGTCGCTTATCCGAATAAATTCCTACACAGGTAATAAAAATGTTCTACTTTTCTTTCAAAATATGTCAAGACAATGAAGAGGTGACAGTGAAAGGTACTGTGTACCATGCTGACACTGATGCTAAAGGAATCCTATCAAATACAATAATAGCTCCAGATAAGAGGGGGTATCCACATAATTTTCTTGTTTCTCAATGAAAACATGTTGTGGGTACTCATTAGAAGTGCCTCGGCGAATACAAGAAATGTTTTCATGGAGAAATAAGAAAAATATCAGTACATTTTTGTTGAAAAAAGTGCTTTATCTGGAGCTACAATACATCCCCTTCACCAAATGAGAACATAATGATGAAGATATACAAGCAGGAACTGTCCCTGAAGAAAAAAAAAAAAAAAAAAACATTTCCAAAAATAATCGATGGAAAACTACACTTAGCTTCCACTATATAATACACTATCCGTTGCCTGGATAAGATACAAACCTGTAACATAGTTCTTATCATTGAGTCTGGAGCTCTCTCACTGATGTTTCCAACAAATATGGTTGTAACTGGTGGTTTTTCATCCTTTTTATCATCCTGAAAATACATATATGATCTGGCTGATAGCTCCAGATAAGGCACTTTTTATCATCTGAAAAGTACCAATATTTTTCTTATTTCTGCATGAAAACATACGTTGTGGGTACTCCTTAAAAGTGCCTCAGCTAGGCCCTTCTCATGAGTACCTACAACAAGAGCTACATGATATATCAATTATTTATAGAACTGGTCTTGAAAATATAATCTCAAAAGAAAGCAGAGACTAGAAAATATGTTTGTAAAACACTATGCCCGGGCCAACTATATGCTTTCCCTTAAACATGCTTTAACCATAATACTTAAGCATCAAAAATGGCTAAGTTCAAAAGTCGAAAAAAGTGACAAAAATTAAATTGACAATAATGCCAAAACCACATGTACATCTACAGACCATGACAAAAAAGACCTGCAAAGTTTCAAAATGATTGGTATAAAACTGTAGGAGGTTGCGCACACAAAGTACCCACGGTAATGCACTTTAATAGTATTTAAGCCCCAAAAATGGCTAAGCTCAAAAGTAAAAAAAAAATAGTGACAATAATTAAATTGAAGATAATGCCAAAACCACATGCACATCTACAGACCACGAAAAAAGAGCCTGCAAAGTTTCAAATTGATCATATAAAACTGTATGAAGAGTTGCGCACACAAGTTACCCATCACCTGTTGTCAAATGCTTAAATAGAACAAGACCTGTTGTCAGACAGGACAGCTCGCCTGAACTCGCGCTTATCAATGAAATAAAAAATTAAGACTATGACCTTAAAATCCTGATCACAGTTAGTGTGTGTGTGCATGTGTGTGTGTGTGGGGGGGGGGATGGAGGGGATGGAAGGAGGGGGAAAGACACGGTACTGGATATAATTTTGGATGAACATCTTCTATAGCTGCTATCTGTATACTAAATATAAATAGTATGTTTTGAAAAGTAGCTGAGTAAATAAAAGATCTTAAGAACTTTGAGGTAAAACTTTAACATAAAAACTAAGTCTGTGACCTTGATCTGTAGGTTATAGGGCAGGGATAGTGCTGAATAAAATTTTGGAGCAATATCTATAAGCATGCCAAATATAAAGTAAATCCATACAAGGACTCAGAAATTAAGAGATCTTAAAAACTTCAAGGCAAAACTTTAACATAAATTTCTAAGTCCATGACCTTGACCCAGGTCAGGGTGGTAGTGCCATATAAGATTTTGGACCAATATCTATTATCATACCAAATATACAGTAAATCCATGCAAGGATTTAGAAATTAAGAGATCTTAAAAAGACGCAAAACTTAAATATAAATTTCTAAGTCTGTGACCTTGACCTCTAGGTCATAAGTGGGGTGGGAATGGTGCCCAATAAAATTTTGGATCAATAGCAATAATCATGCCAAATATAAAGTAAATCCATACAAGAATTTAGAAATTAAGAGATCTTAAAAACTTAAACGCAAAACTTTAACATAAAATTTCTTCTAAGTGACCTTGACCTTTAGGTCATAAGCAGGGATGGGGGTTGTGCCAAATTAATTTTTGGACCAATATCTATTATCATACCAAATATACAGTAAATCCTTGCTAGAATTAAAATTAAGAGATCTTACAAACTTTGACGCAAAACTTTAACATAAAATGTCTAAGTCCGTGACCTTGACCAATAGGTCATGAGCATGGGTGTGAATAGGGCTCAATAAAATTTTGGACCATTCACCAACATCTATAATTATACCAAATATAAACTAAATCCATCAGAGAATTTAGAAAATATTAGGTCTGAAAAACTTTGATGTAAAACTTTAACAATTTTGTTAATGCCGCCGCCAAGGCCGGGGGGGTAGTGCAATAGATCTTCCTGTACGTTCATACAGGCAAGCTAAAAAGGGGAATAACTCGACAAGGAGAACCCCAACAGAAAAACAAAAACATATGCTTATGCTTATTTTTCATGCTGATGCTATATATAAAATTTCAGGATCCTAGCTCTAACCACTCCTGACCGAGTGCAAGTGTAAGACGGACAGACAGGCCAAACCAATATGCCCCCTCAAGTTGGGGACATAAAAAATGGTCTGGACATGTGTTTTACATATCTCTGAAAATTCAACATGAAAATAAAAATACAATAAATGTTTACTGAAAATGTTTCCCCTTCCCCGCCCCCCCCCCCCCCCCCTCCCCCCCACCAGCTGTCTCAGATATCACAGATATATTTTGTTTGACTGTCAGAACAGTTTTATTAAGCGTGTAAATATGGAGTTCATGACATTAACATATGGTCAATCCTGTGTTAGTTCAAAGGTGGCAACATTTACAACTCGGATTTTGCTTGTTATATTTGAACAGCTATGGCATCAGTCTTGAGGCACTTCTAATGAATACCTACAACATATTTTTTTCATGGAGAAATAAGAAAAGATTAAGTACTTTTTCAGTTTATTACTATTTTTCAGTTCAAAAAAGTGCCTTATTTCTTTTGCCATGTTCCTTTATAAGAAAAAGATTCGGAAAATCAAATTTCCATTTATGGTTTAATACCTCTTTGCACATCTTTTTATAAATATACCAACAACAGAACACTGTTAATTAACCCTTAAAGCACCATACAGATTTGTAGCAGATATCACTCTTTTCTTATTATTTTTCTCAGAGAAAATAAAACCCCGACATTTATGTGAATCGCCTGCCCATATACAGCTCTCATAGGATTACTGACTGGAACCACTCTTTGAATAATCTTAACTGACCTTGAAATGCACCGGCTGTAAAATACATGTAGGCGAATGAAATTCAAAAGATACTTTCCATTCAAGTCTCACCCATGTTAATGAATGCTAAAAATAGTTTCTTTTCATGTAGTATTATGCCATACCTTTCCTGGGATTTCCTGTGGAACTAGCTGTTTCTTTGGCCTTTGTGTAGTAAGTGTGTTTGTAACAAGTGGTCGCATCACCTAGAAATAAGACAATATACTTCACTTTCAACTGATCAAATGCCATTTTCTTTGGCTCTTGAACGATATGCCAAGTATTATTTCCATCCAGACACAAAAGAATTCTTACAAAAATTGTGTTTGTCACTGGAATTGAGTAAAAAGGGGATAGTTCTGCAATATTTTTTTCTTATTTCTCCATACAAAAATTTGTTGTGAGTACTTGTTGGCAGCACCTCTCCAAGGGAATTCTAATTACATGTAGTACCACAATATGTTTTTATGCAGAACTAGAGAAAATTATCCCAGAACCATCATCAAACTCCTATGTAACAACTCCTCTAGGTCCCTTGGCAAAACAGTTGGATAAATTGCTGTGGGCGTGTGTGGATGTTGGAAACGGGGATAGGACAAATGTATTAAAAGAAATACTGCCTAAAGAACACACGAGTACAAAATCATGCATTTTTGCCAACTAAGAGATCAAACATATTGATATACAAGGGTTAGAGTTAACTCTTTCACCCCTGACTTTCTGAGGCAGATTTTTTCATCTGAATTTGGATGAGTCCATTATCTCAAAAAATCCAAAACCAAAATGTCAAACAGTATTCTGACAAAACAGAATAGGCAAACAGCATAGATCCTGAGCCATCTCATCTGGATCTACACTGTTTGCAAAGCCTTTTTTCTGGCCTGTTGAGTTGAAAGGGTTGATGTGCCAATAAAAAGTTCACCTACCATATTTACTCTAAGTATTTGGAAGACAGGTCTTAGCAAACAATGTAGACCCACATCAGCTGCCACAGAATGCAGACTCTGTTCAGGATCCACATGTACATTGTTTGCCACTCATGCATCAGTACTGATTTGTTTGTTTGTGTTGAGGTTTTAGGACCCAGTCAACCGCATCAGTTGAGAAGTATAGTAAATCTTAAAAGCAAATACCAGGTATGGTAAGAACACAAAACATGCTTATACCATTATTACTTAAGAGTTATTAGCACTGTACTTACAGCAGTTGTTGGTGGCATCATACCCATGCCCATTGACATCATACCTGAATCAAATGAAACAGAATTCAAAACAGAATTGTTATAACAATTTCAGAGAAACACGCACACACACACACATGCACATTGCTTGTTTCAAACACACACACAGCCAGGGTTTCCTTGTCCCTCAAAAATGCAAGATTTGGCCCCTTTTTAACACTGATGTCTGATCTTAGAGAGACATTGATATCCCTTAAAATTT
The DNA here is from genome assembly GCA_964016985.1 of Anodontia alba. Taxonomy (NCBI): domain Eukaryota; kingdom Metazoa; phylum Mollusca; class Bivalvia; order Lucinida; family Lucinidae; genus Anodontia; species Anodontia alba. Next base: position 6,799,006 of record OZ024823.1, on the reverse strand, counting down.
GCAATATTTTCTGCAAAATTCAAACATTAACCCCTGAAATTATCCCATATGTCCCCAAAAATATGGGTCAACAGAGACATATGTCCCCTTAAATAAATTTCTGAGGGAAAACCCTGACATCAATAACCCATTAAGCAGATCTTTCCACTGCAAACTAAGTGTCAGAACTTGTACTTTTGCACTGATGACTGGAGAAAAACAACAGGCAAAGATATTCAGAATGTGCCAAAAATACAAATATGGCACTTCTAATATTGAGAACCTACAGTTCAGGATAGATTCAACAACAGCAACAAAATGTCAGTTTTTAGAGCCAAACAAAGCATCTAAATTTATCATACCAAGATATTTGACTTAACTGTGAACTATTTGGCTAGGTGCTTTTTTTTTTCCTGTTCTTTTTCGTTCCTTCAAATTTATTTCAATTTATGGCACAGTAATCAGGACTTGGATGTGGTGCTCCGCACCAGTAGAATGAGGTGGTTTGGACATGTAAAGCGCAGCACAGGTTGGATTGCTAAGGTACGCAAGCTAAATGTAGTTGCACAGAAGAGACCCGGCAGGCCAAAGAAAACATGGGATGAAGTGTTGATGGACGACAGAAAGAAGCTGGGAATGGACTCTGCTGATCCCCAGAACCGTTCTGAGTGGAGAGGATGTCTCAGAGAAAGACTTGTCAAACAAGACCAACCCTCGGTAGAGGAAAACCGGCTTTAAAATGGATATGATGATGATGATAAAATTTCAATCAAATAACTGCATACTTAACCCTTGTCATGCTGAATAAATTAAGATGCCACACCCACTTTTAACTGTCACCAAATCAGACTACATAATCTAGATTGCTGAATTAAATATTCTTATACTGAATGGCAAACTGCAGATACAGATCAGTTGGCTTCTTCAGAAGCCAACTGATCTGGATCTACAGTTGGCAAAGGCAGGGCATATCCAAGTTCAGCAGGACCAGGGTTACAAGAATGATCAAATTTGGTATTAAGCAACACTCAGTCATTAACATAATGTACCAGTTACATGTTAGCATTTAAGCAATAAAATCCAGTTGCACAAAATGATACTTTTACCTGTGCAAATAGAAGTTGCATGACAGCTTTTCAATCAGCAAAACAATAGAACATCACTTGTAAAACCCTGCCCACCTACAGAGGGTTATCATTTTATGAAATATATGCCTTTGTTTTAAACAGTGTGCTTATAGGGGCATATGTGTTGTAATTAGCAGGGTTCTCACTAGGATTTTAAAAGTGGGAGTCCGGGACTCCCTTTTTATAAAAAGTAGGAGTCCCAGCCAAAAAGTAGGAGTCCCACTCCCCAAAAATAGGAGTCCCATTTTTTTTTTTTTTTTCATGACTCCCCTTTAATAGTGAGCATGTCCCAGCTAACTTCATTCTGTTAATACCGGATGGCGAATCAGTTTCCTTATTTTCACATACTTTTTTGTGTTTGTTTTTTTTTTACCAACTGATTTTGGTCTCTGCTTTGCTTTATGTATTATTCCGAGCAATGTGTGTGTAACCAACTGGTAGTCATTATCACACATCCCGAGGATGTTAATTCAATAGAGTTTGCCCATAAATTAGGATGACGTCATGTCTCCCTGATGGGAAAATAGACACATCTTTGCAGACCAGGAAGATATGACTGCAGACATGACAACCATAACCTATTTTAAGTGATCTTGAGTGTTATGTATATAAGAGAAAATACTTTAATCAAAACTTATTAAGCTCCGTTATATGCTATCCCAAACTGATTTATGCAATATATCCGCACATTCTAATCATGGACACTTCTGTTGAGCTTCCCGCAAAACATCATTTCAGTGTTTACATTTGCACCGTGCTGCGATCAAAACACGCTGCGAAAAAATGTCCAGGACTTCTTCACTATCTGAAATTTCGATCAACTGCTTTGATTTGCCGAAAAACTCTTGATAATTTAGTTCTATTTTAAATGCGTGTCTGATTCATATGCATTTCTGACAAGAAAGTGCTCTACTATGCAACATGGTAATAGTTCTTTTTCTCCCAAAACGGTTTCCCGCCACGCTGTCAAATGACGTTACTCTTACGAGCACGCGCTACCATTATGAGCACGTGCTTTCTTCATGCGGGAGCAATAGAAAATGTAACAAACTATAACAGTCTCAAATCATATACCGTTGTCCGGGGTGCATCTGAGCAGTCCCATTAGACTCTTCACATGGCTTACGGAATAGATTCCATGGGACTTAGGAAACTTTTTTTCCCCTTTTTTTCTTAGTGACAAGCAGGAATAACCGTTTAGAACCGCAGACCTGAGCGCAGACTAATATCTCGCAAAGGGATAAGGTACACTTGTCTGAGACACTTGTCTTTTAACAAAAAAAAAAAAAAAAAAAAAAGCGGGCGTTTTTGATGTTAGTGACGAAAATTCAGCGTCCGAAAATTTTTAAATTGAAAAAAAAAAATGATCTACTAATAACAAGAAAAACAAAAAAACCATAAACGGATGAAATCATGATACCTGCGCGTGTATTTTCGATGAATCAGTCGTTGGTGCAGGCAATACACAGTGAGGGAAGGGGTCGCATACCGATGTCAGTCGCATGCTTTAATTAGTCGATCGCTGAAGTGTGAACTGCCAACACCTGTTTAACTACCGCTTGCTTTGCAAATAACGGTACTGTCGCAGGTGTGAAAAGCATGCGGCAGATTATTACTGTTCTTTTAAGTATTACCGATGATACGAATAACACGCGGCAGACTTTATACTTCAGTCAGATAATCCGACCACAATTAGTAGTAGTCCCACGGGAACAAAACATGCGTCCGGCGGACTCGGCTTTGGGAATTTTTTAGGAGTCCGGACCCTAATTTATGCGTCCCGGGACGCAGGATTCTGTGTCCCCGAGAACCCTGATTAGGTCAAGTATGAAATATTTAGATGCCAATACTTCTTTGTTTACAAAAAAAAAAAAAAAAAAAAACAAAAAAAAAAAAAAAAAGAAAATAACAACAAAAACAGTATTTTATGCAGTGTCAGACTGTCCTGCTGTAAATTCTTACCCATAGGTGTGAAGGTGTAACCAGATGACATCATAGGTGGCATTGGGGGCATGCCCATAGGTTGATTTGGATTAAAAGTCATCGCTCTGGAAAGCAAAGAAAAAGCAAAAGGATGATATTCTGCAGAAAAGACTCAAAATAAATTCAAGAAAAATCTGTGCAATGTTGTACCAAAATAATATAAGTGAGACATGAGCAATCTGCAGGAATTTGGTTGATGGCTGGTAAAATGCCAGAATAAATATTTTGAGTCGACTAGTTTTAACCAGTACTGACTGCTGACCTGGTCAATACTTGTATGTATAATATATACAAGCATTGATGACGCCAGCAGTCAATACTTGATAAAACTAGTCTACTCAAATATAAGTTTCCCGACCAAGGTTTGCGTTGTTCCAGGACCTTTGTGCAGCATGGGGATGGGGGTGGGGGATAGCGTGTAAATCTACACCAAATTGGGAAAATATATTTGGGAGAAATCAGAACAGGTCGCTGACATTTAACCAACATTTAAAATTCAAAATTGATCTAAGAACATTTTAATCTTGCTACACGTAGATCTATCTATTTAATTGAAGTAGAAATTGTACACTTGTTGAAACATTCTGACAGTCAACAAATCTCGGAAGGCCAGGATTTGCATTTAACCACTCGCTTGCCAATCCAAAATTTTTCAGCTTCGCACATATGGGTGGTATATTTTTTAGTCACTTTCCTCACGTAGTAGAAACTGTTTGCGACATGACACCAAATTGCAAAAATGAAAGAACAAAAAACCTGAATTTCACTGGAAGTGTCTTGTCACTAAATATTACATCAGCTGTTACTTTGTTTCTGATTTTGTACCAAGTAGTCAGTAAAATGGGGACCAGGCTCTAAAAATAGGTACCATGTGCGTGCAATTTCCGTAAAACTGCACGTCCGCATGTGCAGTGAAGGGAAATAACTAACAAGTTTAAACAATAAATTACACACGTCTTAAATACGATCTACCAGTGAACAATCAATAACTAGCAAACAATAATTGTGCGCATTTGATCTCAGACAACGGCAAACAAAAAATTGGGACTTTTACTCTGATTTTTTGGGAATTTTTAACACAAAATTGAGAAAATAAATATTTTTTTCGTTCCAAGAATGGGGCCCGATATTCAACCCCGTATTTGGCCTAGGAAAATCCCTGAAGGGTTTGTGTTTTAAAATGCTTTGCTAATGTTTACAGTTTAAAACTTATCAACTGTCAATACAGGAAGCCCTCAGCTTCTTTACCTTTTCGATTTAGTTCAGATCCTGTGCATAAATTATGGATATGAAAGTTGACAATCTATACAGCACATTTTCTTACAGAAACAGCCGAAATTCATTAAAATAAAATAAACATGAAATTCCCCTTCAAAAAATAGGTCATTTTGAACAAACTTAAAAAAATTCTCTAATTTGACTGGACATTTAGATTAGCCAGGCCAAATCAACATGGGGTCATGATGTGGTTATACTCCATTTTACCATTACAAATGGTGTCTGAAAAGAGAGATGTGTTGACTTTGATTATTTGTTTCTTTGTGTTTCTATTCAATCAAGCCAGACTTGACGTAATTGTTATATATTATGGAAATCGTCCAACTTTGAAAATTCTGACATTGTGCCCGAAGATCTGACCTCCTTTTTGTCCTTTTGTTTACTTTTGTAAGGATGAATTTGATTGGCTACTTACTTCGAATTTCGGAATTATCAGCTTTCGTTGCTGCGCTCATGCTGTCATGACGTTTTCCCATTATTCCCTGTTACGACCGAGCACTCCTACCTTCGATTATCTGCCTTGGCAGATTACGCATAGCTTCTAAGTATATATTCAATCTCTGACAACTGCGTCAGGGAGTCGACTCTTTGGCTCAGTGGTTACAGCATTGGATTTTTAACCGGGAGGACCCGGGTTCGATTCCCAGGAAAGACGGAATATTTTTTCAGCTATGCTTCATTCCTTTGTTACGGCTTTCATGTCGTAAGATGGGGGCTCGTCCGAAATTGGACTTTACTTAGCCGAAAATGGCTTCACGTCATCATAAATGATGACTTCCTTGAAAAGGGGGAGTGTTACGACCGAGCACTCCTACCTTCGATTATCTGCCTTGGCAGATTACGCATAGCTTCTAAGTATATATTCAATCTCTGACAACTGCGTCAGGGAGTCGACTCTTTGGCTCAGTGGTTACAGCATTGGATTTTTAACCGGGAGGACCCGGGTTCGATTCCCAGGAAAGACGGAATATTTTTTCAGCTATGCTTCATTCCTTTGTTACGGCTTTCATGTCGTAAGATCCCAATATAGCCAATCATTGCGTCTATTACAAAATACGGTCCTGGTCAGCGGTCAACACTGTCACTTTCCTTCAAGCACAATATCAGGTATCAAAATTTTCGCAATATACAACAGATTATGCAAAGTCTGGCGTGATTGAATAGAATGAATCAAACTATCGAAGTGTAATCAAAAGAACTATGTAAGTTTTATGACAATATTTGCAGAAAACATGATTTTACTTGCATGCTTAATTGGCATCCACTTTACGGTAGGTGGAACGCTTTCATACCTTTTTGAAATGTAGCCACCGGATGGGGCAATTTTATGTTTTATTTAAAATTGAAGATTTAGGCATAATCTACTTGATAGCCCCAAACACATAAACAGTCAGTGAAAAACACTGTCCATGCATCAGGTACCTGTGGTTTGAGGCTCTTGCCAGTGATAAAAGAAAAGAAAATCTGTTGGAGTGGTAGGGCAGCAATTAGTGCATTTGAAGTCCTGGGTTCGATCTCCGCTCGAAAATTTCTGACCAGAACACGATCCAATAGCATCCCACCATTGTGACAAAATTGTTCCTTAATGGTCCATCCTGTAACCGGCACATGCTGCAGACGTGTAGTGTGGGTGTTGGTAATGAATACAGGTACGCTACTGTCGGCCAATCCTACGCACTTAAGCTACTGTGCAGGTCATACTTTCAATACTGACAAATAAATAAAATGCATTTTAGCGACACTTTAAAGCCTTGCCAATGTAGATCTAAGTGAACGTCATTTTTTCATCCGTAGTTTTAATTTGTTGCCAGTGCAGGCCATCAAACGTCGCTACAAATGTGTGTTTGAGACATTAAAATTTTCAGTTAATTCTGCGCACCTGGAGTAAATCTCTTCCTTATTTCATACTACTACTAAGATCTGGTTCTTCAAGCACACATTTGAGTAGGCCAGGGTAGTTGATGAAATGTGAATAAAATTTTCTTGTGACCTGTTGAAAATTGCGACTTTTACACAGTCCTGTGTTATTTTTCACATAAATGTTTTCGTAATCATTTTACAAATATTTTGAATTTGCCAAGTATATCAAAATGATGTACCAAAATGAAATGGTTTCGATGTTTGTTCAAAACTATTTGGATGAGCGGGATTAGCCGATGCGCAGGATTAGCCTACATCATGTACATGGCTGTAACAGAAGGAGACAACGGCGACCACTTCGCTAGTAAAGGTTCTTAACGTTTAAAGTGTAATCAAAATGTAAGCCTTTGTTTAAAAACTTACCTGTTTCGGTTATGTATACGAATTTCAATATATTACATAAACTGATTTATGTACTTCATTGAAATATATATTTTTCTTCCGCTCTTCTTCAGTGCAGTTGCCAGAAAAAATATGGCGTGTAAGATACTTTCAAATCGAGGCTAGGAATAGAAATAGAATAGAAATAGAATAGAATTTATTCACCAATCACGGGGACACCATACGGCAGCATAATAAGTAAACTCTATTGTATTTCGTGGCAATATGACTGACAATTTTTTGGATAAAAAATAAATAAACAAAGTTAAAAAATGAGACGACTATCCAGGTTAAATCAGAAATTGAAGGAGGCACCCAACTGACAGAATGCTAGGTGAGACTTCTGGTAACAAGACGTTTACCCCCTACTGTCCTTTCGACATCTCTCGGAAAGACGTTTTTTGCTTGGCGTTTTATCTTAAATGAAAATATTTTGTTCTGATTGACTATATCTTATCAGAAACCATTTGTCTTTTCTGTTTCTGTGTTTTATTTTCAAATATGTACCGTAAAATTAAATTTATCGCCAGAAATTGGTCTGACCTATGCAATATCTATAGTAAAGTGATTTTTTGGATTTTTTGTCTTAGTAAATATTTTTTAATTTTCTTTGCTGAATTTGAATTATTGATGTTTCACAACAATATTGTGAAAATTTCAGAAAAATTGAACAAGTGAAACTTGTTAAAAATCTGCCTCCAAGTTATCTACCCTACAAATTTCTGCATAATTTTCATTCATTTTTACTATGGGAAAAAGGGAAAATATTGGATTCTTTAAAAACCACTGACTACAATAAAACTTTTTGCGCATAGGTAGTTACGACAAATGGTTTTGCATTAAATCATGACAAAAATTTACAAATTTAATTCTTCTGTTTAAAGCGCTGAGCAAAAAACGACTTTCTGGGAAAGATGTCGAAAGCACAATAGTCGTTTACCCGGGAACAAAACAGTTCCCCGACACGGCTTTTGGAGACAGTTCCCCGATATATTTGAAGACAGTTCCCCGACACTTTTGAAGACAGTTCCCCGACACTTTTGTTCAAGGTCAAATGACCTGTAACTGATAATTATAATTGGTAATTATGGATAATTAAGGATAATTATAGACAAGTGATGGATCGTGATTGGATTATTTGTGCCTGTGATTGACGGGGACCTTTTCTCTCCTAGGATTCGACTTAGTAGATGTGATGTCAGGACTATAGAACAGCTGAAATCTTTATTTCGCAATAAGAAAAATGGGATTGAAAATGAAGTCACGTACGTTAGCCATAAATATAGTTCAGCCTCAAATAATTATATTATCCAAGCATTGAACAAAAAAGGCACTGGTCAGACTGTGCGGATGCGCAGACTGATTTGCGCCTTTGTTGTTCGCACATGCAATTAGCAGATTTTCTCACGACGTGGGTCATTATTATTATATATCATCACCGAGATAAAACGATACAATTTATGGACATCTGAAAACATTTCCTAACTACAAGTATACACTCCGGTGCAAAAATAATAAACTTTCCTGATATTCTCATAGACTCGCATGTATTTCCCACGCTTTTGTATCAGGTGTATAAATGCAATGTAAAACATCTGTCAGTGAACTGTCTTCAATAACGTCGGTGAACCCATAATTACTAGTTATAAAATTATAATTATCAGTCACAGGTCATTTGAATGAATACAAGTGTCGGGGAACTGTCTTCAAAAAGTGTCGGGGAACTGTCTTCAAATCTGTCGGGGAACTGTCTCCAAAAACTGTGTCGGGGAACTGTCTTGTCGGGGAACTGTCTCGATTCCGTTTACCCCCTAGTTGTTTCGTCTCTACTTTCACCCTTAGTTGTTTCGCCCAACAGTACCATTTCCCCCATAGTTGTTTCGTCCCCTCTCCTGATAACCATTTCCCCCCATAATCATTTTGCCAAAACAACCCTGTTTAGCAGTGTCTTAATATGTGTTTAGGCCTATGAAATAATATAAAACTGGTTTTGAACATTTGTATCATGATGAAAGAATACAGTTTCAGTAACAACACAAACATCATTTTCAAGAAGGGCAGTTGTCTGATACTGGTGAATGAATGGGCACTTAGTACTGGTAAACCGCTTTTGAAACCTGCTCAGACAGAGAGAGAGAGAGAGAGAGAGAGAGAGAGAGAGAGAGAGAGAGAGATAAACAAGAAAGGAAGAACCATGAATACCAAAATAAACTATGACCAGTATTATATTTTTAATTGTAGGAAAAGAAAGGCAGAAGGGGACAAAAGAAACAAGAAAATATTTGTTTTGTTAATCGACGTCTGTTTCATTTTTTATTAAATAAAATAAATATAAAGTTTTACCCGCTGTAATCCATACCATTAATCACCGTGTTTATGCGATTAACGGTGAGGGTTGAAAACACGTAAAACGGCTTTAATTATCTCATTAATACCTTTATTTGGTTTAGTGTATTGAATTGGTCGGTTGATGCTTTGACATGGTCGGTGAACAACGGTTGTAAAAGGTTCAATGGACTCCAAAATTGCCGTAACTAGCATATCTTTTGTTTCAAGAAAATCTTTCATACACCGACAACAGGACTTCCAAAGACGCCCGATCTGGGCCAGTCTATACTCTTTGCAAATATCCAAAAAAGTGCATTTGGATCCCAGATTAGGTGGGGGGGGGGGGGAGTGGTGGGATCCCAGGGTAGTTGGGAGCGGTGGGTACTCATTTTGTCTGCTACATAGGCTGGGCTCCAGCAGCTAGTGTTTACCCTCCAAAATTATACGGCATATCAGCCACACACCCAAAAATATAAAAATATCCGGTAAATACCCCGTATATCAGCCATAAAAAAGAAGAAAAAAAAATCTGCAGATATATATTCCCCTTGCTTTCTTTTTATGAAAGTGTGGTTTCATTTATTTTTCCTCTACAACGATTGTATTAGTAATAAATGTGCTTTAAACAGTTTCCATCCGTAGCTCAGTTTTTTACTTTAATGACTTGATACACAGCAGAAATAGAAGTTAACACTAAATAAAAACAACCATTAGTTCAACAGAAGGTTCTTACCCCGATTCTTACAATACCTGCCCCTCCCCCCCCCCTTCACCCCCGCCCCTCCCCGCCCCCAACCCGCGAAAAAAATAAATAAATAAACAAATAAAAAAAAATACCGAGAATTTTGATAGACCCCAAAAATACACCCCAACCTCCCCCACGCCAAAAAAAGAAAAAATAGTAAAATTCAAGATTCTAAACCCAAAAAATAGTCCTAGCTTATGTACGAGGGCAAATCAATAAGTAACCAGCCTATCCCATTTCCAACTGACCGAGACACCCAAGATTTTCATGCATTGTTTCAATACATGTTTTAGGCCTGAGGGCAAAATTGCACCCTTATCGTGTCATTCACTCATAAGATATTGAATGTCAAACATGGCTAGCGATGCAAAAGTAAGCTTTTCGTCAAAAGTTGAGTACCGTGCTGTAATTCGGTACTTGTATTTGAAAGGGAAAACAGGCCAGAAAATACATTGCGAGTTGACCAATGTGTATGGGTCTTCTGCACCATCGTATGCAGAAGTTAAATTCTGGGTTGGGGAATTCAAACGCAGTAGAACGTCTTTAGAAGACGAAACCAGGTCTGGACGCCCATCAGATGCCACCGATGAAGAAATGTGTAACAAAGTACGGGATCTGGTGTACTCTGATAGGCGAATTAAGGTGGAAGAAATAGCGAATGCATTACACATTTCATATGGTAGCGTTTCAACAACTTTACATGATCGCTTGGGTACGCACAAGCTAACAGCCCGTTGGGTCCCAAAATCCCTTAGCGACGAGCAAATGGCAACAGAGCATCAGTATGCAGCGCATTGTTGAAGCGGTTTAGGTCAAAGGAAGATGATTTCCATTCACGCCTGGCGACTGTAGAAGAGACCTGGGTCCATTATTATGAGCAAGAGAATAAAGCTCAAAGTCGCCAGAGTAGAAGGCCGGGGTCTCCGAGGCCAAAGATGTTCAAAACGCAACCCTCTGCTGGCAAGGTGATGGCCACACTATTTTGGGATGCACAAGGCATTATTATGTTGGACTTTCTAGCAAAGAAAAGTACAATAACAGGTGGGTATTATGCAAATTTGCTCGACTAACTGAGAATTGTGATCCGTGAAAAACGCCGAGGTAAACTCTCCAAAGGGATTCTGCTCCCACAGGACAATGCGAGAGTACACACTTGCAAAATTGCAATGGATGCTGTTGAGCGGAATGGTTACGAGCTAATGCCGCACCCCCGCCTATTCTCCGGACTTAGATCCTAGTGACTATTTCCTATTCCCAAACTTGTAAAAGGATATCCGTGGACGTCATGTCCGGTCCAACGAAGAAGTCGTGGCGGCAGTTGAGGAGTAGGTCAGAGACAAGGACCCTGGCTTCTTCAATTCTGGGCTGATGGCACTGGAACACCGTTTGTCCAAGTACATCATTCTAGAGGGCAATTACATCGAAAAAGAAGAGATCAATCTCACCCAGAAATGTTAGGGTGGTTCTTTATTGACTCGCCCTCGTAGCAGACAAAATTCAGAGAACCCACAACCCACCCTACCCCGGGCTTTGGACAGATTCATCTTAAATTTAAGGGGTGTCAGACTATTTTTTTTTTTAGGTTTACAGAACTTCCTGTACATTAAGCAAACAATGGTGACCCTGATCAGACTCCACTTTCCTCGTCTGATCTGGGTCTAGATTGGACAGGTTCATTTTAAATTTAAGGGTGTCCAATTTGTTTTGTTTGGTGTAAGTTTGCAAACAAAAATCCTGTACTTTCAATGAACAGTGACGCCGCGTTCTGATCTGGGTCTACACTGATTGTCAATGTCCAAAACATGCCTTTGGACAGATCCATTTGCAATTTAAGGATTTGTTTACAAACGTTCCTGTACTTTGGCAAACAGTGTTGACCTTGATCAGACTTTGCGTTCTGTTCTATTTGCCAATGCCCAACATATGCCTCTGGACATATCAATTTTAAATTAAAGAGTGTCTGTTGTAAGGTTTACAAAAGTTCCTGTATCGTTTTTTCTTTCTCGGTCGTCTGATTTGGCTCTACACTGTTTGTAAATGTTCTCAAAACTGAGGCGCTAGGCATAAGTTTGTTAAGTGTAAGTTTCCATAATGTATGTATGTATGTATGTATGTATGTATGTATGTATGTATGTATGTATGTATGTGTGTGTGTACATTCGTAGTACGTATGTTAATGCGTGTAAGTATGCACCTGTGTGCGCGTTCGTGCGCATGTATGTATATGCTTAAACTGCTAGTAAATTTTATCTAATTAATGTATCTGGGGCGAAACGACTAGGGGTGGGGCGGGGGACAGTATGCATGCATGCATGCATGCATGCATGTATGTATGTATGTATGTATGTATGTATGTATGTATGTATGTATGTGCATGCACGTGTGCGCATGTACGTATATGCCTAAACTGCTAGGAAATTTTATCTAGTTAATGCATCTGGGGCGAAACGACTAGGGGGTGGGGCGGGGGCAAAACGACTAGTAGGATGGGATGGAAACGACTAGGGAGGAAGTGGTATGGAGGCGAAACGACTTGGAACCAGACTACTATCCAGAACAGAACAGAATTATATTTCAACTATATTTCAACCCATAAAGCGCCAAGCAAAATTTGTAGCAGACAACTTTGTATTATTTATAGATAAAATAGGTCTTGACATTTCATGTAAATCGTCTTATTCACATGAAATATCAAGAATTATTTTCTCTGAAAAAAAAATGTCGTCTGCTGCAGTTGTGATTGGTACTTTAAGGGGTTAAGTTCTGCTGAAGCTGGTGCTACACGGTTAAGAAACTTCATTTTCAGAGCGGCTCTGATAAGCAAATGTTTTGTGCGTCTTCCGGAGCACGTGCTGCTCTGAATATATCGGCTAAAAACAGTAAACAAAAAGGGTAGTTTTAGTTTAAACTTTATTTTGATTGCTTCTAATACAACATAATTTACAACAATACAATATTTTCCAGGATCTGACTGTAAGCCTTAGCTTGTCTGAAAGTCATCTCCTGGTAATAAAGGCATATATCTTTCTTGGATGTTATGTGGCTGAGCCTTTTGACATATTTGATCATAAGCAATTAAACCAAAGCTTAATAACTTATATGCATGTTGTAAACCGTTACATACATACATACATACATACGCACCTACGTACGTACATACATACTCACGAACGCACGTACATGCGCATGTACATACATACACACATACATATACACACATGCATACATACACGCACGCATTCAGGCACATACACAAACGCACATGCGTGCCCGCGCACATACATCAAACATACAGAGAGAGAGAGAGAAAGAGAGAGAGATGTTCCATGACTCCATAAGTTGATTCTTTTAATATAATTTGCAGTGCTTTTGTATCATAGGAAACGTTTCGACTTGACTATGAATTCTTGAACGTGGCAAAACCTAGTTTCATTATCTTCATCAGTGGCTGTTACTTTACCGTGAAGCAACTCTTGAACAGAATGCGTGTGCAAATAGCCAGAAAGGTAAGTATTCCTGACGTTGGCAATATCTAGGACAGCGGAGAAAAAAGTGATAAGGGTAGTTTTATCATCCGTTGTACAAATATGTTTCTGTGAGAAACTTTCTATAAAGGGAGAATGTTATGCTGTCCTCTAGTGTTTTAACTCGTCTCCTACCCAATGGAAAGTTGGTAAATGTGTACGATCTTGTCTGAATCACTTAAGGCGTGGGGTGACCGGTAGCAAATCAACAGATCGTCAATGGAACATCGACGCTAATCCCGGTTGATGTTTTCATCAACTCCATAATATTATGTGCCAGAAATGTTTTGCACTGTTTTACGTGTGAACTAGTTGTCTGATCTGTCTCAGTTCCCGAAACATTAAAACAACGAAAATGGAGAATAAATAATGGCTCCGATGGTGTAGGGCGGCTCCGAATATATTGGTCGGCTCTGATGTCGGAGGGCGTGTGTTCGCAAATTCTGATTGCCAAAAAAAGGGACGCCTTTCATGCATGTCATGAAGCTATTCTTTTGACTTTATCAAACTTAATATTACGAACCATCGATTTTAAACACGAAATAAGAAGGAAATTGGTATACGTGTTTGCGAACACACGCCCTCCATCAGAGCCGACCGATATGTTCAGAGCGGGTACGAAAACTCACCGGATCAGACCGGATCGGGCGTAATCACCGGATCGGACCCGAATTTTACCGTTTTTCAGGCTGGTTATAATCATTTCTTTTAGTGTAATTGTTTTATTTTGCAATAGGTAGTCTGTCTAACAGATAAATTACAGCATTATTTGAAATTAATGAACTTAGGAAGCTGTAGCCCGAGAAATACCACGAAAAGTTAACAGGATCGGACCTGGAGCATCCAGGTCGGGTTGCTATTGTTTAGCGTGTTCATGGTAATTTCTGACAGTTCCCTGAAAGAGACACATGTATCCAGGAGATATTACAGTTATAAAAGAACTATAATGAATTAAGAAAAAAAATCCTGTTCTGAAGACAGGATCGGACAAGAAGTTTACATGCTTCTAAGCACTCCTGTCAGTCTTGTAAACGTAATGATTTAAAAGAATCTGAACACAAAGTGCAAAGTAAAAGCAGCTATTATAATTTTCACAAACACACATATAATAAAACAACAAATTTCACAGAAACACACGAGCTAGGGCACAGCGATTCCTATATTGTATCAATTACATGTGCATCTAGTGAAGACTCGGATAGGCCTTTCCGTCCGCGCAGTCTGACAATACTTATCCTTCGCGATGTGCGTTCTATGTATAGTTAAGCCTAATGTCGCTTCTTCATGCAGCCACTGAAGACTGATTACAGCAATTTATTTGTTAGACAGACTATCTATTGCAAAATAAAACATTAACACTCAAAGAAATTATTATATTCACGGTAATAAACGGTAAAATCGGGTCCGAACCGGTCCGATCCGGTGATTACGCCCGATCTGGTGAATTTACGCACCGGTTCAGAGCCGCCCTACACCATCGGAGCCATTATTTATTTATTCTCTATTTTCGTTATTTTGTTGTCAATTTTAATTTTTCGGGAACTGAGACAGATCAGACAACTAGTTAACACGTAAACAGTTTAAAACTTTTCAGGCACATATGAATTTGATGTAAAAAATCAACCGGGATTAGCGTCGATGTTCCCTTGACGACCTGTTGATTTGCTAGCGGTCACTTCATGCCACAGTGATTCAGACAAGATCGTACACATTTACCAACTTTTCATTGGGTAGGAAACAAGTTAAAAGACTAAGGGACAGCATGACATCTCCTTATATAGGAAATGTTCCTCGCAGAAACAAATTTGTATGACGGATGATAAACATACCTTTTTTGTTTACTGTTTTTAGCTGATATATTCAGAGCCGCTCGTGCTATAGAAGACGCACATAACATTTGCTTATCGGAGCCACTGGCTCTGATTATGACATCACGAAAACATGCCTATATAATTTTGACCCCCTTAACCCCACTTTTATATAGTAAAACTGGGGTTTACAGGGGTATATATATCATTTTTCTTATTTCTGCTAAAAACATAGATTGTGGGTACTCGTTAGAACCGCCTCGCCGAGGCGGTTCTAACGAGTACCCACAATCTATGTTTTTTAGCAGAAATATGAAAATTATCAGAGTTTTTTTTTTTTTTTTTCTGAAAATTTTCAGTTTTTTGGAGGTGAAATTTTCTATATATTTGAATAGGCGTGTTTTCGTATTGAAGTTTCCTACCGCAATCTGTACTGTTGTCATTTGAAGAGTGCCAAACGGTTTATAAAACTCAGACTCCAATTTTCAGTCTTTTATGTGCCCTTTGTTTCAAGGGCAACCTATATAGATTTTATTAGACTCTACTGCAGCCAGAGTTAAGTTCGTTCACGTAGTGGTTTTACTTCATCACTGTGCAGTTGTTTTTTTTTCAACTGTTTTTATTTTCATCGACTCCTTGGCTCACTGAGCCAATCTGGCTATCTTGAAGGTGGTGCTAGAGGGCATGTGTGACCCTGCAATCTGCGTTGCTATTATGTGAATAGTCTCAATAAAACCTGAGATTTTCGGTCGTTTATGTGTTCTTTGTTTCCAAGGACAACCGTTATAGATTTCAACTACAATGCCGCTGTTGTCAGGGGCCGTGTTGCAACTGTAAACGAGTCTCCCAGTACTTCCATGATCTTAGTGTATTCTTTTTTTTTAGCTCATCTAAGCTATGCTCAGGATGAGCTATAATGACCACTTTTTGTCCGTCCGCCCGTTAACACATTAAAACAACTCCTCCAAAGCCATTGAAGAGATTTGTCCCTAATTTGGTAGGAATGTTGCTGGGGCCCATGGACTTAAAAATAGCTAAAACTATGGTGCTCTGTTTTTTGTTTGGTTGCTATGACAACTGAAAGGTTTCATAAACTTGTAATGGTAAAATGGTTAAATTGCATTTTCTCCATAACCAGTGAAGTGATGTAAACCACATTTGGAAGTTATGATCATTTGATGATTGTCTACCTCATTATGAGTTTTCTGACCAGTGGCCACTGATGTGCAGGCAGAACTGAGTCAAACACATGTCATAAGGAACTCCTAGCAAAGACTTCCATCAGACCATACTGAAGTAGAGGTAAAACTGACCATACTGGTGTAGAAGTAAAACTGAGTCATACACACGTCATAAGGGACTCCTAACAAAGAATTCCATCAGACCATACTGAGGAGCAGGCAGCACTGAGTCATACACATGTCATAAGGAACACCTAGCAAAGACGTCCATCAGATCATACTGAGATACAGGCAGAACTGAGTCATACACATGTCATAAGGAACTCCTCGCAAAGAGTCCCATCAGACCATATTGAGGTAGAGGCAATACTGAGTCATACACGTAAGAAAATCCTAGCAAAGACTCACATCAGACCATGCTAAGGTGCAGGCAAAACTGAGTCATACACATATCATAAGGAACTCCCAGCAAAGACTCTCATCAGACCATACTGAGGTGCAGGTAGAACTGAATCATACACATGTCATAAGGAACTCCTAGCAAAGACTCCCATTAGACCATACAGAGAAGCATGCAAAACAATCATACACATATCATAAGGAACCCCTAGCAAAGACCCCAATCTGACCATACTGAGTCAAGAGTGTCATAACTAACCCCCAGTAAAGACTCCCATCAGACCATACCGAGGTGCAGACAAAAAAACTGTCATAAACATGTCATAAGGAACCCCTAGCAAAAACATCCATCAGACCATACAGAGGTGCAGACAGAACTGAGTCATACACATGTCATAAGGTATCCCTAGCAAAGACTCCCATCAGACTACACTGATTTGCGAGCAGAACTAAGTCATACAGGTCACAAGGAACCTCTAGCAAAGACTCCAATCAGACTATACCTAGGTGCAGTCAGAACTGCTCCATACACGTCATAAACCCCTAGCAAAGACACCCATCAGACTACATCTGATGTGCAGGCAGAACTGAGTCATGCGTGTCATAATGAACTCCTAGCAAAAACCCGCAACAGACTTCACTGATGTACAGGCAAAACTGAGTCATGTACTTCATCAGGAACCCCTAGCAAAGACTCTCATCAGACCATACTGAGGTACAGGCAGAAATGAGTTGTGTACGTTATAAGGAATCTATAGCAAAGACACCCATCAGACCATACTGATATGGAGGCAGACCTGAGTCATGCATGTCTTAAGGAACCCCAAGCAAAGACCCCCACCAGACTACAAAGCACACCATAAGGTTTCCTTAGCAAAGACTGCCATCAGACTACACTGATGTGCAGGCAAAAATCTGGGTCATGCACCACATAAATTCCTCTAGCAAAGACAACATCAGACCACACTGAGGTGCAGGCAGAAATGAGCCATACACATGTCATAAGGAATCCCTAGCACAGACATCATCAGACTATACTGAGATGCAGGCATAACTAAGCCATACACATGTCATAAGGAACCCATAATAAAGACTCCCATCAGACCATACTGAGATGTAGGCAGAATTGAGTCATACACATGTCATAAGAAATAAACATCAAAGAGACTGCCTTTGGAAACAAAGAACATACTACAGATTAGAAAATGGAAGTCTCGGTTTTACTGAGACTCTTCATAGAAGTAATGAAGTTGGCAACACTGCTTATGCCCTTTAGTGTATATATGAGCAGAACTGCATTTTCAAATATACCACAATAGGCCCAATGATCCAAAAGGAAATAAAACATAATCTGCATACAAAAACTCTTAGCAAAGCCTCCACTCAGACCATACTGAGGTGCAGGCAGAACTGTCATA
This sequence comes from Anodontia alba, assembly GCA_964016985.1. Taxonomy (NCBI): domain Eukaryota; kingdom Metazoa; phylum Mollusca; class Bivalvia; order Lucinida; family Lucinidae; genus Anodontia; species Anodontia alba. The sequence goes on along the minus strand of OZ024823.1, from coordinate 6,780,935 downwards.
CACATGTCATAAGGAACCCTAGCAACTCTTCATCAGACCATACTGAGGTGCAGGCAGAACTGTCATACAAATGTCATAAGGAACCCCTAGCAAAGACTCCCATTAGACCATACTGAGGTGAAGGTAAAACTGAGTCATACACGTAATAAGAAACCCCTAGCAAAGACTCCTATCAGATCATACCAAGGTGCAGGCAGAACTGACTCATACACATGTCATAAGGAACCCCTAGTAAAGACCCCCATCACACCATACTGAGGTGATGGCAAACCTTTGCACAACATAAGGAATCCCTAGCAAAGACTCCTATCAGACTACACTGATGTGCAAGCAAAACTGAGTCATGCACATGTCATAAGGAACCCCTAGCAAAGACTCCTATCAGACCATACTGAGTTGCAGGCAGAACTGACTCATACACATGTCAGAAGGCGCCCCTAGAAAAGACTTCATGACCATGCTGAGGTGCAGGCAGAACCGAGTCAAACACATATCATAAGGAACTCCCAGCCAAGACTTCCATTAGACCATACTGAGGTACAGGCAAAACTAAGTCATACACAATTTATATAATTTAAATAGTATAGACTCCCATCAGATTATCATGATGTGCAGGCAGAACTGAGTCATACACATATCATAAGGAACTCCTAAAAAAGACTCCTACAGACCATACTTGGGTGCAGGCAAAACTGTCCTACACATGTCATAAAGAACCTATAGCAAAGACTCCCATCAGACTATACTGAGGTGCAGGCAGAACAAAGTCATATACATGTCATAAGACACCCCTAGCAAACACTCTCATTAGACTACACTGATGTGCAGGCAGAAATGAGTCATACACGTCATGAGGAACCCCTAGCAAAGACTCCCATTAAGCCATACTGAAGTTCCAATAATGACTCATGCACATCATAAGGAACCCCTAGCAAAGACCCCCATCAGACTACACCTGATGTGCAGGCAGAACTGAGTCATGCATGCCATAAGTAACCTCTAGCAAAGACCATCATCAGACTACACTAATGTGCAGGCAAACCTGAGTCATGCACATCATAAATTCCTCTAGTAAGGACTCTCATCAGACCATACTGAGGTGCAGGCAGAACTGAGTTGGGCACGTCATAAGGAACCTCTAGCAAAGACTCCCATCAGACCATACTGAGGTGCAGGCACAACCGAGTAATGCAAGTCATAAGAAACCCCTAACAAAGACTCTGATCAGAGTACACTGATGTCCAGGCAAAATCTGAGTCACGCACGTCATAAGGATCCCCTAGCAAAGACTTCATCAGACTATATGGAGGTGCAGGCAGAAATGTGTCATACACGTCATTAGGAACCCTAGCAAAGACTTCATCAGATCATACTGAGGTGTAAGCAGAACTGAAAAACAAAAGGACCATGATGGTCCTATATCGCTCACCTGAGCAAACAGCTTTGCAAACTTACTGTTGAAGTTTCAGCCAAGTTCACTGCTCTAAGATTTTTGTATAAATTTTATAGCCCTACTCCTGAGGGGCCATGTTTTTTTCATGCATCATGATCGCTGGAACTGAATCTTGAAAGAAGGTCACCAAAGGAACAATTCTGCCAAGTTATATTGAAATTGGTCCAGTGGTTTCTGACAAAAAGATTTTTGAAGTGTTTTATATAGCTATATAGGGAAAATAAGCCCCACCCCCTCATGGCCATGTTTTTTGACGAATCATGACAGCTTGAATAAACTTGGTAGACAGCCACCAAAGGAACATTCCTGCCAAGTTATATTGAAATTGGTTCAGTGATTTCTGACAAGAAGATTTTTAAAGTTTTCTATTTAGATATACATGTATAGGGAAAATAAGCCCCACCCCTCGCAACCATGTTTTTTGACGAATCATGATTGCTTGAACAATCTTGGTACAGGGTCACCAAAGCAACATTCATGCCAAGTAATATTGAAATCGGTCTGGTGGTTTCTGACAAGAAGAATTTTAAAATTTTCTATACAAATATATACGGAAAATAAGCCCCGCCACCTCGCGGCCATGTTTTTTGACGTATCATGAAGGCTTGAACAATCTTGGTAGAAGGTCACCAAAGCAACATTCCTGCCAAGTTACAATGAACTCGATCCAACGGTTTCTAATGAGATTTTTAAAGTTTTCTATATAGATGTATAGGGAAAATATGCCCAGCCCCCTAGCGGCCATGTTTTTTGACGAATCATGCCGGCTTGAACAATCTTGGTAGAGGGTCACCAAAGAAACATTCCTGCCAAGTTATATTGAAATCAGTCCACTGGTTTCTGACAAGAAAATTTTTAAACTTTTCTATATAGATATATAGGGAAAAATAAGCCCCACCCCCTGGCGGCCATGTTTTTTGATGAATCATGATAACTTTGTTTGTGTTGAGGTTTTACGGCCCAGTCAACCCAATGGGGTCATGTCAAGCGCGGTCAGTTTACCTAACCACACGTTTACTGGGCAGGCTTAGTCCTCTAAGTGATTAACCAGTATTGTGCACATTCTTTCGCCAGAAACTGACAACTGCCCTTCTTGTATCAGCGGAAGGGGGAGAATGACTGTAGAAAATATTTCATGATCAATCTCCACGAAAGAATGTTGCCGACCTCGGCGGGGGTTGAACCCGCGACCTCCTGGTCTCCAGTCGGACGGCGCATCCAACTGAGCCACCGAGGCCGGCTGAATCATGATAACTTGAACAATCTTGGTAGAGAGTCAACAAGGAAACATTTCTGTCAAGTTATAATGAAACTGGTCCAGTGGTTTCTGACAAGAAGATTTTTAAAGTTTTCTATTTAGATACATAGGGAAAATAAGCCCCGCCCCCTGGCAGCCACATTTTTTGATGAATCATGACGACTTGAACAATCTTGGTAGACGGTTACCAAACAAACATTCCTGCGATGTTGTATTGAAATCGGTCTAGTGGTTTCTGACAAAAGGATTATTAAACTTTTCTAAACAGATATATAGTGAATATAAGCCCCGCCCCCCTAGCGGCCATGTTTTTGACAAATCATGACAGCTTGAACAATCTTGGTAGAGGATCAGTAAGGGAACATTTTTGCCAAGTTATATAGAAATCAGTCCAGTGATTTCTGACAAGAAGATTTTTAAAGTTTTCTATTTAGATACATAGGGAAAATAAGCCCCGTCCCCTGGCAGCCACATTTTTTGATGAATCATGACGACTTGAACAATCTTGGTAGACGGTTACCAAACAAACATTCCTGCGATGTTGTATTGAAATCGGTCCAGTGGTTTCTGACAAAAGGATTATTAAACTTTTCTAAACAGATATATAGTGAAAATAAGCCCCGCCCCCCTAGCGGCCATGTTTTTGACAAATCATGACAGCTTGAACAATCTTGGTAGAGGATCAGTAAGGGAACATTTTTGCCAAGTTATATAGAAATCAGTCCAGTGATTTCTGACAAGAAGATTTTTAAAGTTTTCTATATAGATATATAGGGAAAATAAGCCCCGCCCCCTGGCGGCCATGTTTTTTGACGAATCCAAATGGCTTGAACAATCTTGGTAGACCATCACCAAAGCAACATTTCTGTAAAATTATATTGAAATCAGTCCAGTGGTTTCCGACAAGAAGATTTTTAAAGTTTTCTATATAGATATATAGGGAAAATAAGCCACCCCCACAAGCAGCCATGTTTTTTGATGAATCCAAATGGCTTGAACAATCTTGGTAGACCATCACCAAAGCAACATTTCTGCAAAATTATATTGAAATCAGCCCAGTGGTTTCTGACAAGAAGATTTTTAAAGTTTTCTATATAGATATATAGGGAAAATAAGCCCCATCCCCTGGCGGCCATGTTTTTTGATGAATCCAAATGACTTGAACAATCTTGGTAGACCATCACCAAAGGAACATTTATGCAAAATTATATTGAAATCAGTCCAGTGGTTTCTGACAAGAAGATTTTTAAAGTTTTCTATACAGATATATAGGAAAAATAAGCCATGCCCCCCCTGGCGGCCATGTTTTTTGACAAATCCAAATAGCTTGAACAATCTTGGTAGAGTATCGCCAAAGGAACATTTATGCAAAATTATATTGAAATCGGTCCAGTGGTTTCTGACTAGAAGATTTTTAAATTTTTCTATATAGATATATAGGGAAAATAAGCCCCACCCCCTGGCGGCCATGTTTTTTGACGAATCCAAATGGCTTGAACAATCTTGGTAGAAGATCATCAAAGAAATATTTCTGCAAAATTATATGGAAGTCGGTCCAGTGGTTTCTGACAAGAAGATTTTTAAAGTTTTCTATATAGATATATAGGGAAAATCAGCCCCGCCCCCTGGAGGCCATGTTTTTTTACGAATCCAAATGGCTTGAGCAATCTTAGTAGAGGATCACCAAAGGAACATTTCTGCAAAATTATATTGAAATCGGTCCAGTGGTTTCTGACAAGAAGATTTTTAAAGTTTTCTATATAGATATAGAGGGAAAATAAGCCCCACCCCCTGGCAGCCATGTTTTTTGACAAATCCAAATGGCTTGAACAATCTTGGTAGACCATCACCGAAGGAACATTTCTGCAAAATTATATTGAAATCGGTCCAGTGGTTTCTGATAAAAAGATTTTTTAAGTTTTCAGTTAAAAAATCTATTTTTAGCTCCTGTGACCTAGATATGTAATGGACCGGAACCATTTGAACAACTTTGAAAGAGGACCAACCAAGGATCATTCCTGTGAAGTTTGGTCAAAATCCAATCAGTGGTTTAGGAGGAGATGTTGTTTAAAAACTGTGGACGGATGGACGGACAGACAGACGACGACAACAGACAGTGAGTGATCACAATAGCTCACCTTGAGCCTTCGGCTCAGGTGAGCTTAAAATGTAAGAGAAAAGTCCAGGGAGTGCCACAATCACAAACCTTCCCAGACACCAAGAGGAAGAGGAAACAGACAAAACCAAACAAGCGCAAATCAAACAAATGTTCGAAAAGCACCATGATTAGCTCTCTCTACCCCGTGAGGTAATCGCAATGTTAAAAGGACTGAAAAACACAAGAACAAAATAACACAAGGTAAGACATAAAACAAATCACCTCGTAGAATAAACCACAAAGCAAAAAAGTGTAGAACTAACACCGGGACCACTGCCTTCGAACGACCAGTAGAATAAAACTGCAAACCATGCACCATGCCCCACCACTGCAATGTATCAAGCAAGTGACATAAATGTATCAAATGTGAAATCAAAGGGACGCTGCATATTCCTTATGCACTTCTATAGTATAAGGGCTGAAAACAATCTAAGTTAAACATGGTGAGAAGCAATAAACAGTTATTTCAGAATTCAAAAAAAAACAAAAAAAAAAACACAAAAATGTCTAAGTTAAAAATGCAATAAAAAGTGATAAAAAATAATTTCAGGATTCTGAAAAAAAAAAAAATATGCATGTCTTCAGACCATCCTAAAAGCATGTGTAAAGTTTCAAAAGGATCGGCCTGAACATGTAGAAGGAGTTGCGCTTACAAGGTACATACTCCCTATACATTTCTGTAGTATTAGGGCTCGAAAAGAGTCTAAGTTAAAAATGCAAAAAATGTAATAAAAATAATTTCAGGATTCTGAAAAAACAATATGCAAATCTTCAGACCATCCTAAAAGGGCCTGTAAAGTTTCAAAAGGATTAGCCTAAAACTATAGGAGGAGTTGCGCGAACAAGGTACATACTCCGTATACATTTCTATAGTATTAGGACTCGAAAAAAGTCTAAGTTAAAAATGAAAAAGAATGTGATAAAAAATAATTTCAGGATTATGAAAAAATAATATGCATATCTTCAGACCATCCTAAAAGCGCCTGAAAAGTTTGATAGGAGTCTTTGCCAGGGGTTCTTTAAGACACTGATGTGCAGGCAAAACTGTGACATCAGACTACACTGATGTACTTGCAAAACTGCGATGCATGTCATAAGGAATCCCTAGAAAAAAAATCTCATCAGACAATACTGTTTAGCAGGCAGAATTGACTTGTGCAGGTCATAAGGAAACCCTAGCAGAAACACCCAGACTACACTGCTGTGCAGGCAGAAACGTTATAAGGAACCCCAAGCAAAGACTCCCATCAGACTACACTGAGGTGCAGTCAGAACCAAGACATGCACTGAGTAGCAGGAACAACTTTATTTGGAGCCTCTAGCCAAGACTCCCATCAGACCCTACGGAGGTGCAGGCAGAACTGAGTCACGCACATCATAAGGAGCCCCTAGCAAAGACCTCCATCAGATTACTCTGAGGTGCAGGCAGAACTAAGATATGCATGTCATAAGGAACTCCTGGCAAAGACTCCCATCAGACCATATTGAGGTGCAGTCTGAACTGAGTCCTGAACATTATAAGGAACCCTAAGCAAACATCCCAGTCAGACCACACCTGATATGCAGGCAGAACTGAGTCATGCATGTCATAAGGAGCCCCTAGCAAAGACTCCTATCAGACCATACTGGGGTGCAGGCTGAACGGAGTCATACACATGTCATAAGGAGCCCCTAGCAAAGACCCCCATCAGCCCATATTGAGATGCAGGCAAAACTGAGTCATGCACATCATAAGGAACACCTTGCAAAGACTCCCATCAGACTACACTGGTGTGCAAGCAAATCTAAGTCAAGCACATGTCATTAGGAACCCCTAGCAAAGACTCCTATTAAACCATACTGAGGTGCAGGCAAAACTGAGACATGCGCATCATAAGGAACCCCTAGCAATGACCCCCATCAGACTACATGGTTGTTGAAACAAAACTAAGTCATGCACGTCATAAGGAACCCCTAGCAAAGACTCCCATCAGACCATACTGAGGTGCAGGCAGAACTGAGTCATACACGTCACAAGGAGCCCCTAGCGAAGATTTCATCAGACCATACTGAGATGCAGGCAGAACTAAGTCACACACATCATAAGGAACCCCTAGCAAAGACTCCCATCAGAACATACTGAGGTGCAGGCATGCGTTGAGTCATACACATGTGATAAGGAACTATCAAAGACTCCCTTTAGACTACACTGATGTAGAAACAAAACTGAGTCATGCACATGCCATCAGAAATCCCTAGCAAAGACTCCCATCAGACCATACTGAGGTGCAGGCAGGACTGAATCATACACCCATCACAAGGAGCCCCAAGCAAAAACTTCATCAGACCAAAGTGAGGTGCAGGCAGAACTAAGTCACACATATCACAAGGAACCCCTAGCAAAGACTCCCATCAGACCATACTGAGGTGCAAGCAAAACTGAGTCATACACATGTGACAAGGAGCCCCTAGCAAATACTTCATCAGACCATATTGAGGTGCAGGCAGAACTGAGTCATACACATGTCACAGGCAGCCCCTAGCAAAGACTTCAAATCAGATCATACAGAGGTGCAGGCAGAACTGAGTCATACATATGTCACAAGGAGCCCCTAGCAAAGACTCCCTTCAGACCATACTGGTGCAGGCATGCGTTGAGTCATACACATGTGATAAGGAACTCCTATCAAAGACTCCCTTCAGACTACACTATCATAAGGAACCCCTAGCCAAGACTCCCTTCAGACCATACAAATGTCACAAGGAACTAGCAAAGACTCCCTTCAGACCATTATGAGATGCAGGCAGAACTGAGTCATACATGTCATTAGGAACCCCTTGCAAATACTTCATCAGACCATACTGGGGTGCAGGCAGAACTGTTGTACAGATGTCATAAGGAGCCCCTTGCAAAGACTTCAACATACCAAATTGAGGTGCTGGCAGAACAGACTCGTACAGATGTCATAAGGAACCCCTTGCAAAGACTTCGATCAGAACATACTAGGGTCCAGGCAAAACTGAGTCATACACATGTCATAAGGAATCCCTAGCAAAAAAAACCCATCAGACTACACTGAGGTGCAGACAGAACTGAGTCATGCATACGTTATAAGGAACACTCAGCAAAGACTCCCATCAGACTATAATAAGGTACAGGCAGAACCGTTTGTGTTGAGGTTTCACGGCCCAGTCAACCCAATGAGGTCATGTTGAGCGCGGTCAGTTTACCTAACCACACGTTTACTGGGCAGGCTTAGTCCTGTAAGTGGTTAACCATTATTGTGGACATTCTTTCACCAGAAACGGACAACTGCCCTTCTTGAATCAGGGAAGGGAGAAAATGACCATAGAAAATATTTCATGATCAATCTCCACGAAAGAATGTTGCTGACCTCGGCAGGGGTTGAACCCGCGACCTCCTGGTCTCCAGTCGGACGGCACATCCAACAGAGCCATCGAGGCCGGCACAGGCAGAACTGAGTCATACAGATGTCATAACGAACCCCTATCAGGCTACACTGAGGTACAGGCAGAACTGAATCAGGCACATATCATAAGGAACCCCTAGCAAAGACCCATCAGATTATACTGAGGTACAGGCAGGCCTGAGCCTTGTCTTAACACATGCCGTAAGGAACATTTTCTCCATTCCCAACTCATATATGGGAAATGTCCTAAAATTCGAACTTACATGTACTTTTTTGGCCTTATTTTTGCTTTTTATGCAGTTGTTTCTTAAAGTATTTAGTGGAATGGTAAACAGTTTAGACCCTAATCAGACTACTCCTTCAGAAGATGTCTGATCTGGGTTTGCTCTATTTGCATATGCCATTTTGTCAAACACTTTAATGTACAAAATTTTAGGACAGTTACCATATCCTATTTATTTGCCAGTCACCTGTCCCAATAGATGTTAATGCCATTTCAAAACATGAAACTGAAAGAAACTGCAACAAGGTATCTTGTATTCACAAAGCAAAGCATGTAACAGGATGTAAACATGAAAATTCAAACATATAACAAACACTAAGGAGCACAATGTTTGAAAGGTAACCAACACAAAAAGACAATACCATAGTTACCATAAATATTAAGAAACTATATCTCCTTTCTGTATCTATCCTAAAATTTGTGGTCATGCGTCTAAAAATGCTGGCTGAATGATGAATAGTTCACTGGGTTTACTGTTTACTCAGACACATCTCTTCAAATATATAGAGTAAGCTTATAAGCTCTAAAAGTACCATTCGAAATTGCAGCAGACCACCCTCTAATATATATATATATATATATATATATATATATATATATATATATATATATATATATATATATATATATATATATATATATATATATATATATTTATGCTAATATACACCCCAGGGGCATTGCAATCCACTGCTGCTAAAATGACAGTACTGAGTCCAAATTTGGGCCAAAAATTAGATACTTTGATAACATGTGTTAAGTAATGCTTTTCTCCTAGAAAAGTAGTAGGAGCATTTATTAGAGAGGGGGTTTGTATTAGAATAAATATGGTATATTATTTTTCAGAAGAAAACAGCTTCATATATCATTTGAACTGTTTGCTGAGCACATGATTTACACCAGCCCTGTTTTCTCTTTAACAATTTAGAATGTTGTCTGCTGCTACTGTGACTGGAGCTGTAACAGTAACCAAGGTATTTATTATAGCAACAAAATTTTGAAAGTACAGAAACAACTGATTTTCACTTGTTTATACAGCTTGTGGTGAAAATATTACTGGACCTTTTTGTCCAGCTACATGTGCATTTTATCTAAATAATGCCTGTAGACTAACGGTTCTGACATGATTAGTCTGATGTAGTTTTATATTCATAATATATTCAGCATGACTTAAATGTTGTTGAAAGGGCCATAATATTCCAATAATTTCAAAATGCTTGAACTGCATCCCAAATGAGTCCATAAAATATGCATGAACAAACAGAAAAGAACCAGAAAAGCATTTGCATAAATGTGCATACAGTCAGTCATATCAGGGCTTTCACTTTTGGCCAGTAGATTCTAGGTTTCCTCCAGGTGAAAGCAAAGGCCTTGTTCGAGAGTATAGCTGTACCTGCTCAGGGTTTCTCCTATAACCCCATATAAGGCATTTTTTTTATTCAAAAGTATCAATATTTTCCTTATTTCTCTGCGAAAACATATGTTGTGGGAACTCATTAGAAGTGGCTTCTAATGAGTACATACAACATTGAGAAATAAGAAAAACTATTTGTCTGGATACCCCTCTTATCTGGAACTATAGGTCTCCTGCTTGCATTGCATTTTTACACAACATACCATATTCGACCTAATTACTGCACATACCCCTATAAGTGCATAGTCAAGCAATTCAGTAGTCTTCAGATTAGAGCCAATGTACTTTTTTGTCTTCTTCTTTACAAAGGCATATGTTGTGGGTACCCATTTGAACTGCATTGCCTTGTCGATGCAATTCAAATGAGTACCCACAACATATGCTTTTGTAAAGATAATCAGAAACAAAAATGTATAAACATCATCAAATAAGTCCTTTGTTGATCTTTTTTTAAAGTGTATTCTTACTAGGCAGATACATATTTTACCATAAGTTTTCCCAGTAATTTTGAAAAATCTAAGCGCACAGTATGGTAATTAGGTTGAATACAGTACCTCACATTGTTGACATTTAGTATAATACTGACCAATCTGAAAGACAGTTTGAAATATTCTGTAGTTCTGAAGGCATCTGAACAAGCTACATATCTAAAAATTTATCTATCTGTGTATAACCTGAAATCAGAGCCTGTGCATGTATCATCTCTAAGTATTCAGATGCCTTAACTCTTTATTATATATAACCTAAAATTTGAACAAATCCATTTTACTACCTTTTCTTGTGTCTAAAAACTGCTTTAATGCGTCGTTAGCTTAACGAGCTCATTAAGGGTCATTTTGTTAACTGTTTATCAGATTGAATATACAATATTCTGATATTTTTATTTTCAGCAAACAATTTCAGCATATTTGTGTATCACTCGATGTAAATTTTAACGAATCGTTAACTAACGACATTGTTAGCTTTGAACAACTGGGCCCATATTTGCAATTTTAAACAAGCATGTCTGCACATTTTTACTTTACATCTGTCAACCCAGTCATATGAAAAGATGTAACTTATTGTATGTTGTATGTTTGTATGCTGGTTTATGTTTAATGTTTATGTTATTTTGAATAATATTGGAATCTAAGGTGAAGATTTGGATCGTATAAAAAATAAATGAGAATATAAAATTTGTTTAACCCATTTTAGTCAGGATGGCAAACAAGACTTTGTATGAAACATAGTAATAATAAATACTAACCAGACACCCTGCTATTGAAAATAGACCAGTCCAAAAAGTTGTGGTAGAGGACGTAAATGGGTTAAATCCCTGGTGTTTTTGTAATGGCTGACTGTTCTAAGGTGGTGGTTCTGATATTGTTTGTTCTGTCTTATCTACAGTCAGTGGGCATAATTATCCACTTTGTGATGCTGCCATTCAAATCAATGCATTTTTACTTTTTCTAAAAATATTTTGCACATTACCTCAAAAAGTAAAGTTCACAAAAATACAGAAGATTAAAGCTAAAAGATAAACGCAATACAGTATACAAATGAATTTGAAGATTTTTGCCCTTTCAATAATGGAGCTGTTTAAATTAGTATAAATTTCCAAAATCTAAGATTTCTGTTGACATTAATGATGACGTTGTCAAAACATGGGAATTTAAATCTTACTTGGATTTCAAAACAATGTTGCATAATAGGTATAGAGTAAAGACCTCTTGTAATTATGCTTACTGCTTTTATCAATGTTCCTACTTTGGGTATATTTTTGTCCCCCTCCTTTTTAAAGAAAAGGCAGGACATTGTATTCAGCTTTCTGTGGTGCGTGGTTCCAAGTTTGTAGTAGGTATCTTGTGAGCATAACTCCTCCTAAAGTTTTAGGCCAATCCTTCTGAAACTTTACAGGTGTTTTAATAATGGTCTGAAGATATGCATGTGCTGTTTACAGAATCCTAAAGTTATTTTTTGTCACTTTTTTCACATTTTAAACTTAGACTTTTTTCATGCTCAAATATTATGAAAGTGTATATGAAGTAGGTGAGTGCAACTCCTCCTACAGTTTTAGGTCAATCTTTCTGAAACTTTATATGTGTTTTACTTATGGTCTGAGGATATGCATATGCTTTTCACAGAATCCTACAATTATTCTTTTCCACTTTTTTCATATATTCAACTTAGATATTTTTCGTGCTTCAATATTATGGAAGTGTATAGGGGTAGGTACCTTGTGAGCACAATTTGTTTGTTTGTTTGTCTTGAGGTTTTACTGCCCAGACAACCCAATGGGGTCACGTGGAGCGTGATCAAATTACCTAACCACACTTCTACTGGGCAGGCTTAGTCCTCTAAGGGGTTAATCAGTATTGTGCACATTCTTTTGCCAGAAACTGTGCCCTTCTTGAACCAGCAGAAGGGAGAGAATGACCGTAGAAAATATTTCATGATCAATCACCACTACAGAATGTTGCCTACCCAGCAAGGTTAGAACCTGCAACCAGTTGGACGCGCATCCAACTGTGGCACTGTGGCCGGCGTAGGAGAGCAACTTGTCCTACATTTAGGACCGTTCCTTCTGAAAATTTACAGGTGTTTTAATCATGGTCTGAAGTTCTGCATGGGCTTTTTACATAATCCTGAAATTGTTTTTTCCACATTTTTTACTTACACTGTTTTTTGTGCTTGAATACTATAAAAGTGTATAGGTAGTAGGAGCATTCTGCATGCAACTACTCCTACAGTTTTGCGCTGATTCTTCTGAAACTTTACAGGTGTTTTAATCATGCTCTGAAGATATGCATGTACCTTTTTTCACAATCCTCTAATCTTTTTTACTTTTTTTTTCCACATTGTGAACTTTGTCATTTTTTGCCTCAATAGTGTATATAGAGAGTGGGTTTCTTATGCGTGCCTCCTCATAAATGTTGTTAAAACAGATCTTTTTGAAACTTTGCACACATTTTCTACATGGTCTGAAGATTTGCATGTGGTTTGGACATAATCATCAGATTTTTTTTTTTGCATTGTCATTTAAGTACATTGTTGACCTGGTCATTTTTGGAGGATTTTTAAACTAGAGCAAGTGCCCAGTGGGTCACGAATACCCCCAGCCGGCGCTATTTCTTAATTATAAAATATTTTAAAGTTAATGACAATGATAATAGGCAAGATATAGTTTACAATGTCAGTCTCTGAGTGACACTGATCTATCATCCCAAGTACAACTTTCCTGGAGTAAATAGTCTTCAAGACATGAAGTAAATTTGCTGGGCCATAAAATATAGGTCACTGACCTACACATACTTGAGAAATAAATCTGATGGTCATACTGATGCATTATACAAACTATGATGTTAATCCATTAAATAATCTAAAAGATATTAAGCAAAATCACTAGACCATGAAATTTAGGTCTTACTGACTTATATTTACTTTGAGGTGAAAGTTTGGGTCACATTGTGTCATTATATATAAATATGACATTTAGGTATCAAACAGTGGGAGATATAAGATAAAATCACAGGGCTATGAAATATAGATCACATAATCCCAAAATATGATAGTAATATATCAAACTGTCTTCAAGATGTAACATAAAATCACTGGACCACGAAATATAGGTCACAGTGACCTACATTTACTTTTAGGTCAACTGTTGGATCATACTAATTCATAATCCCAAATAATGATGTTCATACATCAATTAACATTCAAGATATGCGGCAAATTTACTGAACCATGAAATATAGGTCAAGGTGACCTGCATTTGTTATGCTGCTAATCGTGGTGTCACACAGAACCAATATTCCAAGTATCACATTAATCCATGAAATAGTCTTCAAGATATAAGGCAAAATCGCTGGAGCATGAAAATATGATCACAATGACCTTGACCTTATTGCATTAAATGTTGATGTGATAAACATGTCTGATGCCCATCATTCTTTAGGAAGTTGTTTGTATAAACAAACTGCAACTTACTACTTCATTGAGGCATTAATCCATGAAATAGGCTTCAAAATATTAGTCAAAATCACTGAAGCATGAAAATAAGGTCACAATGACCATGACCTTATTACACCGAATGTTGATGTGATAAACATGTCTAATGCCTATCCTTCTTTAATAAGAGGTTGTTTGTATAAACAAACTGCAATATACTACTTTATTGAGGATGTCCTAGATTTTGACCTCTAGCCCTACCCTGGGGCATGACCCAGGGGTCCATAGACGTAGAATGGCAGAGAACCCTCCCAGGTACCCCCATACCAAATATGAAAAGTTTTTGATCAGTGGCTGCAGAGTTATAAGCAAAAGACAAAAACTTCACGTAAAACTTTGATGTAAACATCACACTGTGACCTTGACCTTGGGTCAGCAGCACCAGCAGAAAAATGTCAGCTATTCTGTAATCCTCAGGTAGTAACACTAACCACACATCAACATCCTAAAGTGTAAGCTTTCAAAAATATATGCAAAAGGAAAAATCTTCACGTAAAACTGACGCAAAATGTTAACATTCGTATGGATGCACGGACGGACGTAAAGACGAAAATTATATACCCCTCGACATACTTTGTATGCCATGGGTATAAAAAGGCTGGGGCATAAATTCTCTGAATTTGCTTGTTCATTACTGTAGCCTTAATAATTTCAGCTTACGAATTGTTAAAGATACATAGAAATGCATGGATTTAAATGGGGCTGTAACAAACTGGCAAATACAGTTGACTCTCATTATCTCGACCTCGCTTATCTCGAATAACCGCTTATCTCGAAGTGAAAATCTGGTCCCTGCCTATACATGAAAACCTAACAACAGATGGAAAATATTGTAGAAAAGAGGAGAAATTGCTCCTAAGGAGCAATTTCTCCTCTTTTCCACAATATTTTCAATAGATCTCTAACTTCAAAAGTCCAATTACCTACTTCAAAAGTCCAATTACCTATCAGTTTGTTAAATGTGGTTATTCAAATTATTTTTTCCTCAATTCTGCAAACCTGATATGTCGAACTACGGATATCTCGAAGTATTTCAGAGAGTCCCTTGGAATTCGAGATAACGAGAGTCGACTGTAATTACATTTACTGACTGTAGCTTTGTGATCATCTCACTAAGGGAAGAGGGAGTTTGTCGTCACTTGGATAGTCGTTAGTTATGTATTCTCACTGTGGATGTTCTTAATTGTTTGCTCTTCTTGAGGCAACTCCACTTACAACTCACAAGATATGATGCGGCACAAAAATAAAAACAATATCCTCAAATTACAGTTGACTCTTGTTATCTCGAATTCCAAGGGACTCTCTAAAATACTTCGAGATATCCGTATTTCGACATATCAGGTTTGCAGAATTGTGGAAAAAAATAATTTGATTAACCACATTTAACAAACTGATAGGTAATTGGACTTTTGAAGTTAGAGATATATTGAAAATATTGTGGAAAAGAGGAGAAATTGCTCCTTAGGAGCAATTTCTCCTCTTTTCTACAATATTTTCCATCTGTTGTTAGGTTTTCATGTATAGGCAGGGACCAGATTCTCACTTCGAGATAAGCGGTTATTCGAGATAAGCGAGGTCGAGATAACGAGAGTCAACTGTATGTTCATAAATATCATCTTATCTACAAACTACAATTATGTTGCACCCCTACAGATGAATTATGCATAACAAGTATAAATAATCTGCCATACAGAACATTTAAGACCCACAACAGTCTCTACATCCCTGCTTCTCCGTCTGGACACATTTGTGGCACTTTGTTGACTCTAAAAAGAGCCAGAAGTGACGGTCCTGACCACACATGCACACACACACACAACCTCCACTGTTCACATACATAGTATTGTTGGTTTTGCAATGTTCTGGTTCAAATGACTGACTGGCAAATGTCAGGTTACTGCATGACTCTAGAAAATATGTTGAGGTTTTTTTCAGTCAAAACATACTGGAGCTGTGGTATAAGATAACAAGTGTCTTTTGGGCAATTACAAACAATAAAGATCCAAAGCAGCTAGAAAAGACAGGTCTGATCAGGGGCCGTCTAATCTGCAGCTATGTACCATACAATTGTGTTAGTGAATGGTGAAGGCTCTGACTATGTAAATGTGCAGGCTGATCTGGGCCTTTCCTGTCTGTACATGTCCCGAAGGTACACTGTTCATGTGGCCTGGCTTGACACACTGTACTTTTTTGTTATTTATCTACAAAAATATACATGTATATTGCAGGTTTTCCATAAAACTGCCTCATGACAACCAAGAAAAACTTCATCTGAAAATGTCGTCTGTTTATGTCATCTGCTGAATTTTCATGCAAACTTTTCAAACCTAATTTTGCATACCGGCAAACAGTGTGGACCCTGATCAGACTGCTCCTAAAGGAGCAGTCTGATCTGGGTCCACGCTGTTTGCAAAAATGACTTTTAGAATCACAAGCAGATGACAAAGCAGATGACAATTGTTGTGATTGGCAGTTTAAAGGGTTAATGAGTACCACAATGCATGTTTTCATGAGAAAGTAAAAACAAAACTGTTTATCTGGAAATGCTCTTGTCTGGTGCTATGTTACTGAATATTTTGTTCAAGTTCTTTTATGAGCAGAGAAGGCACACTCTTCAAGTTGTTAAACCTCCGATGATCTGTAATGGCCTGTTTTACTTTTTCTTCAAAGTGTGACTTTAACCTTTCTTCCATTTCATCATCAAAAGCATAACATTCTGTTGTATATGCTAAAACTATCCACTGAAGTTCCTTCAAGCAGGACACAGACTGACATACAGTCTCTATTCCATCCTGTGATAATGTGTTACCAGAAATATTCAGATACATTAAGCCAGTAAAATCTTTCAGAGAAGATGACAAAGACAGGAAGTGGGAATCTGTGAGGTTACATTCCTCAAGTTCTAAAATTTTGATATTAATCTTAATAGCACAAAGAAGTGAAATAAGATGCCTCAGTGCAGATCCAAGATTATTTTCACTCAGATCAAGTTCTTTAAGCACCTGAGTATGATGAGATACTGACAAGTATAACACATCTGTTATCATTAAACCACATCCAACCAAACGAAGGTATTCCAATGGCTTTTGAATATCTGACAATATTCTGCGCACCTTGGATTTTATCCTGTTGTTACTGAGATCAAGACGAATAAGGTTTGGAAGTTTTCCCAACAGTTTTGACAAAGCATCACAGGCAGAATCATTCTGGAACACGTTTATACAGTTGCAAGAGAGGTCTAAGGTAGTGAGGTTGGTAAACTCTTCTAGCTGTGGACAAAGTGTCATGAAGTCCTCCGAGCTCAGGGAGTTGTACTTGAACCGCAGTACTTTAAGATGCTGAAACAAGAAGACAGAGGCTAAAGTATTAACCCTGATGGGAAGGTATTATTGAACAGATCCTTGTTTCAAAGGCTCCCCGAAAACATATGTTGTGGGCACTTCTTAGAAGTGTCTCTCTGAAGTCTTTCTAATGAGTACCCTAATCATAGTTTCCATGGGGAAATAAGAAAAATACATGTATAAAGAACTTGGTTGAAGTTTATGTTGCACCTGTGTACTAAAATGTGGATTTTTTTTTACCAAAGGAACATAACACAAGCACCAGAAAAGTGTGGGTTGTCATCCTTGTTTATCTGTTTGTGTTGAAATTTAACGGCCCAGTCAACCCAAAGGGGTCATGTCAAGCGCAGTTAATTTACCTAACCACACGTTTACTGGGCAGGCTTAGTCCTCCAAGTGGTTAACCAGTATTGTGCACATTCTTTCGCTAGAAACTGACAACTGCCCTTCTTGAATCAGCGGAAGGGTCATCCTTGTTTAGCTCAGTGAGAAAAAGAGTCAGTGAAGTGAAACTAACTGTGAAGTTTTGCAGTTTGTAAACTTCATTTAGGGTGGAAGCTAGTGTGGACGGATGAACGAATGGGCATCCGAACAAACAAACGGACAGAAACTTGCATGTCTGTCGCTTATACTAATGCAGGTGCAACAAAACAAGAGGCCCACAGGCCATGGCTCGCTCACCTGAGTGAAATAGCCACTGCAAATATGCAGATGTTATGCAATGTTTTTCCAGTCCTGTCATGGCAGCTAATGAAAGGATCATCATCTGAGCAGTCTTGGTTTTCAAGAAGAAGAATGTGTTTATTATTATTATTATTATTATTTTACCATATATGGGCTTGACAGTCAATCGAGCATGACTATTTGAACAAATTCTCAATCTTTTTGATGAAAGCTAATACCCGGGCCCAGTTGTTCAAAGCTAACGACATCGTTAGTTAACGATTCGTTAAAATTTACACCAAGTGATACGCAAATATGTTGAAATTTTTTGCTGAAAAAAAAATGCGAGTAGCGCAAAAGCTACTCACATTTATTCAGCAAAAAATATCAGAATATTGTAAATTGAATCTGCTAAAACAGTTAACGAAATCACCCTTAACGAGCTCGTTAAGCTAATGACGCTTTGAACAACTGGGCCCTGGTTATAATACCACTGAGCAGTCTATGGAAAATAGCATTGGACCAGTCCATGACCTTTCATAAAGTGTTTCCGGGGCAATGGCAAACACTAATCCTTGTCCTGCTGAATAAATTAAGATGCCACACCCACTTCTAATTTCCAGCCAATCAGATTACTTGATCAAGATTGTTGATACAAATTTAAATACTGAATGGCAAACAGTGCAGATCCAGATCAGTTGGCTTCTTCAGAAGCCAACTGATCTGGATCTACACTGTTTGCAAAGGCAAGGTATATCCGGGTTCAGCAGGACAAGGGTTAAAGATTGTTTATGACTGTGGACAATAAAATGGGTCTACTTTAAAAGGAAAGAATTTGCTCCTAGGGGTCTGCACAGTTTGCCAACCTGCCAGCACATTTCAGACAATGACCAGTCATTTTAGGTCCCTTTCAACATTATTTAATTCATATCAAGACGATGGAATGTTGATAAAGAAAGCGCTGTACAATAAAGCACCATACAGTCCTGAACAGGCTAAATTGCACTGCCAGCAAGATTCGAATTCAGCAGGACCTCATGTTCGGACGTCGGGAGTGCTAACCATTCCGCCACCAGGATGCCTCTTGGACACATATCAGAAAATGCATCAAGTAATCAAATGCAGTTCAAATTTTGGCAAACCATTAAGGACAGAAGTTGTCAGGGTATTTATGGTAGCTTCTAACACATAGCATGCTGGGTAAAAATTTCAGCAGATGACATTTTGAAATATTTTTCTTATTTTCCCAGAAAATAGGCTGAATGGTTTGGAGTTTAACAGCCCAGTCAACATTATTAAGGTCATGTTGAGTCAATCAATTTACCTAGCCACACTTTTCCTAGGCTTAGTCATCTAAGTGGTTAAACAGTACTCATGTGCATTCTTTCACCAGAAACTGACAACTGCACTTTTTGAATCAGATGACAGGAGCAACTGTGGAAAATATTTCATGATCAATCCCCATGAGAGAATGTTGCCTGACCCGGCAGGGATCGATCCCGCGACCTGCTGATCAACAGTCTGACACGCATCTGAATAAGCCACTGAGGCTGGCCCCAGAAAATAGCATTTGACATTTCTTGCAAATTGTCTCCTATGGAGACAATTTGCATGAAATGTCAAATCCTATTTTATGGGAAACATAAGAAAACTCTCATAAATTTACCATCTGCTGCATCTTCTCATAGCATGGTGTTAAGGGGACCTGTTACACTTAGTAAATTTTCTGCTGTTTTTACAAGGGAGACAACTTTCGTGACTTCCTGTTTGTTTTCCTACATACCAAGATCCTTTGAAAGAAGGGGTCTACTCTAAAAGGAAAGAATTTACAATTCTGATAGAGTTTTCTCCCCTGAAAGTGTATCCATTCCCCTTAAACTTGATTTACAGTAAAAGTCCACTATTAACCCTTGTCCTGCTGAACCCGGATATGCCCAGCCTATGCAAACAGTGTAGATCCAGATCAGTTGGCTTCTTCAGAAGCCAACTGATCTGGATCTGCACTGTTTGTCATTAAGTATGTGAATTTATATCAACAATCTGGATCAAGTAATCTGATTGGCTGACAATTAAAAGTATGTGTGGTAGCTTAATTTATTCAGCATGACAAGGGTTAACCTTAAGACCACCTTTGGGACTGTCTAAAGTGGTCTTATTAGTGGAGTGGTCTTAACCTTCTGCACACTGGGTAAAAATTTCAGCAGACGACATTTTGAAATAATCTTATTTTTCCTAGAAAACAGGCTTTGACAATATGCATGAAATGTAAAAGCCTTTCTGGGCATAATTAAAATAATAAGAAAAATATCGCTGAATTAATCCAAAGTGCGGTAAAGGTTGATACTGAATACAGAATAATAAGAAAGAAACCATTTAGGACTGGCAAAAGCTGCTCTTCACAGCAGAGTGGTCTTAACCCTTGTCATACTGAATAAATTAAGATGCCACGCCCACTTCTAATTTCCAGCCAATCAGATTACTTGATCCGGGTTTTTGATAGAAATTCACATAATTAATGACAAACAGTGCAGATCCAGATCAGCTGGCTTCTTCAGAAGCCAACTGATCTGGATCTACACTGTTTGCTAAGACAGGGCATGATGTGTTTAACAAGAGAGGGTTAATTGTGAGTGATCTTTTTGTCGAATTTTACTTATTATCAAAACTACACAAATGATTAAATTCGATAATACAGTACCTCTATACTTAGCTGCTCAAGAAGTATTTTGAGTTTCTGTTCTCCAAGACAAGTGGCATCCATTTTTTCTACAAACAGTCTCAGTGTGCTCTCTTTAAAACTTGACACTTTCAAAGCCTTACACATCTCATTAAGTGCATGCTCTGAGGTGATGAAGGCATCAAATTTTATGCCAACTGAAAGTGAAAACAAAACATTTGGTCCCAGTTGTTAAAAACTAACAATGTCTTTAGCATTTGCAAAAGCTACTCACATTTTTCAGCAAAAGTACCTCTGAATTAGATATTGTACTTACTAGAACAATTCACATTTTGACCACTAACAAGCTCATTAAGCTAAAGACGCTTTGAACAACTGGGCCTTGAACAGCATCTGATAGAACCTGCCTTCAGGCGTATGTCAGCAGAGACCAAGCCTGTACATATCATAGCTCCAGATAAAGTAATTTTTCTTTTCAAAGAAAAAATTGTATTTCTCCTATTTCACCATAAAAATGTATATTGTGGATACTCATTAAAAGAAAATATATCACATTCATTTGCCATTGCGCAGAAACTAGGCATTTTATTGATGGGTGGTGCCTATGGAGAGCGATGGCGAGTAAAGAGATAGGTGGTGATTGAGAAGACCATGTTTTTCAACGTTCATACTACCACTCGCATTTTACATATCAGATTTCTGATCCATTTATGGCAAACGTGTTCCTGAAGCCTATTTTTCAACAGAAATCATATGTAAAACGTGACGGATAGTATGAAATATGATGTTGAAAAAACATGGTCTTCTCATTCAGCACCTATCCTTTTACTCCCCACCAATTTCTATACGCACCACCTATCAGTAAAATGTCTAGTTTCTGTGCAATTGCAACAGAATGTGATATATTTTCTTTTGAATTACACAGTAACATTAAACCTTCGCTGAAACGGTGATGTATTTAACCAGAGATTTGTAATCTCTCCAATAACTGGAGTTTTACAAGCCTGTCTGTCACCAAAACAGCAAAATCTGGCCACCATTGCATCCAGAGAAAAATGATTTTTGTTCCCTATTCACTTAAAGGACTACAATTCCAGTCTTGTTATATGGGAGACTAAATAAAAGGTTGAATTACACTGCTGAATTTTGGACATATCTGCAATCATGCCAACATGTCAGCCTTATTTCAACTGACACATACCTTCAAGGCCACCTAAACTGACTCTCCACAACCACCTCTAGAAGATCTCCTTACAATTTTCTTTTCACAACACGGTGTTGCCCGTGTGGAGATAAACAGACGTGAAATGATTCCACTCCGTGTTTCCGCCTTCAAGGTCACTGTCATCATCACCTACAAGATTCCATGTGCACCCAGGGAATACTCAAATCAACCTGCACATCCTGAGCAGTCTGACAGTCTTCACAAGATTAGTCAAGGATCCAAAGCATCTTCAGGTGGATAATGTAGACTCTGATCAGCTTCAGCAGAAGTGCAGGTTGATCTGAGTTTTCACTGGGCACAAATGCAATCTTGTAGGAAATGCTGCACCAAGGCTCATATCCAGGGCCCAGTTGTTCAAAGCTAACGATGTCGTAAGTTAACGTTTCAAGTGATACGCAAATATGCTGAAATTTTTTGCTGAAAAAATATGAGTAGCTTTTCACATTTTTTCAGCAAAAAATATCAGAATATTGTACATGTATATTGAATCTGCTAAAACAGTTAACGAAATGAACCTTAACAAGCTCGTTAAGCTAATGATGCTTTGAACAACTGGGCCCTGATGATGAAGGGGTGATAATGAAATGTACTGTACACTTCTGAATGGACTTCTGCTTCTAGCTGGATTTGAATCTTGTGATCAGAAGTCAAGAATGCTACCCACTCAGAACAAGAATTGTCAGAAGACAAAGCAGCTCGCCGGAAAGGGCTGATCGGATAAGAAAACAATCTTTAAATATTAAAGTTTAAATGCAGAACTTAAACATAGCAGAAATGACAGAGTAGGACCTGACTTTAATGTTGGAAGAATGTCAAACTGAGGGATGGGGTATATGCCACTGAAACATCTTCCCTTAGGCTGGTGTGGATGAAATATGAAAGCTATATCTTACATACTTCAGCAGCCATGTACACTTTTCAAAACTTAAACACAGCTATAAATGACAAAGTATGACCTGATCTTGACCTAGGCAGATGGTCAAACTGAGGAAGGGGAGTGTACTATTGAAAGTTCTTGCCCTAAGATAGGTGTGGGCCAAATATTAAAGCAGCATCTTGAATACTTTAGCAGTTACAAACACTTTTCAAAACTTAAACGCAAAACTTAAACATGGGTTTAAATGATTAAGTATAACCTGACCTTGACCTAGGCAGAAGGTCAAACTGAGGAAAAGGTCTGAGCTATTGAAAGGTCTTACCCTATTATTGGTGTGGGCCAAATATTAAAGCAGTATCTTGAATACTTCAGCAGTTACAAACACTTTTCAAAACTTAAATGCAGAACTCGAACATGGGTTCAAATGACAAAGTGTGACCTGACCTTGACCTAGGCAGAAGGTCAAACTGAGGAAGAGGTGTGTGCTATTGAAAGGTCTAACCCTAAGGCTGGTGTGGGCCAAATATTAGAGCTCTATCTTGAACACTTCAGCAGTTATGTACACTTCTGAAAACTTAAATGCAAAACTTAAACATGGGTGTTAAAGACAAAGTAAGAACTGACCTTGACCTACATAAAGAGTCTATTTTGGGGATGGGGGTGTACGCTACTGAAAGGTCTTACCCTAAAGTAGGTGTACCCTAAAGTAGGTGTAGGCCAAATATAAAGGCAGTACCTTAAACAGTCAAAAAACTATGCACACATTTGAAAACTTAAACATTGTGCTAACGCGGATGCGGACGTCGACAGACGCCGATGCCAATGCCTGGGTGACAACATAAGCTCACCAGGGACATAGTCCCGGCGAGCTAAAAATGGATGTTTCTGTATTTATCCTTTTGACATCAGGAAGTTTAAAAAAGTCATTAGAAAAGAGAGTAGGGTAAAATGTTTGACTCTAAAATATATCCTTTACCTTCACAGCCATTTCAAACCAACAATCAAGAAAAGACAAAAATAGCTACCATATTTACCCTAAGTATTGGGGCACCTTAACTACATCTACTCACCATACTTCTCCTGAAATTTAATAAGGTATTTCCTAATACTTGTTGTTGTGTCTAAAATATTGCTGGATGATGGTAGACAGTGTAGATCCTGATCAGATGCTGCATTCTGCAGGTCTACACAGTTTGCTCAAGCCTATTTGTCCCATATTTAGGGTTAATACTGTACTCACTATGTGTAGCTGAATTTTTGGTGACATTAGAGGTCATCCTGTGGGGTTTACTGAATGAAAATATGAGCACATTGGCTGTCATCATGCAGGCAAAATGCACTACAGATTTTTGGGGTTTTTTTTATTAGTATTATTTTCTCCATGATTTTTCTCTTATTTCTCTTCTTTTCTTTCTTTATTATTCCCATTTATGTTTGTATATTTTCCATTTACTTCAAATCTTCGAGATAGATTATGGTGACCTCGGCATCCGCCTACCAAAAATTTAATGTAGCCAACACTAATGAGCTGCTTGAATTTGAATTGGTGAAAGTCAGTCAAAAAGTGTTTGACAGTAATTACTCCAAAGTACAGCTAATCTGAGCTACAATTGTTTATAAATGCTTAAAATGCATCAGATTAACTTTAAGTCTTAAGTAATGTTACCAGGTTAGGGAACAGATTCTCTGTGGAAGAGCATTTCTCACTCTAATTGATAATGATTATTTCATGAAGTGATAAGAGCCATTAAGAAGCAATAAAACTCCAACATCATAATCTGAAGCTGACCCAAAGGCACCTGTAGATTTTCCTACACAGGAGAGAACAGTTAGTCTATTAACATTGTGTTGAACAGCAGATGCAGACTATATTCAGCCAGCATTTATTCTTACCAGCATTTCAGACAATCAGATGCTTTTGTTTACTTATCTCATCTTACACAGCAGGCATGTCCATTTACTACTACAGAGATGTTTTTTTGTTGTTGTTTTTTTTTTCAGAAATAGCAATTTTACATGAGCCTTCTGCCACATCTGATCTGGGTATACACTGTTTGCTAAGAACTTTGGCATTATGCTTTATTGAGCCAATGGAAATCCAAGCACTACAAGCCTGCGGTTATTATTATTATTATTATTATTATTTTGTTAGACATTTAACAAAACCTGTCACCGGACAGGGTAGCCCGCCTGAACGCGCTTGTCATCATATAAAAAGAAACTTTACCATAAAACTTTAAACATTTTGTGGACGCATTGGTTCAACGCCGACAACACCGCCACTGATGCTGGGGGTAGTACAATAACTCTTCATGCACTTCGTACATGTGAGCTAAAAAGTGTCATAACTCACAAATTATCACAGTTCGCCAAAAAAATATTTGTTTGACATTTAAAAGCTTGTCATGTCTAACAAATAATCGAAATTTGACAATCATCAACATACCAATTTGAATGAATTTGTCAATACTGAGTCAAATATTGCCACAGAAACAAAACTCAAAGAAACTTTGGGCTAATTTAATAAAAAAAAATGTTTTTTTTTGTTTTGTTTTGTTTTTTTGTTGTTTTTTTTTTTTTTTTGGTGTTTTTTTTTTTTTCCACAACACTGTAAGGCTAAAACTGGAAATGTAAGGGTCTGCTGCAAAATTAAGTCCACAAAGGCGCATAATTTGGTCAAATTTTCATAAAATTATACCAAAATTAAACCAGATCATCTTCACGTTGGTCCCAAACTACCTGAAAAATTTCATAAGCCTAGCCTAAGCCATTCTTTAGATATCTTGCTCACAAGCATTTCCTATGCTAAAATACCTTAGTCCATAAAGTGGCATAATTTGATCAATAGTTTATAAAACTGCACCAAAATTTAATCGTCTTCTTACATTGGTCCAAAACAGCCTGCAAAATTTCAAGAGACTAGCCTAGCAGTTCTTGAGATATTTTGCTTACAAGCTCTTCCTATGATAGAATGCCTGAGTCCACAAAGGGGCATACTTTGGTCAAATATTTATAAAAACTATATCAAAATTTAACCAGGTCAACTACACACTGGTTCCAAACTGCCTTCAAAATCTCAAGTGCCTAGCACAGATTGCTAACAAGCTTTTCCTATGCTAAACTGCCTGTCCACAAAGGGACATAATTTGATCAAATTTTCATAAAATTATACCAAAACTGAACAGCTAACCTGAGCAGTTTTTAAGATATTTTGCTTACAAGCTTTGCCTTTGCTAAAATGCCAAAGTCCACAAGTGGCCATAATTTGGTCAGTTTTTCATAAAATTATATAAAAATTTAATCAGGTCAGGAACACACTGGTCCCA
The DNA here is from genome assembly GCA_964016985.1 of Anodontia alba. Classification (NCBI taxonomy): domain Eukaryota; kingdom Metazoa; phylum Mollusca; class Bivalvia; order Lucinida; family Lucinidae; genus Anodontia; species Anodontia alba. The sequence goes on along the minus strand of OZ024823.1, from coordinate 6,754,860 downwards.
AACTGCCTGAAAAAAATTTAAAGAGCCTAGCCCAAGCAGTTTTTGAAATGTTTTGCTTACATTTCCTATGCAGAATTGCCTAAGTCCGCAAAGGGCCATTTCTCTGCATCGAGAGGTCTGACCAAAAAACAATACAAATTTGCTATTTTTTTCATAAGCAATCCACATATGAAATTTCAGACCCCAGCATATATGGTGCCTTAGATATGATACATCCTATGTGACGGACTAACCGACGGATGGTCTTATCTGATGCATTTTCAAACTTGTCTGAGATTTTATGCATGTTATTGTTATCTGCAAGTTTCATGAAGATCCAACAAAAATGGAGCTACACTGATCACAAGGGTGATTATGGCCGGTTTTTTTTTTTTTTTTGTTTTTTGTTGTTTTTTTTTGATAATCAAGGGGATGTAACTCTGCTATCGCTGGTCCCATCTGACTCATTATTGAACTTTTCCGAAATTTTATGCATGTCTTAGTTGTCTGCAAGTTTCATGAAGAGCCAACAAAAAATAAAGGAGCTACACTGTTCACAAGCATTTTCCTATAGTAAGTCTATGGGATCTATCAGTTGCCATAGCAACCAAAGTTTTGAAGCAATTTTCCTAGAATGCATAATTATGCAAGCAATCCTCTACAAAAGACATGCTACAGATAAAATTCAGTTGAGATCTGCTAGCAGGCTGCAGAGATACTGCATTTTGAAAGTGTGTATGACGGACGACGATGGAGGCTGCCATCCTATAAGCTAAAAAACTCCATGCCGACGCCGACGCCGACGTTGATGTCAAAGCCAACACTAACACCAACATCAACTTTAAATGATAATGATATATGCACCGAAAACAGTATGTCCGTCTCCCCCTCCCCCACCCCCACCATCCCACAACCCCCTACACGACTCCATGTGCACAGTGAATATTGAGACTAGCCTGCATATGCATACGTTCTAATAAAAAAATACACTTGACTTCTTCATGCTGACAATGAATACCCTGATTGGACTGTGCTAATGTACAAGCTGATCTGAGTTTTTACTGAACAAACTTGCAATATTGTATATGCACTTTGCTATGTCCCGGCTTATTGTTGCTTGTAATGTAGCATATTTTTCTGCTTATTTTTTTTTTTATGTAACCTTGGCAAACAGTGTCAACCCAGGTTGATATTTGCTAAATGCAGTATTTGAGAGAGTCTACAATGTATGAATTTGTGATATAAAAGTTGAAAAGTATTACTGCTGTCAGATTCCCCTTAAACTGGAAATGGGCCTGCCCAGACAGTTAGGAAGGAGAATTCATTTGGCATAAATGGGTGACTATATAGAACAATAATGCGATAATAGTAGAAAAAATATCAGCTAGCCTTTGACACTTGGTCTTCTGCTCTGTATATACTTTCACTTCATGGCTAATAGCAAGACTTTCTTAACAAAATAACCAAAAACTGTATAGAGAACTCTTTTATTCTGTTTATTCTGTGTGTGATTTACAAACTGCAATGTGTTGGAATTTATCTGACTGAATTTGGGGGAACTCAACTAATTAAGAAAGGGCTAGCGGTTGCTCCCTGCTGTTTAATGGTTTCAGCTTCATTAGTAGCCTAGCTAACTACAATTTAATGATAAATCAGAAAGAGCCAAGAATCTATGGCTGTTCCTTAACCTGTTACATTCAACAACATATTTCAGAGTTAATTAGAGAACTTACATGTATCATCTCTCATTGACTTGTCAGCAATGAATCTTTCCAATCCTGATGATTCAGTGTCAGGTAAGAGCTTGACAGCCTCCTCATATTTTCTGATCATCATGTTTTGTCGTGCTTCATTGTGTGCCAGCATACAATGGGTTGCAAGATAATATGTAATTATCTCAGCTGTAAAAAAAGTATGAAAATCAGTCAGAACTGTTATGAACAAGAGGATCATAAGGTCCTGATCGACATCCCCCTTTCTAACTGACCGAGTTATTTCAAATTGAAATAGATGCAGTCATATACACTGACCAATTTACTTGTTACATTGGAACATGGACCAGAAGACTGAAATTCGTAGCTATATCAAATGCCGCATTAGGCTTAATATAGATTCAAAGCAGATATTTAATGAATGTTGTGATATATATTAACCTCAGACCATTTCAATGCGCACAGTTTTAGGTGGGTTAAAGCTTTTAAAGCTGGGGAATTTTTTGTTGAAGATGATACCCGTCCTGGAAGGCCTAAAACCTCTGTTACCAAGGCTAATATCACTGCTGTAAAGATTGTGGTCAAACAGGATGCAGGATTGTCTGTCAAAGATATAGCTAGTTGCACTGGCATATCAGAAGGCAGTGTGCAAACAATTCTGAAAAAGCGTTTGGACCTGAGAAAGGTTTGCGCTAGGTGGGTACCTCACTTGCTCACTAAGGAGCAAAAGACACAACGCCTTAAATGCGCCCGGGAACTTTTGAAAACATACAAAGGCTGTAATAGTCTTGCTAACAGGTGATGAAACCTGGGTGCACATGTTTGAGCCACAAAGAAGGGCTGATAATAAGCAATGGAAGTGAAAAGATCAACAAGAATTCCGCGGAAGGCGTCATCGCACCTGCTGGGGCAAAAGTCACGGGAGCCACAATCAGAACGTGGTTATTAAATAAGTTTATTTCATTCTTAGCAGTGCTTACTTGGAAAACTGGGTTGAAAAAAATGTAGACAAAGTGCCTAGTGGGGCACATATATTCCAGGCCAGTCCCATTCCCGCTAATGGCTATATCTTCAGCACTGACTTTTCGTATCATACAGCCCAATGATAATGGAACGTTGACGTAAAATGTGTAAAAGTCACTGGAGCATGAAATATAGGTCAAGGTCATGGGTCAAGGTACCTGCTGATTCAGTACATCAAGGAGAAACACAATGCAAGGTATGGTGGTTGTAGGCCTTATAGTTGAGGAGTTATCAAACATTAACGTAAAATGTGTCAAATATAGGTCAAGGTCACCGGGTCAAGGTACCTGCCAAGCCAGTGCAATGCGGTGAAGCATTATGCAAGGTTTAGTGGTTGTAGGTCTTATATTTGAGGAGACACCGTTTGGTGGTTGAAGGCCTTACAGTTGAGGACATATGGAAGGGTGACGTAAAAGGTGTAAAAGTTAATGGAGCGCGAAATATAGGTCAAGGTCACCCAGTGAAGGTACCTGCGGAGTCCGTACATTCAGGAGAAGCACTATGCAAGGTTTGATGGTTGTAGGCCTTACAGTTGAGGAGATATTGAACGTTGACGTAAAATGTGTAAAAGGCACTGGAGCGCAAAATATAGGTCAAGGTCACCGGGTCAAGATACCTGCTGAGTCAGTACATCTAGGAGAAGCACTATGCAAGGTTTGGTGGCTAGAGGTCTTACACTTGAGGAGATCTGGAACATTGACGTAAATTATGTCAAAGTCACTTCAGCCAAAATATAGGTCAAGGTCACCAGGTCAAGGTATCTGCCAAGTCAGTACATTGAGAAGAAGCACTTTGCAAGGTTTGATGGTTGTAGGCCTTATAGTCGAGGAGATATCGAACATCGACGCAAAATATATTAAAAGTCACTGGAGCGCAAAATATAGGTCAAGGTCACCGGGTCAAGGTATATGCCAAGTCAGTACATCTAGGAGAAGCACTATGCAAGGTTTGGTAGTTGTACGCCTTATAATTGAGAAGATCTGGAACGTCAACGTAAATTGTGTCGAAGTCAATGGAGCGCAAAATATAGGTCAAGGTCACTGGGTCAACATACCTGCCAAGTCAGGAGGTCAGGGAGATGTGTCATGCAAGGTATGAATGTTGTTGTAGAATTGTAGTTGATTAGAATACTAACTTCGACGTAAATGTCGAACTTCGACATAACAGAACTGTTAACAGACAGACGGACGGATGAACGGACAGACGAATGGAAAAGCGGGCACCTATGTCGCAAAGTCGGGAGGTCAGGGAGATGTTTCATAAAAGGTTTGATGGTTGTTTAGTTTTGTAGTTGATTAGAATATGAACTTTGACATAAATGTCGAACTTCGACATAACAGAACTGTTAACAGACGGACAGACGGACGGACAAACAGACAGACGAATGGAAAAGTGGGCACCTATGTCGCAAAGTCAGGAGGTCAGGGAGATGTTTCATGCAAGGTTTGATGGTTGTTTAGTCTTGTAGTTGATTAAAATACTAACTTTGACATAAATGTCGAACGTCGACATAAATGTTGACAGACGGACGGACGAATGGACAGACATACGGAAAAGCGGACGCCTATGTCGCAAAGCCAGGAGGTCAGGGAGATGTTTCATGCAAGGTTTGATGGTTGTTTAGTCTTGTAGTTGATTAGAATACTAACTTTGACATAAATGTCGAACGTCAACATAAATGTTGACAGACGGACGGACGGACGGACTGACGGACGGACGGAAAATCGGACGCCTATATCGCACCCTGCTACAAGCAGGTGCGATAAAAACGCCCATGTATTGCCAAGAGAACCATAAGTTCGAAAAAGATGTTGTACGCAATTTTCTTTAATTCAAGTGGGCCAGTCGTTCAAGAGCCTTGTCCATCTGGTCATACAGTCACTGGCTGATTCTACAAGAATTCTGTACTGAAGAAAGTGAGAGAGTTTTACAATAAGAAATGACAAAGCAAAGGATGGTCAGGAGTCCACCTTTTACATGACAACGCCTCCTCTCATAAGTGTGAGGTTGTTAAGTCTTTTTTGGCTTCTGAAAAGGTGAAAGTTTTAAACCATCCACCTTATTCACCTGACCTGAGTCCCTGTGACTTCTTTTTATTTCTAAGGCTTAAGAGAATGCTTATCAGTGTCTCCAACAGATACCAAAAGAAGACTATTTATCTGCTTTTCGCAACTGGGTAAAAAGGTTACAAAAATGTGTTTCAATAAAGGGGGAATACTTTGAAGGTTTGTAATAAAAATATGTTTGATAAAACGAAGCACTGAAGTAATCCGTCCCCCAGTGACAAAACATTATGCAGGACCCTCGTATGTCTGAATCCTGATCAGAAGACCATTAGTACAACAACAGCATAATTGATGGGCCCTAGTGATGATGATATTCAAAGATGCATCTACACGTGTCATTTGCACCACAATTGTTTGTTTGCAATGTTTAATACATGAGTCTAGAGCATGTGGTTGGTATCCAGAAAAAAAAAGTATTGATATTTTTCTTATTTCTATACAAAAACATACATTGTGTGTACTGATTAGAAGTGCCTCATTGAGGTGCTTCTAATGAGTACCCACAAAATATGTTTCCATGCAGAAATAAGAAAAACATTTACCTGATACCCCCTGTTACTCGAGCTGTGCTAGAAGTAAAAACCATCTAAATTTTAGCATCCAACACCCCTTATGAAAATTGCATGAAGGTATTTACTGTTGCAGTTTGCAATGGGTTGAGGATAAAGTGGAGAATAATGGCATTCAGATATGGACAGCAGCTAGTACATTCCACTTTTTGTATAAAAATATGGTAACATTATTTTCATAAAATGAACTTATTGTAATATATGCCAGCCTATTTGCCAGGTTTTATGATTGTCATATGGTTGACCTGACAGGAATAGAGCTAAATGGTAAGGTTGATGGAAGATATGACAAATTCATTAAACTGTGAAAAATGTGTACACATCAACAGAATGGGAGTTCTGTCCTAGCTTTAAGGGGGACCTGACCACATCTTCACTGTTTAGTTTATGATTATAAATATGAAACTGACAATCACGGATCAAGCTGAACAAAAGCCAATGGTCATTTTTCTAGTGTCAGAAAGCATGTGCTGTTCCACTAGTTGGCTAAGTTATTTGTCATTCTTTGAATGTAAATAAAGCTTTGAGACCCAAAGCATTATTCCATGCAACAGAAAGCTTACATAAAACTGGATGACCATGTTCTTTAACAGGCAACGCTCAATAAATGTACATGCTAGATCCGCCCAAAGTTGTTGTTTTCTAAGTGCACTTTGGTGACACGTTTTCAATGGGTATAGCAGGCGGAAACAAAATTGTCACACATTTCAACATAGTTTGGAAATCTTTCTTAATAAATGAATAATTAACTGACATACATGCATAAACTTCGCTAGACGTCTCCTCATTTGGGCGAATAATGCTACGTCAGCAGCTGTAAGTGCTATGGGCAAATCAGCGCAATTATCAAAGGAAACCTGAATGTCAAGGAGGAACACTTTTGAACAAAGATTGCACTTCTTCAGGATTGTATCCAACAAGTGTTTTGTACATGTAGAAAATTAATATTGACATATGAACTTTTACAAGGTGTTTTTGGAATGAAAGACATCAATTTCATGTGTTTCCCTCAAGAAGAGTTTACAGGTGACGTTGATGGAAAGGACTTATGGCTTGTGTAAATAGAAATGAATTTGCAAAATAAAATGGGCGTTTTCTGAAGCCAATTCTTGAATTATTTTAATTTCTTCTCACACTTTTACCTCTATCGGGCTTATCATTAAAAATCTTGAATTTTTTACCTACCTTTCCCCTGCAGCATCTTGTATGCATTACTATATTTGATATAAATCTTTTGCAATTTCCGCAAATAGAATTTGACTTATCCGCAAAATAAAATAAGTGATTTTCAGGGGAAAATTCAACAGTTTTGTGTTATTTAATTTCGTGTTTGACAATACATGTATGTCCTTGACCTTATTTTAGGTGTTTTGTGATGGAATAACATGTTTCCTCACAGTCGTAAATGCTTTTAGAATATTCACAATGTTTCTAGCCTTCTCCATATTTCACAAAGTTTGCAGTAATGGCTGACCATTATCCTTAAAGTTTAGATGAGGAAAGAATAAGAAGCAAAACTAGCCTGAAATAGTGGCTTTCTTACTCTGATCTTATCTATTGTTTTGTAAACCTATTAAGAGCAAGACAGGAGCCTAACATTCAGTGTTCAGCTCTAATAATAAACATTGAACCCTACAGATCTGCTTTGAATTCAGCAAGTAAGTACTGAGCCATGCTGAAGTAATCAGTTTTTAATGCTTAGCACTCTGGGTAAAATTTTCAGCAAATGCCATATTGAATTTTTTTTTTTTTTATTTTTCCTAGATTGTATGAAATGTCAAACCCTGTTTTATGGAAAAAATAACAAAAAATATGACCAATTTGTTGACTGCTGAAAATTTTACCCAGGATGCTAGGTGTTTATGTATCCATATTTGTAACTTTTGCTTGTTTGTGTTGAGATATTATGGCCCAGTCAACCCATAAGGGTCATGTAGAGTGCAATCAGTTTACCTAACCACACTTTTTTCTTGAGTAGGCTTAGTCATCTAAGCGGTTAACTGGTACTTGTGCACCAATTTTTTGCCAGACACTGACAACTGCCCTTTTTGAATCAGTGAAAGGAGAGAATGATCTTAGAAAATATTTCATGATCATATCCCAACGAAAGAATGTTGCTGCGCCCAGCGGGAATCAAACCCGGGACCTGCTGAGCACCAGTGGTACGTGCATCCGACTGAGCCACAGAGGCCAACTCCATATTTGTAACTGCACTTGTTTAGTATCTTAGTTCTATGCTCAGTGCCTTAGCAAGATATTTAAGGGAACACATGACAATCATTTGGAGCAGATACTTCAGGCTAAACTGAGAATAATCATTGTTTGAGCTGAAAGCTCCGTCTAAATTGGGAATAACTTGTGAATAACTATTCAAATACACTTGTTAGTGAGCCAGACTGAGCACTCACATGGGTTCAAACATTAACCCATTTAAGACTGAATAGACTCGCCCACATTATATATATATTGGAAGAGTCCGATTTCAATTTTACGATGTCCAGTTATGAGATTTAATTGATTGTGTTGGGGTTTAACGACACGTCAACCCTTGTGGGTCATTTTGTGTCGTCTCCCAGAGAAAGGGAGAAAAGAGATAGAAGAGACAGTAGAAGAGATGAAAGAGAGGACAGGGAAGAAAGAAGAAAGAGGAACATAAGTGAAAGTGAAGAAACAGAAGAAATAAAAACATTCCCCTTCTACCCTTACCTGCTACAAGGATAGCAGGCCTTGCCCAACTGTAAGCCAATATCAATTGGACGCCCCGGTGCCGTGAGGTACAGGACACCTTCGCACCACCAGACCATCCCCAAGTTATGAGATTTAGATATTCCTAGAGAAAAATGGCTAAACTATTTGCAAATAGTGGAGACCCTGATCAGATGCTGCATTCTGGGTCTGCACTGTTTGCCAATTACACTTTTAGGGGTCTCCAGACTTCAATGGGTTAATTTGACTGCTGAGCAACATCTTACATGTTACAATATATATATATATATATATATATATATATATATATATATATATATATATATATATATATATATATATATATATATATATATATATATATATATATATATATATATATTTGTTGATTTGCAAACTGACTGTTACATTTTGAGCAGATAAAATTCCAAAGTAAAATTAGCTGATGTTTGATCTTGAATTTTGTCTTTATAAACACCCAAAAATAATAGTTCCTCTGTCATTATTGACAATGATCAATCCTAATCAAATGCATGAAGTGTTACTGTTTGTGTTTTCTGCTGGGCAACATGTTACACCCACAAGTATTGTAAGAAATAGCGCTGGAATCTTAACCCTTCTCTTGCTGAACACGACATGCCCTGTCTTACCAAACAGTACTTCTGAAGAAGCCAACTGATCTGGATCTGCACTGTTTGTCATTAAATATGTGAATTTCTATCAAAAACCTCGATCAAGTAATCTGATTGGCTGGAAGTAGTTGCGGTCATGGTACCTAAGCTATAATCCAAACTCATAAATCTGTAAACGAATGACGAATCAGAATGTTCAGACCAACAGACATGGATCCCAGAATAAAGGGTGTAATCAGGCGTCCGCGGATAGTAAGCATTACTTGGTAAGCAAGTTTCGCCCACAATGCCCATAGGCCTGAACGAAGGAAATATCGGTAGAAGCGTATGTCTGGGATTTTGGAAGTCTACTTATGGCGCGTCAGTGGCAAAAAACATCAGAAACAATTCTGGAAACTGCCACATTGTAGGGATTGACAAGATCATGATGTCTCCCAGAGAACTTCTTAAGTGTTGCTACCAGTTTGGTTTTTTGATACCCCTGGCTCAACAACTTTGTAGTGAGCACTTTCCCACACTCCATGAAGTCCTGATAATTTGAACAGGCTCTGGCATAACGGATTAACTGTGAAACGTAAACGCCGTATGCTGGTGCAGAAGGGATATTACTGCTCAGGAATGGAAAGTTAACAATGGGAAAATTGAAGTCATCCTGTTTGTCATAAAGCCTAGTAGCAAGCTTTCCATTGTCAATGTAGAGATAACAATCCAAGTATGAGGAGGCCGCAGTCTCCGTTGTTTCCTTTATTTCAAGTTCTCATAGACAGATGAATTCCAAATACTCTGCAAATTTTGTGTTTTTCAGAGACAATACATCATCTATATATCTGTAGGTGAAATTGAATTGTTGTGCGAGGTGTTTCTTGCCTGCTTTGAGGAGACTTTGTACAAACTTCGCCTCATATGAGTATAAAAACAAGTCGGCAAGTAACGGTGCACAGTTAGTACCCATCGTTATGCTGATTGTTTGCTGAAATATCTGACCGCCGAACTTCACAAAAATACTGTCGATTAGATATTCCAGCATCTTTATGATATCTTCATCTGAGTATTTTTGTGGCACATCAGAGTGATCCCGAACGAAGTATGTGTCTTTGTAGCCAATGCAACATACTGAAATCGACGGTTACCATTCTTGTGGAAGAAACAATGGTTGATAATTTCCCTTAATTTAGATTTCAATTTATCGTGAGGAACAGTAGTGTAAAGAGTAGAGAAATCGAAAGATTTTATACTGTTGACGGAATGAAGAGATTGTGCCTTTAGGTTTCATATACGTCACAAAACGAACAGTTTTCCGGGGTGGCACATTTTGTTTCGCCAAAACGAATGTGACCGCTAGAGTGATAACAAGGTTTTCCGCTGATTTGGCCAGGTGACCTAGTTTTTGACCCCAGGTGACCCAGTTTCGAACTTGACCTAGAAATCATCAAGACAAACATTTTCAGCAAGATTCATGATGATTACTTAAACAAGTCACCCCGATGCTTCCTAGCAAGTTTGGAGTCAGTTGGCCTTTCAGTTAAGGAGAAGAAGCAAAGAATAGATTTTCAAGATGGTCATCATGGCGGCCATCTTGGATTTCTGATTGGAACCATTTTAGCTATTTTTGATCTATAAGTCACCCAAATGCTTCCTATCACGTTTGGAGTCAGTTGGCTTTTGGGCTTAGGAGAAGAAGCAAAAAATAGATTTTCAAGATGGCTGCCAGGGCGGCCATCTTGGATTTCTGATCGGCAAGATTTTAGCTACTTTTGATCTTCAAGTCACCCCGATGCTTCCTGGCAAGTTTGGAGTCAATTCGCCTTTCGGTTCAGGAGAAGAAGCAAAAAATAGATTTTCAAGATGGCGGCCATCTTGGATTTCCGATCGGCACGTTTTTAGCTATTTTTGACCTACAAGTCACCCCAATGCTTCCTAGTAAGTTTGGAGTCAATTGGCCTTTCAGTTCAGGAGAAGAAGCGAAAAATAGATTTTCAAGGTGGCGGCCATGGTGGCCATCTTGGATTTCTGATGGGCACTATTTTAGCTATTTTTAATCTACAAGTCACCCTGATGCTAACTGGCCCAGGGGTGTAGGAGGAGTAGGCTTTTAAAGCAATTGTTGACCCAGCACGACGAACGACGGACAACGGACATTGACTGACCACAATAGCTCACCATGAGCACTTCGTGCTCAGGTGAGCTAAAAACAGGGAATTACATTCAACAGCCCATTGATATCAGCCTCTGTGGAGTAAATCTCAGACCACCTACTTCAGGCATGTTGGCTGAATTATTTTTTGTGTGCTGAAGGTGTACTGAAAGCCACAGAAAACACATGGAAATTTGTGGTGTTTATTGCTTTTTTTTTTTAATTTTGCTATTTACTAAAGTTCAGCCTATTACCACGCACACATGACAGACACATATGGCTATTTATGTTACGGATAGTTTGGTTGTCAATGTAGCATTATCAAGAAATCGTCTCGGGAAGGGTCTAAAATGGGTGGTTACGCATTAGAGCTGTAAGTTTTGCTATTATTTATATAGATCTAATGTGTAACCACTCATTTTCGACCCTTCCTGTGGTGATTTCTCGACAATGCTGCATTGAAAACCAAAATATCCATAACACAAATATCCATATGTGTGTAACATGTGTGCGTGATGATATGCTGATCTTCTAGAGCAAAACGCAAAATTATACTAGAGGTCCAAGTGGGCCAGAAATCGCTCACCTGAATTAAGCGGATATGATATGTTACATTGTGCCAGGGTGGCCATCTTGGCTATCAGATTAGACTACCTTTGGCAATCCAACCAAAAGGTAAACCTGGGATGATGCCCGTCCGCCTGCCCGCTAGGACATCCCTATTTTAAAGGACTGATTTTTTAAAAACCTGAAAATTATTATAGAAATTTGGGATTTTATTCAATATTATTGAGTTTTCACCCAAAAATGACTACTTTTGCACCTGTTTCATTATCAGCATAGTTTTCCCCATTGCTTACAATGAAAAAAATGATGGGGCTATCAGTGTAAGGTAAACTTATTTTTTCGGGGTATTAACCCATTATGCCTAGAAAGGATGCTGGCAAACAGTCTAGATTCAGATCAGATGCTGCATAATGTGGTGTCTGATCAGGGTCTACAGTGTTTGCATTAAGTACAAGAATTTCTATAATAAATGGTAATACTAAAAACAAACCTGACACTCCTTCAAATGGAAATGGACATGACGGACCTGTCCAAAGAAAGAGATAGAAGAGTCCACTTGGCATAAATGGGTTAACCCTTGTCATGCTGAATAAATTAAGATGCCACACCTACTTCTAATTTTCAGCCAATCAGATTACTTGATCCAAGTTGATCATACAAATTCAAATAATGACAAGCAGTGCAGATCCAGGTCAGTTCAGAAGCCAACCGATCTGGATCCACACTGTTTGCATTCTAGGCAGGGTATATCCGGGTTCAGCAGGACAAGGGTTAATTAACGGTTACACACTAACCTGTAGGATACCCAGTCATATCCACATATTTCAGCTTACAGGCACATTTCTTTTTCAGTGTCTCCAGGAAGTTCTGTGCCACACATGTTGTATATCTGAGACCCTGTTTCCCTGTCTGTACAAGAAAGTCATGATCATGCAGCAGCTTCAGTGAAGAGTTTATGTCGGGAGCCAGCTGCTTCACTTTCAGAGCCTGGCTTGGCCAATGGGAAAGCAAAACAGCAAGAGCCCTGTCTCTGTTGCCCTCTAATGCCTGTTTCATTAGTGTGATGCATAACTCTTGAGGCAAAACATTGATAGCATTAACTGTTGATGTGGAATCTTTTACAATAAAGTCTGCAGCTAACTCGACCAAAGGTTTTACTTGATTTTGTGGGAAGGAATGAAGTGCACATTCTTTAAGGTTCAGTGGATAAGCAGCTCCACTGAAGTGACCATACCATAGCGATGACTGCATCTGCATACTTGACGTATAACCTCTCTTTTAAATAAAGCCATTCACTCCAAATCTGTAGCTGTTGCTACTCTGCTTGACACCTTCAAAATAGAAAACAAAAATTATAATATATGGTAAATGTTTTAAAATTCTGAACACTTTATTCCAATGCTTTGGCCTAAATGATGCTTTTTTTCTATGCAATTATTTCTTTTAACACTTAGTGGATCAGCAAATAGTATAGACCTTGATCAGACTGCTCCTGATGATCAGTGCAGAGTGTTTGCATAGCTCAAACAGCGTATGTTTTAGCTATACAATATTGTAAAATCATAAAAAAAAAATATGATCAGAACACAAATTTATGTTCTAGCAGAATTTTGTTGAAATATATTGCTGTTGAAATATATTTTGACCCAAGTTTGTACTTTATTAGTGCTGACAAAAATGGCTCTAAAAGCACAATGTTGACAGGTACCTTACTGGTTATCAGACTGGCTCGTGCTTTGGCCTAAATGATGCTTTTTTTCTATGCAATTATTTCTTTTAACACTTAGTGGATCAGCAAATAGTATAGACCTTGATCAGACTGCTCCTGATGATCAGTGCAGAGTGTTTGCATAGCTCAAACAGCGTATGTTTTAGCTATACAATATTGTAAAATCATAAAAAAAAAATATGATCAGAACACAAATTTATGTTCTAGCAGAATTTTGTTGAAATATATTGCTGTTGAAATATATTTTGACCCAAGTTTGTACTTTATTAGTGCTGACAAAAATGGCTCTAAAAGCACAATTTTGACAGGTACCTTACTGGTTATCAGACTGGCTCGTGGAATACTATCATGATGACAACAAATTTAGCTCTTTGAAAGACTGTTCCCTATTATTTAACCCCTTGAGGATAAGACAAGCATGTTTTACAATTCTAAGTGTACGAAACTGTAACATGTTACTCTACGCTCTGAGACTCTAGCAGTACTCCATTTAGCCCTATATGGAGGGGCGGGCCAGCCAACTCCTGCAGCCCCTCTTAAATAGCCCTTTCTTATTTCAACTCCAGACATAAAACCCTACATTTTGGGGTCGGGTATAAAAGCCAAGTCCAATCCGATCCGCCGATCATTTTTCTGCCGATCATAAATTTTATTTTTGTCATTATATCTAAGCTATGATTCAAATGTCCAGTATATCAGTTTTATATGATCATATTATATAACTGTAATTTACAGCAATGATATTATTAAAATCGTTGTTCTAGTTTTTGATTGAGTGTAATTTTTTCTCGTTTCAGGGGTATAAAAGCCAAGCTTGGAAGAAAAAATAGCCGAGAGAGACTTCTTGATTTTTTGTCTCTGTTTTGTCCTTTTATAGAATAGACTTAACTATAAATGCTGAAATTTTAGTACATGTGCATTGTGATTCAACAAGCATATACATATGTTTCAATAAAATCCATTTTTTTTCCGTTTGTTTACCAAATTAGACGCATCTATTAATAGACCTGTAAACATGATGTTACATACAACAACGTCCTGAAATGAGACGAAATGGGGGAATTTTCTTACCGCGGAAGATAGTGTTTTAAGAATATCTAATAGATATTAATATCTGTATTAATGTTATTTCTCCTTTTTCGTCTATTTTTTTTTTTTTTTTTTGTATAGTAGTAGTTGGGTCATTTTGTAGCTTTCGTATTTGTTGCGGTCCGGCATTTCTATTTTTAGAATAGTATCCGTGCAAAGCAAAGATGGACAGAAAAAAAGGCTAGAATAGTTTATATATGACATAATTTTCATATGCAAGAAACTAATTATGTTCTAGTATCCATTTATTCTCTGAGACAGAGCTGACCTCTGTATATATTAGCTTCACTACTGAGAAAACTATGATTTTCTTATATTTACTGGACTTGGCTTTTATACCCCTAGAAGACAGAAAACTGCTTAAAAATCAAATCCAAAAGCATTGAAAAAAGAAACATCTTTTGTCGAATATTTAATTAAGCAATGTATGATAATATAAAACTGATATACTGGACATTTGAATCGTAGTTTAGATATAATGACAAAAATAAAATTTATGATCGGGCAGAAAAATGATCGGCGGATCGGATCGTACTTGGCTTTTATACCCGACCACATTTTGGTGAAAATTTCATGAAAATCGGAGCAAAATTTAATAAGTTATCAATGTTTAAAGGTCAGTTTTATGTGTATTCTACTTTTGAGGTATTTATTGTGGAATGGGATTATATTTTGTAACATGTCTTGATACCAAGCACATCATATGACACATGGCTCCCTCATTCTTGTATGACTGGGCAAATAGTGCCCTACCTGGCAGCCCTCTGCCCTCAAATCCTAGCTGGAACGCTGTCTAGGTATGAGTATGGAAATTTATAATCAGAGAGTGATCAAAATGTAATTAATAATGATTACAATCAGTTTTCTGCTGTAACTGAAGCCAGGTCATGATCGCAACTACTTTTAACAGGTTTTCCAGTCTCAAGGATCTGGTACCAGAACCTTTGCCACTATTTTTGTCTTGCCATTTGTTCTGATTACATCGAAATGTAGTCACTCACAGGTTGAAGTCTTAGATAATAGTCAGATATGAAAGACCTTAATCAGAAGATCTTTGATTAAAAAGAAAAAAAAATCCTTCGTAGGACAGTGCAGATTACGAATATTTATGTGAACGAATCACTCGTCACTAGTACGAACTGTCATCGAGGAAAAGTCCAGAATGAAACTGAAAGAAAAACAAATTAGTTTGATGTTAAAGACATCATTTACGTTGAAAACCTCTTTCAGATTTAACTGTCTCTGTCTAGGCACTATCTTCAGGTTGTAAGAGTAAAAAATTGTAGACTTTTCTTAACATTTATTCTGAAACGACGTTTATTTTGCAGCCGGTGTTGGATTCTAATTTCTCCCACAAATTTTATCCTAAGACATTTCTGCCTGACAGCTACCTGATAAAGGTGAAAGTCAGAGCCCAGACCCTGTATTGCACTTTATCAGAATAGCAATGCAAATCATATTTCATTCTATAAGTATTATTCTCATAAAAAGCATGATTCAAGCCTTGGGATGTAAAGAGAGATTTGAAAAAAAAAAGAAAGGATTGAAATCGGAGTAATTTCCCTCAGAAATTTATATGGGGCATAATGTCTATATTGACCTATATTTCAGGGGACATATGTGGTAATTTCAGGGGTTAATTGTTTGAATTTTACAGAAAATATTTCAAATTTTAAGGGACATCAATATCTCTGTAATATGAAGGATTAGGAGACATCAGAGTCAAAAAGGGTCCAAGTCTCACGTTTTTGAGGGACAAGAAAAACCCTGATCGAAATATATGCTGATGCAGTCTACCATCAACTATTAACCTTTATTACTCTCTAGGCTAATTCAGCACATGACAAATTGATGACGTTTCTTATTTTTCCCAGAAAATAGACATTGACATGTCCTAGGAGATATACACCTGCAAACTATGAAAGAAAATCACAGCAGTAATACTGTAGTATGCATATAGCATGTGACATTAATATCTACTGTCCTTTCGACATCTCTTGGAAAGACGTTTTTTGCCTGGCGTTTTATTTTAAATGAAAATATTTTGTTCTTATTCACCGTATCTTATCAGAAACCATTTGTCTTTTATGTTTCTGTGATTTATTCTCAAATATTTACACAAAAATTAAAGTTACGACCAAAAGTTGGTCTGACCTATGCGGTTTCTATAGTAAAGTGATTTTTTTTAATTTTTGTCTAAGAAAATATTTTTTACTGTTTTTCGCTGAATTTGAATTATTGATGTTATACAACAATATTGTGAAAATTTCAGAAAAATTGAACAAGTGGAACTTGTTGAAAATTTGGCTCCAAGTTACCCACCCTATAGATTTCTGCATGATTTGGCTTCATTTTTACTATGGGAAAAAGTGAAAATATTTGATTTTTAAAAAATCAATGACTAGAATAAAAAATTTTATACATAGGTAGTTACGACAAATGGTTTTGCATTAAATCATGACAAAAATTTGCAAATCTGCTTCTTCTGTGTAAAGCGTCAAGCAAAAAACGACTTTCTGAAAGATGTCAAAAGCATAGTAGATCTTCTCTGATGGATTTGTTCTTTATATATTAGCTTAAAAAGTTGCCACAAAATTATGAGAAACTATTACTTTTGTTGTATGATGATGTTTAAATGTATTTTGTAATGTAAAAAATTGTCACATATACGAGGGTCGTGCAAAAAGTTCTGTCATTAATAGGCTTCCTTAGTTTTATCCCAGGTATATTTTAAAATGCTTCACTGCGCTTGACTGGTGTGTTGAATAGCTAACGATACCTGTTTATTTTGTGCAAATTGCTTTCCAACTGACCGAGTTATTTCAAATTGAAATAGATGCAATCATATACACTGACCAATTTACTTGTTACATTGGAACATGGACCAGAAGACTGAAATTCGTAGCTATATTAAATACCGCATTAATATAGATTCAAAGCAGATATTTAATGAATTGTGTGGTATATATGGACCTCAGACCATTTCAATGTGCACAGTTTTTAAGTGGGTTAAAGATTTTAAAGCTGGGAAATTTTCTGCTGAAGATGATACCCATCCTGGAAGGCCAAAAACCTCTGTTACCAAGGCTAACATCGCTGCTGTAAAGATTGTGGTCGAACAGGATGCGCGCTTGTCTGTCAAAGATATAGCTAGTGGTACTGGCATATCAGAAGGCAGTGTGCAAACAATTCTGAAAAAGCGTTTGGACCTGAGAAAGGTTTGCGCTAGGCGGGTACCTCATTTGCTCACTGAGGAGCAAAAGACACAATGCCTTAATGTGCCCGGGAACTTTTGAAAACATACAAAGGCTGTAATAATCGAGTTATTTCTTATAGGTGATGAAACGTGGGTGCACATGTTTGAGCCATAAAGAAGGGCTGATAATAAGCAATAGAAGGGAAAAGATCAAAAACGGCCATGTATTGCCAAGAGAACCATAAGTTCGAAAAAGATGTTGTATGCAATTTTCTTTAATTCAAGTGGGCCAGTCATTCAAGTGCCTTGTCCATCAGGTCATACAGTCACTGGCCGATTCTACAAGAATTCTGTACTGAAGAAAGTGAAAGAGTTTTACAATAAGAAACGACCAAGCAAAGGATGATCAGGAGTCCACCTTCTACATGACAACGCCTCCTCTCATAAGTGTGAGGTTGTTAAGACTGAAAAGGTGATAGTTTTAAACCATCCATCTTATTCACCTGACCTGAGTCCCTGTGACTTCTTTTTATTTCCAAAGCTTAAGAAAATGCTTTCTGAAATAAGTATACGTCTAGAAGTTCTCTTGGCAGTGCTATTTATTAGTGTCACCAACAGATACCAAAAGAAGACTATTTATCTGCTTTTCGCGACTGGGTAAAAACGTTACAAAAATGTGTTTCAGTAAAAGGGGGATACTTTGAAGGTTTGTAATAAAAAAGTGTGTGATCCGAACCCAGTGACCAAACTTTTTGCAGGACCCTTGTATATGCTTGTGTACGTCTTTGAAAGAATATATAAAAGACATGTCCTAGGAGACAATGTCATTACAAAAACACACCTATCAAATATATAGTAAATTTCACCTCCAAAAACTGAAAATTTTCAAATAAAAAACTCTAATATTTTTCATATTTCTGCTCAAAACATAGATTATATATACTTGTTAGAACTGCCTCAGTAAGGAGTTCTAACGAGTACCCACAATCTCTGTTTTTGAGCAAAAATAAGAAAAATAATGTTTACACCTGTAAACCCCAGTTTTACTATATAAGAGTGGGATTTAAGGGGGTCAACATTATATAGGCATGTTTTAGTGATGGTATGAAATGTTAATGCCTATTTTCTGGGAAAAGAAGAAAATATTTCAAAATGTTGTCTGCTGAAATTTTTACTGTGCATATAGAATTTTAAAGTATGAAGATTGCGGGTTGAATTATGAATATATTAATTAGAGTGAGAAATACAGCCACTATATATTTGTCTGCTGCAAAATAAAAGACAAGTCAGAATAGGTAAATCACTTCTACAACCTTGCTGTGAAAGCCATCTTTTATGGCGATGTGGGTATCAAGTGATTGGCTTTATCATGAAGTTAAGCAAGGTACATTGCAGTTAGTACCTGGATTGGTGACCACCTGGCCTTGACTCCCAGGAAGACCCAGAAAACTCTATAATTGGTGGCTGCAGTGGGATTAGAGATGAAATTCATACCATCATCTCCGGACCCTGGGCACAGAGTTTGGTATCCCTGGCAATGCTAGTATTATGTTACACAGGCTAGCTCTTGCCTCAGGCCTGCAGGATGAGCAGGTTGCGGACAGGGCAAAATCAAGAGAAGACAGGGAAAAATGTATCGGAATAGGTATATATAAATCACTTCTGAAGCCCTGCTGTGAAGGCCGGCTTTTGAAGACATATGGATAGGCTTTTTCACAAAGTGAAGTAAAGTGTGGTTATAGTACCTGGATGGTTGGCGGCCTTACATGACTTCATGGAAGACCTAACAAATGCTACAATATGCACATCAATGAAAAATGTATACTTCTAAGCTCTAGATTTAGAGCTGCCATTATGTTGACAAAATACTAAATGATATTCTCATTACTCTACAAAAACGTGATTCACTTTTAGTTGAGTAGTGAGTTTCGAGTAAGAAAAGTGAGTTTTGAGTAAGAAAAGCGAGTTTCAAGTAAGAAAAGCGAGTTTCGAGTAAGAAAAGCGAGTTTCAAGTAAGAAAAGTGAGTTTCGAGTAAAAAAAAGTGAGTTTCGAGTAAGAAAAGTGAGTTTCGAGTAAGAAAAGTGAGTTACAGAATAATCATTACAGAATAAATTCTGAGCATGCATATGCATCAAACTGACGCCAGAGGTAACTAAAGTAAGATTCACTACGCTCCCTTGATGCAATTTGCATTCACGTCACATTGTTTACACCAACAAGGGCAGTTAGGGCACTAAGGGTTCCCGAATAAAGATGGTATGCCCAAAACCGATTTTCAGTAGGGATTTCGCATTGGCAGGGGAGATAATATAAATGTTGTTTACTGCACATGGCAAATGAGATTCATATCAGCTTGTCAAAAAAAACATACGTTATTTCCGTCGTGTACACAGTAATCCATTAATTATTAGTTTTAATAGAACTTTCTCTTTTATATCTGAATGGACAGTGCACTCTCCTCTACATTCACATATGTCTGATCACTGCAAAATCAGTGAAAAGATGCAGTGGATGTGAGGTTTGTCAGGGTCTTCATTGCATGGTCTCGATCAAGTGATTTAAAACATTTAAATGATGATTTCAATTGGTGCATTAAAGTTTGATGTTATAACTTAGCAGTATCCGGATTCCCGTACCGTATTCTCCAGAATTGAACAATGGGAAGTTCATAAATTTAGACTGATTTATTTAGCGGAATACACAAGCCTTGTGTAACCACTGCCCCCACCACCTCTAACCGACCTACTGGAATGGGAGGGGGATAGCGGGGATAATGTGCAGGGCAGCTCCCCGCAGTGTCGGGCTTGTGTTGTTATATATCCCAGTGGAATTTACTGTATGAAAAGAGTGGTGCTATGACTGTCAGCAGGTCCCCCTAGTACAGGGCTTTCAGCAGGGCTGTAATGAATAAAAAGTTTATCCTTCTTGTTGTGTCCAGCTGAGTCTACATGCTCTCTCAGACTTGTAGACGCAAGATTCCCCTGTTGACAATACTTCCCAAAATTGCGATTCATATCAGCTTGTCAAAAAAAAACACAAACGTTATTTCCATTTTGTACATAGTAATCCATTAATTAATTGGATTTAATTGATTGTGGCTGCAGAACTGTCTGTTTTACATCTGAACGGACAGTGCACTCACCTCCACCATGCCCACATTCACATATGTCTTATCACTGCAAAATCGGTGTAAAGATGCACTCAATGTGCATTTTGCCAGAATCTTCATGGCCTGGTCTCGTTCATATGATGTAAAGCATTTAAATGATGATTTCGATCAGGGCTGGATCCAGAAGGTCTGATGGTGGGGGCTGGATCCAGAAGGTCTGATCACGAGGGTGGGGGGGAGGGGTATTGAACGCTGAAGGCATGAATCGAGTAGCGTAAGCCACGAGAGGGGGAGAGTATGAAAAGGGTGATCTCCCCCTCTAATGGGGGTGGGTTCCGGGGTCTCCCACGGGAAATTTTTTAAAATTGGACTGCCTATGAGTGGATTTCAAAGCTATTTGTAAGCCAGTTTCAGTAATTTTGCAAGATATTTTTTTTTTTTCATTTTCAGGAGGTTGCAGCTTCGATACCTGCTGCATGGGGTCGGCAACATTCTTTCGTGGGTTGCAGGTAAATTGACCTGCTCAGAAATGACCTAAATAGTGTTGACTGGGCTGTAAAACTCCAAAATAAACAAACAAACCGTCCACCTTATGCAGAATATTTCTAAGCTGCGAAAATAATTCTGGCTAGTTTGATAATTACCGGGGCTAGTCATGCAGAATCCTGGACACCCTGCCTGCCCCTTCAGCTACTACACCCACACAAATATATAGATTGGGTGGGTTGAAGTGGAGGGAGCGGGGGCAGATTGCCATCCCCCCATTCAACCCACCCACTCAACGCTAAAAAAATCACTCATTATTCTGCCATGCCATTGCTAGTTAGGATTGTCATTTTTTTCAGTTTGTGTGTTGTAATTTAAAGGAAGATAGCAAGAAAAGGGAAATTGGCACCAGCAATATCAAAGTGAATTGTGGGTAATCATGAGGTCGCTTCATGATAGATAATATGAAATCCAATACCGTATTTACTCGCCAGCCGTTTAGTTTCCCAAAAGAGATACTACAATACAAAATATCGAAAAATACCGGGGCAAGGTATGACTAGCGGTCGCTTCGGGGAGGGCGGGTTGGGTGGGGGGGACATGTGCCCCTTTTGCCAAACCTTGGATCCAGACCTGTCAATCGGTGCATAAAAGTTTGATGTTATAACTCAGCAGTATCCGGATTCCCGTGCTGTATTCTCCAGAATTGAACAACATGGGAAATTCATAAATTTAGACTGACTTATTTAGCGGAATGCACAAGCCATTTGTAAACACTGCCCCAGCCACCTCTAACCCACCTACAGGGATGGGAGAGGGATAGTGGGGACAATGTGCAAGGCAGCTCCCCGCAGTGCTGGGCTTGTGTTGTTGCACAAATATACCCCCTGTGGAATTTACTGTATGAAAAGAGCGGTTTTATGACTGTCAGCAGATCCTCGCAATGGTGGGCTTTCAGCAGGGCTGTAATGAATAAAACGTTTATCCTTCTCATTGTGTCCAGCTGTCTCTACATGCTCTCTCAGACTTGTAGATGCAAGATTCCCCTGTTGACAATACTTTCCAAAATTTTGAGTGAGTTTCGAGTAAGAAAAGTGAGTTACGAGTTAAAAAAGTGAGTTTCTAGTAAGAAAAGTGAGTTTTGAGTAAAAAAAGCCAGTTTCGAGTAAGAAAAGTGAGTTTCGAGTAAAAAAAGTGAGTTTTGAGTAAGAAAAGCAAGTTTTGAGTAAGAGAAGTGAGTTGAGTTAAAATAGTGAGTTTCAAGTAAGAAAAATGATATTCTCATTACTCTACAAAAACGTGATTCACTTTTAGTTGAGTAGTGAGTTTCGAGTAAGAAAAGTGAGTTTTGAGTAAGAAAAGCGAGTTTCAAGTAAGAAAAGAGAGTTTCGAGTAAGAAAAGTGAGTTACAGAATAATCATTACAGAATAAATTCTGAACATGCATATGCATCAAACTGACGTCAGAGGGAGGTAACTAAAGTAAGATTCACTATGGGTCCACTAAAACGCATGCTCCCTTGATGCAATTTGCGTTTACGTGTCATTATTTACACCCATAAGAGCACTAAGGGTTCCCAAATAAAGATGGTATGCCCAAAACCAATTTTGAATAGGGATTTAGCATTGACAGGGGAGATAATATAAATACTGTTTACCGCACACAGCGTGTGCGATTCAGGAAAGCAGATTACTATTACTTTACCCAGGAAATCAGATTTTGTAGTGTAGCGGTTTCAAGTTTGTAGGGTGATTCGTATTTCCTGACTTGCATGCAACACTGGACTTAATTTGGACAAGAGGTTCAGCAGCAATTGCTATATGATATTGGCAGGGGCGGCAATAGCGCCGCACGTCAGAGCTTTCAAAACGGCATCTTAGTGTTTAAAGAAGCATTATTCATTTACTAACTATTTGCATCTTCCAGAATAGGAGAATGACAGAAGAATAATTCATGACCACTCTATAAATATGCCACGAAAGGATGTTGCAGGATCGAACCCGCTCCTGATCTCCAGTCGAATGCACATGTGAGATACCAATTCCGGCCTGGGTAGGCTTACAGTTTATTGTAGACCTTTTATATAAAGTGTATCACTAGTACTCAGTGCCCATCCTTTCGCCAGTCTGGATAGAACCCGCGTCCAGTCAAACGTGCATCCAACTGAGCCACTTGGCTGGCACTTGGGGCATATAGTGATCTGTTTTGGTCAACACTATGGCACATATTTTCTTATCTTTAGTTAGTTCTGTATAATAAGCTGAGGAACAGCAATTGCTACAAAATTACATGTGCGCCCCAGCAAAGACTCAGATCAGCCTGCACATCTTAACAGTCTTGGTTTTCCACATCAGTTAGCTTTGGGTCATTAGCTTTCTATAGAGTGCATGGATGTGCGGTCTTTGCTGAGTGCACATGCATTTTGCTACAAAAATCCGACTTTTGGTACATGTTTATTTAACATAGACGGGCATTAAGTTTTACCCATGTCCGTGTGTCCATTGGTCATGTCCCTTCCAGTCCATAGCATTTAATAAGGATACTTTGCATTTTATAAGGAAACTAAGGTCACAGGCGACGTGAAAAAAAAAAAAAAAAATGGAATGTTTCCTGAAACCCGACCGACCCTGTCTCAACTCACTCCGCCACCCCCCACACCCCCCACACCCCCTGCCTCCCCTGAACTTTTTCCTGAAAATTCAAAAGTTCAAAATATTTATGTAAAAAAACATAAAAAAATGTTAAAAAACGATGGGGTGGGGGTGGGGTTTCATCCAAAATGTTAATACTGCCCTTTGATTTTTTTATATCCATACCCAATTTATTGTTGGTAATTAGACAAATAACACAGTCAATCCAATGAATACCAAGAGAACAAGCAGCCTCGAAAAATATACGCATATACTGGGATGTCAGAAAAATGGGGCCCTTCATATACGAATCAAGAAAAATCGGGTCAGTCATGTACTTTGTTGAAAAAAAAAAGGGGCAAATCATATATACCTGGCAGTGCTGAAAAGGGGACCATTCAGCATGCACATCCGTACTATGCCATATATAGGAAGTTAACCGCCCCCCCCCCCCCCCCCCCCCCCCCCCCCCCTCCCCCCCCCCCCCCCCAGCGCCGAGTCTATTTCCAACAACATGAAAACTATTTCAAATGGAACACATGCGGAGACTGGCAAAAGACAGTAATGCACTGTGGTAACACGGTTTCTGCAGCTGACTGCAGATGCTACTTTAAGCATGTTGGATATCTTATTATTAGACGGCCAATGTGTTAACTCTTACCATGCTATGGGCTAATTCAGCAAATGACAAACTGATGACAGTTTTCTAATTTTTCCTAGAAAATAGGATCCGACACTGCATGCAAATAGTCTCCTCAGGAGACCATCTGCATGAAATGTCGAATTCTATATACTAGAAAAAAGGAAGAAAATTATCATCATTTTGTTGTCTGCTGAATTGGTAAAGGTTAACAAATATGTTTCACAGAGATACAGTGGCCACATGATGAAGTGTGAGCAAAAATCTGATCTGCAAAAGAATAACCGATCTTACACGAATTACTCGCTACCCAATCAGCTGCGCAGGCTATTCAAAATAATAAAACTGCTAACATTGTGCCTAAAGAATGTCCATCCTTGTAAGTATGCGCAATAAATAAAATAGACCCTATCGGACTGTGCAGACTTGTCTGGATCAGCTATTTTCCCATTTACAATAAGGTACGCTTTTTACTACTTGGAACACTGTATGGGATTAATCGGTAGACTCGTGAACCACGAAATAGTTACTTCTTGCGCAAGATACGATGACCTAGATCAGCCTGCGCCTAAAATGTTTCTAGGTCCTGTTAATGCTGTCAAGCAAACTAAGTCCTGATCGGACAGCCAGCTGTCCTATCATAAATTTTGGCTACTTTTTTTGTAGTTGGTAAGGTACCATTTTTGAATGACCGCCTTCCATTACGCAATCGTTTTTGTGACGTTTTTTTATCAAAGTATGCAGCAATGCTTCTGAAATTGGCTGCCATTGGACAGCTGTTGTGTATCACGTCTGCACCAGACTGGAAATTCCTTCAACAAGTACCGTGTTTGCTTGAATAATAATGCTCAGTTTGATGCATATGCATGTTTAGAATTTATTCTGTAATCATTATTCTGCAACACCATTCTTACTTGAAACTCACTTTTTTAACTCGAATCTCACTTTTCTTACTCGAAACTCACTTTTTTAACTCAAAACTCACTTTTCTTACTCAAAACTCGCTTTTCTTACTCAAAACTCACTTTTTTTAACTCAAAGCTTACTTTTCTTACTCGAAACTCGCTTTTCTTACTCGAAACTCGCCTTTTTAACTCGAAACTCACTTTTCTTACTCGAAACTCACTACCCAAAAAATAGAAACCCTCTACAAAAACGTATGCTATGGGCACTCTGCGAGGTACTTCTAATGAATTCTTACAATATATAATTTTGTGGGGAAATTGAGAATAATATCGGTATTTTTGGGTACACCTTATTTAGAATTTTGACATAATAAATACTAACTATATCTGCAATCATTCTGAGTTTAAATATTTTGTTATTGTCAGTCAACCAAAATCTCAATGTTTGGGATATGTTTATATTTTACATGTATAATGACTCTACATATGGAGGTATTAAACTCATGCCCACAGTACTTTCAAGTGTTGGTACTCAGCTCCAGGTTGGGTAGACCAGCTTAGGTGCTTGAGTAACCAATCTTCAACCCATTTGCAGCCCTTGTGAAATGCTATAATCTTATGAGTACCTTAGCTATGACATTTTTTTTTGTTGTAGTAAGAAAATTATCAATATATACTGTTTGCTTGGAACAAAAAAAACAAACATTTTACCTTATTCTGTGAATTATTTTGGTTATTTTCAGACAAGATCTTTATGGCCTTGTTGTTGGTGGGGAAGATGGCATCATTAGAATCTACAAAATGTCTTCCGAGATTGATACTAAATCTCCAGAGGTACTAGAATTCCTGAGCTAGAATTATCATATGCAACTGGACTCCAAGGATTTTTTTTGACATAGGAATGTGAACACTTAAACCATGGTCCTGCTGAACCTGGATATGCCCTACCTTTGCAGTGTAGATCCAGATCAGTTGGCTTCCAACTTATTATATCCCCAGCATATGAAGTATGCCAAAAGGGTATATAATGTTTGTCAGTTCTGTCTGTCCATTCGTCTGTCCATCCTTCCATCTTTCCATCCATATATCTGTCCTTCCATTCGTCTGTGATTCTGTCCATCAAAACTTGCTTTAACCAAGTTTTATTTTAAGTTTTTTGATTACTTGTATCTCTGCAGCCACTGATCAAAAACTTTTCATATTTGGTATGGGGGTACCTGGGAGGTTCTCTTCCAATCTACATCTGTGAACCCCTGGGTCATACCCCAGGGCAGGGCTAAAGGTCAAAATCCAGAATGCCTCAATAAAGTAATATATTGCAGTTTGTTTATATAAATAACTTCTTAATAAAGAAGGATGGGCATCAGACATGTTTATCACATCAACATTCAGTGTAAGAAGGTAAAGGTCAGTGTGACCTTATTTTCATGCCTTATTTTGCCTTATATTTTGAAGACTATTTCATAGATTAATGTGGTACTTGGG
Organism: Anodontia alba; assembly: GCA_964016985.1. Lineage (NCBI taxonomy): Eukaryota > Metazoa > Mollusca > Bivalvia > Lucinida > Lucinidae > Anodontia > Anodontia alba. The sequence goes on along the minus strand of OZ024823.1, from coordinate 6,728,202 downwards.
ATATTGGTTCTGTGTGACACCACGATTGACATCATAACAAATGGAGGTCACTTGACCTATATTTCATGGTCCAGTGATTTTGCTTTACTTTATATCTTGAATGTTATTTGATGTATGAACATCATTATTTGGGATTGTTAGTTAGTATGATCCGACAGTTGACTTAAAAGTAAATATAGGTCACTGTGACCTATATTTCATGGTCCAGTGGTTTTATGTTACATCTTGAAGACAATTTGATGTATGACTATCATAGTTTGGGATTATGTGACCTATATTTCATAGCCCTGTGATATTGTCCACTATTTGATGCCTAAGTGTCATATTTTCATATAATGACACAGTGTGACCCAAACTTTGACCTCAAAGTAAATATAAATTGGCATGACCTATATTTCATGGTCTAGTGATTTTGCTTAATATCCTCTTGATTATTTAATGGATTAACATCATAGTTAATATAATGGATCAGTGTGACCAACAGATTGACCTCTCAAGTATATGTAGGTCAGGGACCTATACATTATGGTCCAGTGATTTTGTTCATGTCTTGAAGACTATTTGCTCCAGAAAAGTTGTACTTGGGATGATAGATTAATGTCACTCAGAGACTGACCTTGTAATCTGTATGTGGGTCAGTCTTGGTCCATTGATTTTGCCTTATATCATTGTCATTGACTTAAAAAAATTTTATAATTAAGAAATGGTGTTGGCCGGGGATATTTGTGACCCTCTAGGCACTTGCTCTCATCTGGATCTGCATTGTTTGTCATAAAGTACGTGATCTTGTATCAACAACCTGGAGACCAGGAGGTCGCGGGTTCAACCCCCGCCGAGGTCGGCAACATTCTTTCGTGGAGATTGATCATGAAATATTTTCTACGGTCATTCTCTCTCTTCCGCTGATTCAAGAAGGGCAGTTGTCAGTTTCTGGCGAAAGAATGTGCACAATACTGGTTAACCGCTTAGAGGACTAAGCCTGCCCAGTAAACGTGTGGTTAGGTAAACTGACTGCGCTCGACATGACCCCATTGGGTTGACTGGGCCGTAAAACCTCAACACAAACAAACAAACAAAAATCAACAACCTGGATCAGGTAATCTGATTGGCTGAAATTTAGAAGTAGGCATGGCATCTTAATTTATTCAGCATGACAAGGGTTAACATGCAATTTACAACTTCAGCAGACAACTCTGAAGTATTTTGCCCCCCCCTACCAAGTGGGGTTGGGGTGGGGGACATATTGTTTTTGGGACGGATCCTGTTGGCGCCGGCGTAAGTATCGTCGTCGGCGTAAAACGTCTTGTCCGCTCTGTAATTTGAATACCCTTTGGACTATTTTGATGATACTTGGTAGAAATGTAGAACAGGACCAGACAACATGTCACATACAAGAATGACAACTCTGCCTTTCTAACTTTTGGTGTCACCTCCCTTTGTTATATTTGACAGTGATAATCGATTAATTTCTTGTCCGCTCTGTAAGTCAAAGACCCTTTGGAATATTTTTATGATACTTGGTAGAAATGTAGAATAGGACCAGATGATGTGTTGCGTACAAGAATGACAACTCTGCCTTTCTTACTTTTGGCATTATTTCCCTTCGTTATGTCTGACAGTGATTATCCATTGATTTCGTATCTGCTCTGTAAGTCAAAGATCCTTTGAAATATTTTTATGATCCTTTGTAGAAATGTAGAACAAGGCTAGACAATGTGTCGCGTACAAAATGACAACTCTGCCTTTCTTACTTTTGGCGTTATCTCCCTTTGTTATGTCTGACAGTGATTATCCATTGATTTCGTGTCCGCTCAATAAGTCATAGACCCTTTGGAATATTTTTATGATACTTGGTAGAAATGTAGAACAGGACCAGACGACATGTTGCGTATAAGAATGACAACTCTGGCTTTCTTACTTTTGGAGTTGTCTCCCTTTGTTTTGTTTGAAGGAGATTTCTCGTCTGCTCTGTAACTAGAATACCCCTCAGAATATTTTGATGGTACCTTGTAGAACTGTAGAATAGGACAAGACGACGTGTTCCAAACAAGAATGACAACTCTGTCTTTTTTACTTTTGCTGTTATCTCCCTTTGTTATACATGTGTATTTGACACTGATTATGCATTGATTTAGTGCCCGCTATGTAAGTCGAACACTCTTTGGAATATTTTGATGATACTTGGTAGTAATGAAGAACAGGACCAGATGACATGTCACATACAAGAATGACAACTTTGGCTTTTCTTTATTTTTGGAGTTATCTCCCCTTCTTGTGTTTGAATTTGATTTCTTGTCTCTGCTCTGTAATACGAATACCCTACGGAATATTTTGATGATGCTTGGTACAAATGTAGAACAGGACGAGATGATGTGGACAAGAATGACAACTCTGGCGAGATTGGGGGGGGACATGTTTTTTTTTTCTAAAAACCTTTTCTAGTTTCTCTTATTTTTTTCCAGAACATAGGTTTTGACATTTCAGGCAAAGTGTCTCCAGAGGAGACAATTTGCATAAAATGTCAAAGCCTATTTTCTGGCAAAAATAAGAGAAATCTGAATTTCTTATCTGCTGAATTTGCCCAGAGAGTGACAAAGGCTAATATGCTTTTCTTCTCTTTTAATGAAAATATATTGATGCATCTTCAAACAACTGTCTTTAATAGCTAGACAAATTCTTTTTGAGATGTCATATTTCAGAGAAAATTTAAGAAATAAGGAAAAAGTTTATCTGACTGCCACCTTTATCTAATGCCGTCTGTATCAGGGTAAACCAATTCATTACAAATATTTGATCAATGCCATTAAAACAATTAAGGGACAGCTTTATTGCAGTGCAAAATGTATGTGACAGAGATCATTTTTAGTACATAACAATGTCTTCATTGGATGTACCAGTACACCAAATTTGGTAAGCTTTGGCCATACAATACTGGCCATAATGCACCATGCAAGTTTTTAATAAAGTAGGTCAGAATTTAAAATATAGGTCACAGTGACTACTTTTGGTAGTTGACACAGTATTTTAACAGAATGATTTACACATACAGCCAGTTTGATAATCGTAGGCTGCAGTGCACAAGATATGTGCCCCAACAAGTTTTTAGCTCACCTGAGCTATGCTCAGGATGAGCTGTTGTGATCACTTTTCATTCGTCATCCATCTGCGTCCGTCCGTCTGTTAACATTTTCAAACAACTTCTTATCTGAAGCAACTGAGCCAATATTGCTAAAATTTCATATGGAGCCTTCTTAGGTTGGGGGAACAAAAGATTGCTAAATTGGTCGCGGTCCATTGACCAAGATTGTCGCCATACCCATATATGGTAAAAACCTTTAAAAATCTTCTTCTCCAGAACCAAAATGCCTTGGAGCTGAATCTTTGCAGAAATCATCGGGGACGAGAGATCTACCAAAGTTGCTAAAATAATTGTTGTACATTGACGTTTGACCTTTTTACGGCGAGGTCAAGTTTGCTTCCATATGCATTTGTATGGGCACCATACATTTGTATGGGAAAAATGTTGAGAAGTTCAAACAACTTCTCCTCTGAAGCCAATGTTGCTCAAATTTCATGTGGAGCCTCCTTAGGTTGGGGGAACAAAAGGTTGCTAAAATAGTTGCGGTCCATTGACCAAGATGGCTGCCCTGCCCATATATGGTAAAAACCTTTAAAAATCTTCTTCTCCAGAACAGAGGATGCCTTGGGCTGAATCTTTGCACAAATCATCCGAGATGGGAGATCTACCAAAGTTGCTAAAATGATGGTCATACATTGACGTTTGACCTTTTTAGGGCAAGGTCAAGTTTGCTTCCCTATGCATTAAAAATTTTGTATGGGCACCATACATTTTTATGGGAAAAATGTTGAGATTTCAAATGACTTCTCTTCTGAAGCCTCTTGGGCAATGTTGCTGAAATTTTATGCTGAGCCTCCTGAGGTTTGGGGAAAGAAAGATTGCTAAAATGGTCACGGTCCATTGACCAAGATGGGTGCCATGCCCATATATGGTAAAAACCTTTAAAAATCTTCTTCTCCAGAACCAAATAAACCCTGGGGCTTTATCTTTGCACAAATCCTCGAGGACAGGAGTTCTATCAAAATTGCTAAAATGATGGTCCTATGTTGATGTTTGACCTTTTTACAACAAGGTCAAATTTGCTTCCCCATGCATTAGTATGTGCCCTATACATTTATATGGAAAAAATGTTGAGAATCATATTTTGGACATCTCCTCTATAATCCAGTTGAATCTAAACTTGATGATGGGCATCTAAGGCGCTTATGAGACACAAAATAGCTAAATGAGCCAATAGAAAATCCAAGATGGCCACCACAGCCGCCATCTTGAAAATGAGTTTTCAACATCTCTTCTCAAACCTTAGATCGCTTTGAGCCGAAACTTGCTCTTTAGACTTCTGGATGGAAACAAGCTAAAATTGTGTAGATCGAAAATCCAAGATGGCCACATTGGTTCTCCTCCATTGAACAAGATGGCTGCCAGAGCTAAAAAATAGAAAATCTTCAAACGACATCTCGTCCTTGGCCAATGGCCTGATTTCAAAATATTTGCCAATAGAAAATCCAAGATGGCCACCACAGTCGCCATCTTGAAAATCAGTTTTCAACATCTCTTCTCAAACCTTAGATCGCTTTGAGCCGAAGCTCTTTAGCAACAGGATGACTCCTGGATGGAAACAAGCTAAAATTGTGTAGATCGAAAATCCAAGATGGCCGCAATGGTTCTGCTCCATTGAACGAACAAGATGGCCACCAGAGCTAAAAAATAGAAGATCTTCAAACGACATCTCGTCCTTGGCCAATGGCCTGATTTCAAAATATTTGCACAGAAGTGTTCCACCAATCACCCTCAATCAAAATTACTAAAATGGCTCCGCTTGGCTGAACAAAATGGTGGCAAGAGCTAAAAATAGAAAAACCTTCAAAAGACACCTCCTTCGCATACAGTGTCCTGATTTCAAAGTAATTTCACAGAAGTGTTCCTCTTATGGCCCTTTACCAAAATTTCTAAAAAAGTTCTACTTGGCTGAACAAAATGGCTGCCAGAGCTAAAAATAGAAAAAAAAACTTTTAACATCTCCTCCTTGGCCAGTGGCCTGATTTCAAAATGATTTCACAGAAATGTTCCTCTTATCCCCCTTTACCAGAATTGCCAAAATGGTTCTGCTCTGCTGAACAAAATGGTCACTAGAGCGAAAATAGAAAAAACTTTAAATGACATCTGCGTGGCCAGTGGCAAGATTTCAAAATAATTTCACATCAATGTTCCTCTTATGCCCCTTTGCCAAAATTGCTAAAATAGTTCTGCTCTGCTGAACAAAATGGTTGCCAGAGCTTAAAAATAGAAAAAAAAAAAAAAAAAAAGAACTTTAAAGGACCGGATAAGAAGATGAACCAAATGACTTCTGAAAAATATCTGAACTTTTTTTTTTACTTATGGCATTTTGAAAATTTCAGCATTTTAATTTGTAAGCAAGATATCTCAAAAACTGTTTAAGCCATTGCCTTATCATGACAATATTGGAAAAATGTTGCATGCCATCTGCATATCTGCAGTGGCAGTTTCATTTAGGTGAGCAAGTTGTGGCCCGTGGGCCTCTTGTTTTTTGGGTTTTTTTTGTAACATATATTAGATTGTCTTGTGGCACAGCTGATATGGTGTGCAGTGTTAGAAAATATCTTTTTGCCATATGACACAGGAATGGTGAATTCCAAAGGCAGCCTTTACATGCTCTCAGTCTGATAAGTCTGATCTGTGTTCATTGATATACTCTACAGTATACATCCACTGATACACAAGAAGATGATGAAGACCCTGATCAGACTATGCAAATGCACAAGCTGATCTGGGCCTTTGTTTTCTGCATATGTACTAAAGATCTTTTTTTGCCCCAATGAACATCATAAGTAGCACCAGATAAGCGGAATATCCACAAAGTACATGTATTTTTTTTATTTCTCCATGAAAACATATAATGTGGGTACTCATAGAAGCGCCTCACTGAGGCGCTTCTAATGAGTACCCACAACATATGTTTTCATGAAGAAATAAAAAAAATATCAGTACTTCTAGGCTGATAAAAGCTTCTTATCTTGATCTATGATCATATATGTTTTAGGTAATGCTAGAGACAAAGAGTGGTCCAATCCAGACTCTCGCTGTACATGATGTAACCAAGTTCTACCATAATGATCTCATTGTTGGTGATTCTTACGGAACTGTGACAGTATTCTGTAATCAACAGATTCTCTGTCGACACACCTTGGCCAGAGATAACATTAACTGTTTACAGATTCAAGATGATGCTTGTAAGTAGAACCTGTCCTCAGAAGTAAAGTACTTAATTATAGCTCCAGATAAGATGCTTTATTCAGCGGTAAAAAACTGATATTTTTCTTATTTCTCCACAAAAACATATTTTGTGGGACTCATTAGAAGCGCCTTGCTGAGGCCCTTTAAATGAGTACTTGCAACGTATTTTTTATGGAGAAATAAGAAAAATATTTTTTGGATACCCACTCTTATCTGGAGCTATGCTTGAAATATTTTCTTATTGTTTATAAATAAGACTAACAACAGAAGTCAAACTTGATATGAGAAAACAAGGGATAATAATTGTAAAGATTGAAACAGAAACCATCAGTGCATTTATTTATATAATATTATTTTCTCTTTTTCTTTCCATCTCTGTCATCAGAATTCAGCCTCATCTTATCACAAGCAAAGTTCGGTTTCATCTTATCACAAACAAACTTACAAACAGATATCCATTCAGAATCTTAACCCTTGTCCTGCTGAACCCGGATATGCCCTGCCTTTGCAAACAGTTTAGATCCAGATCAGTTGGCTTCTTCAGAAGCCAACTGATCTGGAGCTGCACTGCTTGCAATTCTGTATTTGAATTTGTATCAACAACCTAGATCAGGTAATCTGATTGGCTTAAAATTAGAAGTGGGCATGGCATCTTAATTTATTCAGCATGACAAGGGTTAAGAAATGATTTACATTACACCCATGCACACAAAAACCTTCAAACTGATGTGCTTTGTTTCATCTTGATTCAAACTTAAGAAGGTGCAGATGTTGGCGTTTCATGGTCATGCATGGTGGAGGAAACTGGAGTACCCCTGGAAAACCACCAACCATGGATGAGTGACCAGTACCCTGTCACATGCCAGGGCCAGGATCAAACTAGGCCTGTAGCATTGACAAGCGAGAGACATACCTCTGCATTATCCAGGCCCAGATTTGATTTGAAACGTTACTCACTGTGTTACTCACTTCAACAACTGTAAAATACCCCAACTTTATGTCAGTATATGCTATTCAAATATCAGTTCAGCACACTGGATGATGTTAATTTCTATGCAGCCTTATGCAATGTCTAAAAAATGAAATTTCATTCTATTTATGCAATTTGATATCTTTTACATTATGCTCAAAATTTTATTTCACTGATTTCATGTAGTTAGCAAATGCTCACTTGTCAAGGTCAGTGATTTGACATCATCGTCAGATTTTTGATTATCGTACAGGTACAGGGGCAACAGGTAGCTGGCTTGTTGCAGGCATGGCAGATCTCACACCAGATCTCCAGGTATGTCTGTCATGAGGGTCGATAGCCGAGAGCGTCCACTTTCTGCGATCCCTCTCTGTCAGCTGCTTCCATGTCATCTTGGGAGGCCCACGCTTTCCATCAACCTATATGTCAAAGGCTGTCAAAATGATGGTGTTCAAGTTTCATTTTGGCATCTGACGGGATCCATGAGGCAGCAGTGTTAAGCTTTTATCAATGCAAGGGGCTCATGATACCACTTTCAAACAGTTAATTATGTACTGTCTGATTTGAAAAACTAGACCAGCTAAGAGTCTGGATTATTTAAAAAATATGTCACACACTCACAAACAAGGCTATTGACGATGTTACGATGTCAAGTATGTAACATACCCAGGTTTTGAAAATACTTCACTGTTAATCCATTTATGTAGAGTGGACTCTTCTACCTTAACTCTTTGGACAGGTCCATTTCTAATAGAAGGGGTATCTGGTAAGTTTTTTTTATTGCGATGTTTTACAGAAATTCCTGTATTTAAGGCAAACAGCGTAGACACTGATCAGATGCCCCATTTTGCAGCATCTGATCTGGGTCTACACTGTTTGCCAATATCCCTTTTTATGTAATGCTAGGCATAAATGGATTAAAGCGCCATGTAAAATTGTAGCAGACGACATTATGTTTTAAGCTCACCTGAGCATATACTCAGGGTGAACTATTGTGATCACCCTCTGTTTGTAGTCTGCCGTCGTGCATCATTCGTTGTCTGTCCTCCACATTTTGTTTGTTAACACTTTTGGGTCAAAAAGTAGGTCACCAGACCAAATCAATGGAAACCCTTGTAAACACTGTAGAGGTTATATTTTTGAAGTACTTCTCATGAATCATGCTCAGAATGTTTGTTTTAATGATTTCTAGGTCAGTTTGGATACTGAGACATAAATTATGACCTGTATTTCATGGTCAGTTGATTTTGTTATGTTTGTGGGTTTAGGTCAGTTTCTCAGTAACTATTGGTTCTATAACTGTGATACTTGGCACATATATACATCTTAGAATGACCTCTCGACTGCAGCCATTCATATTTAACCTTGACCTGTAGATGAAGTTCCATTAGGTGCATTTTCTTAGTTCTTTTTATAATCATCTTGAATTTTGGTCAGAATGTTTGTCTTGATGATTTGTAGGTCAGGTTCTCTAAGTGCTATGACAGATAATCAAGTGAGTAATACAGGGCCATGATGGCCCTCTTGTTTTTTTTTCCCTTTTCCAATTGCTATTGTGATAACTCTCTGTTGGTTGTCCGTCCTCCATCATCAACAATTAGTTTGTTAACACTCTAGAGGTCACAGTTTTGACCCAATCTTGATGAAACTTGCTCAGAATGTTTACCTCTATGAAATCTAGGTCAAGTTTGAAAAATGTTTGTCCTGAATAATTTCTAGGTCAGGTTTGAAACTGGGTCACTTCCGGTCAAAATTTAGGTCACTGGGCCAAATCAAAGGAAGACCTTGTTAACACTCTAGAGGTCACATTTTTGAATCATTCATCATGAATCTTGCTCAAAATGTATGTCTTAATGATTTCTAGGTCAAGTTCAAAACTGGGTCACTTGGGGTCAAAACTAGGTCACCAGGCCAAATCAAAGGAAAACCTTGTTAACACTCTAGCGATCACATTTTTGAAGCAATCATCATGAATATTGCTTAAATGTTTTTCTTGATGATTTCTAGGTCAAGTTCAAAACTGGGTCACTTGGGGTCAACAACTAGGTCATCAGGCCAAATCAAAGGAAGACCTTTTTAACACTCTAGAGGTCACATTTTTGAAGCAATCATCATGAATCTTGCTCAAAATGTTTATCTTGATGATTTCTCGGTGAAGTTTGGAACTGGGTTACTTACGACCCATATTGCAGTCCAGTGACTTTCTTAAGTTTTTCCATTTTGGTCCGTTTCTCAGTAACTATTGGTTCATCAGAGTGATATTTGGCACTTGTGAAGTGTTTTGTGTTTGGGTTAGTTTATCAGTAACTGTTGCTTCTACAGCCACAGCACATGCATTCATCTTAGCATGGCTATGTTAGTGCAGTCATTTGACCTTCACCTCTGTTTCACAGTCCATTAGTCATGCTACATTGTCTTACTTGTTAATATAATCATCATGAAGTTTGGTCAGAATGTTTGCTTTGATCAGTTCTAGGTCAGGTTCTCTGAGTGCTATGATACTCAGGTGAGTGTTACAGGGCCATCATGGCCCTCTTGTTATTATTTTTCAAAGAAAATAAGTCTGGAAATTTCATGTGAATTGACTAGCAGGAAGATGATTCACATGAAATGTCAAGACATTTTCTCTGAAAAATAATAAAAAATTATAACGTCATTTGCTACAAATTTTGCTTGGCACTTTAAAGATTAAAATATGAATATATATACATGTATATGTAATAGACACAACATTACTGCAGTAACATTATATGACATGCTGTATCACATCATCTCTTAGATCTCCATATTCTTAGATCTCCATATCACACTGATGCAAGTGTCTTTTGCAGGCTTTAAAGAGGGCCCTACTTTGCCCTACCGTATTTTGTGCTCCTATTTTTCTCTACTCTTTTCTGAAAATACCCTACTATCGATCCTACTTTTTATAAGAAAATGAAAAAATATAGGTAAAAGAAAAAGGTAAAATAATGTTTTCAAAGAAGCTTTATTAATTCTGGTCTGTAGTCTCATACTTTTAGAATGTCTGTACAAAGTTTTATTATACCTGCAAAAGGGGTATACTGTTTTCAACATGTCTGTGATTCTTTATTACTGTCATTCCATCAAATATGTAACCAGATAGTATATTCTTCATTATCATTGATGGAAAATATGAAGTTCTCTGTAAATTAGCCCTACTATCCCTACTTTTTTTCCCCTTATAATCCCTCCTTTTTCACTACTTTTTCAAAAAAGTTTATCCCTACTTTTTGACAGGAGGGCACTTGAAAGTCTTCTTTTGGGATCCTGTGGTCTAGAAACATCCACTGGAAATATGATACCATAGCTCAGATCACTTTACTATAGTGATAATGTGTGCCACGTCAGAAAATGGACACTATTATGACACATATCTCTTGATAATGTGCTTTTTCCAACCAAAAAGTATCTATATTTTTCTTATTTCCCAATGAAAACATATGCTGTGGGTACTCATTAGAATCACTTGCCATTTTTCTTATTTCTCAATGAAAACATATGTTGTGGGTGCTCATTAGAAGTGCCTCCATGAGGCACTTCTAATGAGTACCCACAAGATATGCTTTCATTGAGAAATAAGAACATTAATTACCTGATACCCACTCTAATCTAGACCTATGATGTTATGACTGAAAGATTGTTGAAAGCAAAGTAAAGACCAAATAAAACAAAACAAACAAAAACAACTGTCAGAAAACGTACCTTCTCAGTGCGTGCATAGTGAAGATTCAGATCAGTCTGCGTATTTGTCCAGTCTGATCAGAATCTTCACTGGACACATTTTGGATAGCCAAGGATGCTAAGTGATCAGACTGCATGGATGCAGCAGCTGATTTGAGCCTTCTGTGGGTGCACATGTCAGAAGTTACTTTATTCTTGTTGTGGCTCTTATGTTTTTATTCTGTTTGCAGTGGGCAGTTGTAGTATTGTCTGTAGTGATGAATCCGGCTGTATATGTGCCATACAACCTACAACAGAACTGTGGAAGATCAACATCAATAATCTGCCTGTTTTCAAGGTATGCTTGTTACATTGTACAGAACTAGTGTTTTATTTACTACAGTAAATGTCCTAAAATTTCTAACACTTTATTCCATACTTTTTATTTCATCCTTTTTTTTTATACCCCGCCACACAATAGTGGTGGGGTATTATGGTTTCACGTTGGACGTCCGTGTGTCTGTCCATCCATCTGTCAGTTGTACGTCCGTCCATCCATCCATCCATCCATCCATTTTTCGTTTCCAGATGATAACTTGAGTAAACGTCAATGTATTTTCACGAAACTTGGTATGTGCATTGATATTATTGAGATCTGATTTGGGATTGCTAATGGGCAAATTTCATCAAGTTTAACGGAGTTATCTGCCCGCGACATGACAATTGTGGGGTATTATAGTTTAACATTTTTATTTTGCCTAAATTTTGCTTTTTATGCAGTTGTTTTTTATAATACGGTACTTATTGGAATGGTAAACAGGAGCAGTCTGATCTGGTTCTGCACTGTTTGCATATGCCATTTCATCAGAAACTTTGGTGTACAAAATTTTAGGATATTTACCGTAATTTGCAAGTCATTGATACATATATTGTTCATACTCATGATCAGTGTACACACACTATAATGGATTTAATTTATAAAAGGGGTGACATAGAGGGCAATCTCTCTTAACCAATCTGGACAGGGGAAATAACCAATTTAGCAAGTAGAGACATTTAAATTGCTCCATGACTGCTTTAGGGCGTGTCTAGGAAAAAAAAAATAATTTAGCAAAAGGAGGCAATTCAATTGCTCCTTGACTGGTTAATTAAACAAGAGGAAAAAGAAAATAATTTAGCAAAGGGAGACCGTTCAGTTGCTCTTCCACTGGTTAAGGGCACAAGAGGATAAAGAAAATAATTTAGCAAAGGGAGACAGTTCAATTGCTCCTCGACTGCTTAAGGACACAAGAGGAAAAAGAAAATAATTTAGCAAAAGGAGACAGTTCAATTGTTCCTTGGCTGATTAAGGGCACAAGAGGAAAAAGAAAATAATGTAGCAAAGGGAGACAGTTCATTTGTGCCTTGGCTGGTTAAGGGCACAAAAGGCTAAAGAAAATAATTTAGCAAAGGGAGTAAACTCAGTTGCACCTTGACTGGTTAAGGACACAAGAGGAAAAAGAAAATAATTTAGCAAAGGGATACAATTCAATTGCACCTTGACTAGTTTAGGGCACAAGAGGAAAAAGAAAATAATTTAGTAAAGGGAGGCAATTCAATTGCTCCTCGACTGTTTAAGGGCACAAGAGGAAAATGAAAATAATTTTGCAAAGGAAAACCTTCGAAAAATTGTTTCCATAACTTAGATTTGTTATAATCTTCATTGGTCAGAACAAGAGAAAATAATTTAGCAAAGGGAGACAGTTCAATTGCTCCTCAACTGCTTAAGGACACAAGAGGAAAAAGAAAATAATTTAGCAAAAGGAGACAGTTCAATTGTTCCTTGGCTGATTAAGGGCACAAGAGGAAAAAGAAAATAATGTAGCAAAGGGAGACAGTTCAGTTGTTCCTCTCTGTTTAAGGGCACAAGAGGATAAAGAAAATAATTTAGCAAAGGGATACAATTCAATTGCACCTTGACTGGTTTAGGGCACAAGAGGAAAAAGAAAATAATTTAGCAAAGGGATACAATTCAATTGCACCTTGACTGGTTTAGGGCACAAGAGGAAAAAGAAAATAATTTAGTAAAGGGAGGCAATTCAATTGCTCCTCGACTGTTTAAGGGCACAAGAGGAAAATGAAAATAATTTTGCAAAGGAAAACCTTCGAAAAATTGTTTCCATAACTTAGATTTGTTATATTCTTCATTGGTCAGAACAAGAGAAAGAAATCTTCAAGTGAATATAAACAGTGAAGACCAAGATATAGCTCCAGATAAGAGGGAGTATCCGCATAATGTTTTTCTTATTTCTCTATGAAAATATATTTTAAGGATACCCATTAGAAGCACTTCAGCCATGGGCTTCTAATGAGTATCACAGCGGATATTTTTGTGGAAATGAGAAACTATCAATACTCTTTGGTTAAAAAAAAGCCTTATCTCGAGCTGTGCCAAGATAGGACTATCCACATGTCAGGTCCTTCACATTCTGCTAACAGAAATCACAGGGTATTTCAGTAACAGACAAGAAACTTAAATCTCTCATAAGTAAACACCTGCATGAAGGTCTAAAATGTTTGCGCTTAAGGCAGGTGCTTGCTTGATAAAGGCTGATTTATACTAAGACTGCTTCTTTGGGAAATGGAATGTTTGGCCTCTTAACACTTAGTACTCTGCGTAAAATTTTTAGCAGACGACATTTTGAAATATTTTTCTTATTTTTTCAAAACAAACAAATTTGGCATTTCATGCAAATTGTCTCCTTTGAAATGTGAATTCCTGTTTTGGGGGAAATTAGAAAATATCACCAGTTTGTCATCTGCTAAAATAGCCTAGAGAGTGGTAAAGTTAGGACAATTTTTGCTTGTAAGAGGTGGTCTTTAAGACAGGTTTGACTTGTATTAGTAACAGAGCAAAGACCCTGATCAGACTGAAGGTTAAGTACAGGCTGATCTGGGCCTGTGCTGTTCAGATCTACTCAGTGAACTCAAAACTGTAAATTTGTTTTCTGAAACAAAAGCCTAGTTTATAATACGTGAAACGAGTGTTTATATAATACTTAAAAAATCTTATGTAGAAAATGCATCATTTAATAAACATAACAGTTTTCTTTAATTGCTTTAAAAACTGTTAACCATCTTGTTCTGTGAGAAAAGGCAAAATTTTAAGGGAGATTTGACAAAATTCTGTGAGATTTTCTTAAAGATCACTTTGGAGCTCCCCCAGTATAGTCTAAAGTCATGCAAGAAGCTTGTGAAAACCACAACAGTGTGTGATTTATGTTTATTTCTTCATAAAATCTGTTGTAAAATGGTCTGAAAATTCTGTGAGATTTGATTTTTTTTTATGGGAATAGCCTATCAGATGGATCAAATTCTGTGAGGTTTAATCTCACAGAGTGAGATATGGCATATATGGAAATAGGATCTACCCTAAAAGGAAAGCATTTGCTCCCAAGGAGTAGACCCGTTTTCAGAAGGGATGTAAAAACAATTTGGGCAGAGTTGCCTCCCCTGAAAGTGTATCTGTTCCCGTTAAGTGTATATATAGAATAACTGTAGGAAGACCATTTTCCAATATATGTACATGTATATGAAATATGAAAGATGAAGATCCAGATCAACATTTGTATCCATTTTTTTTTTTTTTTTTTTTTTTTTTGCTATTCACCATTTCCATTTTTTTTTCATCATTTGGGAATTTATTAATTTATGTAATCTTCAGATGAAGAGCTCTACTAACTCTTTGTCAGATTCTTATGAGAAAGTATTGAAATCTCAGTGTTTTTTAACTGATTAAATCTCTTCAAAAATTTCCAACTTTAGCACAAAAGCTTGATTTATTAGGATGGAATTGTCAAACTCTGAATATTCTTTTAAATTTGCAATAGTTAACAGGATACTGAAGGTTAAGATACAAAGGTATATAGGAATTAAGCTGTGTTTTCTCCAGGTATATACAGTAAACTTCAATGAGTTGAATACCAATGGCTTGTTTACTGTGGCTGATTCAAACTCATTTTTGAGTCCCTAGGAAATTCTTCTGATAACTCAAGTAAACAGATATTTAGGGAAATGTTCTTATTTTATCATGAAAATGTATGTTGTGTTCTTATTGAGGTGATTCTAATGAGTACACTCAACATACTGTTACTTTTATAGAAGATTGAAAAGACATACCTAATTAATCCCCATTTGCCTTCTGATCTTGCACTATGATTAATCCTCAGTGGTTTGAAGTACCCATGTCTAGAACAAATTTTCATGGTCCCAAAGATGTTTGAGCTGTTGAAGTTTGACTGTTTATAGGATACTGAAGGTTAAAATGCAAAGGCATATAGGGATTTAGCTGTGTTTTCTCCAACTATAAAAAGTGCTGCAATGATCCAGAAGAGATTGTGATATTATACAAAAAAAAGAGCATTCTATAAGGTGCATTTATGCATGTGTAGGAGACAACAATGACTGGTCAGCTGCACTGTACGGTTGTCTTTGCTGTTTGCATCTGAAAAAGTAGCGATTTTCCATGTTGGCCTTGACTTATTTTTCAGGACCCAGTACAGAAGCCAAAAAATCAGTGGCATAAAGGGATTTAGGGATTTAACTGTGTTTTCTCCAACTATAAAAAGTGCTGCAATGATCCAGAAGAGATTGTGATATTATACTGTACGGTTGTCTTTGCTGTTTGCATCTGAAAAAGTAGCAATTTTCCATGTTGGCCTTGACTTATTTTTCAGGACCCGGTACAGAAGCCAAAAATTCAGTGTTTATTATCAACTGAGCTGGTGGGACCAAGTGGAGAGAAGTGTAACTATGTTCTAGCAGCAGACGATAAACATCATGTGCATGTGATACATCAGGGAGAAGTTGTCATGACCATAAATACACCAACAGTAGTTACGGCTGTAAGTGGTCATGCTTTTTTCTGAACAGTTGTTCAAAACTAACTATCGTTAGTTAACATATCGTTAAAACTTTGATCATTGAATATGGCATATACACTAATATTTTTGCCGAAAAAATGTGAGTAGCTTTTGCATTTGCAAAAGCTACTCATTTTTTCAGCAAAAATACCTGCGAATTAGATATTGTCCTGACTAGAAAATTTAACATTTTGACCACTAACGAGCTCATTAAGCTAACTAATTGAACAACTGGACTCTGGTGACTACATTTGTCAGAATATAGCATTATGACCTCTACCTACTTTATACCAAAAAATTGTCCTGTACATATATCTAGTGTATGGCCTAGCTTACCATACATCTGGTACATGTACTAAATTGTGTGTCTTGTACCAAAGTAGATAACTGTGACCTATAGTTTGACTTCTGACCATATATACTTTATTTCCTGTACTGTATGGCTTAGGCTTACCAAATTTAATGTATAGGTATATCTACTAAAGATGTTGTGTCACTGTGACCTATAGCTTGACATTTTTTTGTTTGCAGCATATCTCTCGTTCTGTTCAAGGCTAACCAAATCTGTTTTATGGCACACTGTTGAAGATAGTGTGTCACATTTCAAAAGGTCACTTTGACCTATATTTTGACCTCTGACCTACTTTATATAAATCTTTTGGTGCATATCTTCTATAATATATAACCTAGGCTTACCAAATTTGATGGGTACATCTACTAACCTTTAAAGCAAAATTGTTGCAGACATTCTAATTTTTTAAAATTATTTGTCAGAGAAAATAAGACATCACTTTTCCTGTAAAACGTCTGTTAGGCAGACGTTTCACTTGAAGTGTCAAGCCTTATTTTCTCTGGAAAAAAAAAATAATAGTAATAATAATAATAATAAAACAATTTGTCTGCTGCAGCTGTGATTAGCACTTTAAATAGTTAATGACAGTATATCATGTTAGTCCAAATTTAGATACATGTTTGATCTGGTTGGGGGACTATGAATTGCTTCGAAATACTTTCCTTTGTATCATTTATTTTTCAGATGTGTAGCGGGAGTTTCATTGATGCTATTAAACTTGAAGGTGTACAAGACATAGCAGGAAGTAAGGATGGTCAGCAAGTGGCACTGGGTTCTGCCTCTGGAGCTATATATATCCTTCATAATTTTACAGTAGGTGGCATTTTAACCCTTGTCATGCTTAATAAAGATGCCACATCCACTTCCAATTTTCAGCCAATCAGATTACTTGATCCAGGTTGTTAATACAAATTCATATTCTTAATGGCAAACAGTGTAGATCCAGATCAGTTGGCTTCTTCAGAAGCCAACTGATCTGGATCTATACTGTTTGTAAAAACAGGGTATATCCGGGTTCAGTAGGACTAGGGTTAAAAGAGATTTTATATTTCAAAAAGATACATTGATTACAGTGTTTAACTATAAAAGTCTGTCTCTCTATCAGTCTCTCAATGCTGAATCAATCAATTTCTGATCATTATCTCTGGTGGGTGAGTGGCTAAATTTAGAATTTGAAATTGGATCCTTTCCCTGATTTAAGGATTTAAAGGAGGGTTTTAAACCATTGTAGTCTGGAGACCCTAAAAGGGTAATTGGCAAACAGTGCAGACCCAGATCAGAACACGGTATCTGATCAGGGTCTCCACTGTTTGCAAATAGTTCAACCAGTTTTCTCTAGGAATATCTAAATCACATATCCTGACATACCTATAATCAAAATTAGAATCTTCCAATATATAGTGTGTGGGGAGTTCATTCAGTCTACAATGGGTTAAACTCTTAGTCTCAACTGCAACAATACCAAGAGGTAGGTTATTCCATTGTGCTATACTCATGTTCCATTGTGCTATACTCATGTTTCATGTAAGATTTATCAATGAAATTTGCACCAATATACAGCCTTTTCATTAAGTGTGGAAGTAGGAAGCTAAAATCTTTGAGCAGTGAACAGGTACAACAGAGATTTACAAATGATCCATGCAGTGCATAGCATGGTAGGTAAAATTTTCAGCAGATGACATTATGAAATATTTTTCTAATTTTTCCCTGAAAATAGGTTTAGAGGAGAAAATTTACATGAAATGTGAAAGCCTGTTTTCTGGGAAAAATATTAGTTTGTCATCTGCTGAATGTGCCTAGAGTGGCTCTGTAATAAAGGGCTTTAAGTTGAAGGCCATGGTGGAAGAATAGAAGGCAATTTAGCCTCCTGTTAATGAAAAGGCCTAATATGAATCTTATAGGAGAATAGAGAGGCCTGCTCCTGATAAGATTCCAGCCTTGGCTCTTTCAGTTCATCTAGCATTTCGCCAACATGGCTAGTTAGCTAATGCCTGCAAGTCCATTGAACCACGGTCCTCTGCACCTTCTTTTTTTTGATTAGACTGAGTTTTTGAATGAGGATTCCAAACAGGTGTTAGAAGTGTTCGAGTTGCCCAGTGGTCAGCGCTTCCAACTTTGGATCACAAGGTCCCAAGTTTGAATCCCCCTTCAGCTTATGACTGTATGGCACTTCATCGCATAGAGCCTTTCATTATCATTCTTCCATCATCTTACAGTAAAACCTGTGCAAGACAGCCACCTTTGAAATTTACCTTAGTGGGTGATGTGGAAGGGTGTTGTCTTATAAAGGTACATGTCATGTAATTTTGCTAGCAAAATTACATGACATGTACCTTTTTAAGACAGACAACTTTTTCCACATCAACCACTATTTAAAGTCAGTCTTGAAGGTGACTCTCTTACACAGGTTTTACTGTAATATGAATTAATTAATACAACTTGAAAAGGATGTAAAACAACAAATCATCATCATCATCCAAACAGTTATTGCATACTCTGGGGATGCACCAATGTTTTGTATGCAGCAGATTTGGTTTTTTGAGGTGCCAGAGCTACATTCTGCCAAAGAAACCAAGAGTTTTTGCTGCTTACACGTAATCTCTGATATATGTTGACTGCATTCTAGGCTATCTGTGATTTAAAACCAAGGTTTGGGAGACTAGGCTGGCTCCAACATTTGATTATGTAGTGTATACTTAAAATGTATTTGCTTATTTATGAGATAACTTGTCACTGTCATAGAATGGCATTTGATAACATTGACTTTCATCTGCCAGTCTGCTTCCCAATCTGCTAAAGGTTTTCTTGCAAGATGTAACAATTGTGTACATAGCTCTAGAAAAGGCACTTTTTGCAACCAAAATTTATTGATATTTTTCTTATTTTTCCATGAAAACATATGTTGTGGGTACTCATTAGAAGCACCTCAATGAGGCACTTCTAATGGGTACCCACAACATACATTTGTTTATGGAGAAATAAGGAACATATTGTCCTGATAACCCCTTTATCTGGATCTATGTGTACTGAGTGGATTTTCATAGAATGCATCAGGTGAATGGAAGACCTGATATGATCCAGAAGATCATTTATGAAATAAGAGGGCCATGATGTCCCTGTAATGCTCACCTGAGTATCATAGCACTTTGAGAACCTGACCTAGAACTGATCAAGGCAAACATTCTGATCAAAATTCAAAATGATTATATTAGCAAATAAGACAGTGTAGCATGTCTGATGGACTGTGAAAGAGGTCAAGGTCAAATATGGATGGCTGCACTCAAGAGGCCATGCTAAGATGTATACATGTACTAAGTATCACTGGCTGTAGGAGCAATAGTTACTGAGAAACTGGCCGGCCTCGGTGGCTCAGTTGGATGCGCGTCCGACTGGAGACCAGGAGGTCATGGGTTCGACCCCCGCCAAGGTCGGCAACATTCTTTCTTGGAGATTGGTCATGAAATATTTTCTACAGTCATTCTCTCCCTTCCGCTGATTCAAGAAGGGCAGTTGTCAGTTTCTGGCGAAGAAATGTGCACAATACTGGTTAACCACTTAGAGGACTAAGCCTGCCCAGTAAACGTGTGGTTAGGTAAACTGACCGCGCTCAACATGACCCATTGGGTTGACTGGGCAGTAAAACCTTAACACACTGAGAAACTGACCTAAACACAAACACTTCACAAGTACCAAATATCACTCTGTAGGACCAATAATTACTGAGAAACTGACCTAAACGGAAAAACTTAAGAAAGTCACTGGACAGTGAAATATACGTCACCTAGAAATCATCAAGACAAACATTTTGAGCAAGAGTCATGATGATCACTTCAAAAATGTGACCTCTAGAGCGTCAACAAGGTTTTCCTTTGATTTGGCCAGGTGACCTAGTTTCTGACATCAAGTGATCCAGTTTTAAACTAGATCTAGACATTATCAAGACAACTATTTTGAGCAATATTTATGATGATTATTTATAAAATGTGACCTCTGGAGTGTTAACAAGGTTTTCCTTTGATTTGGCCTGATGACCTAGTTTTTTACCCCATGTGACCCAGTTTCAAACTTGACTTAGAAATCATGAAGACAAACATTTTGGGCAAGATTCATGATGATTGCTTCAAACATGTGACCTCTAGAGTGTTAAGAAGGTCTTCCTTTGATTTGGCCTGGTAACCTAGTTTTTGCCTCCAAGTGACCCAGTTTCAAACCTGACCTAGAAATCATCAAGACAAACATTTTTAGCAAGATTCATGATGACTGCTTCAAAGATGTGATGGCTAGAGTGTTAACAAGGTTTTTCCTTGGTTTGGCCTGGTGACCTTGTTTTTGACCCCAATGACCCAGTTATGAACTTGACCTAAAAATCATCAAGGCAAACATTTTGAGCAAGATTCATGATGATTGCTTCAAAAATGTAACAAGTTTTTCCTTTGATTTGACCTGGTGACCTAGTTTTTGACCCCAAGTGACCCAATATCGAAGTTGACCTAGATTTCATAGGGGCAGACATTCTGGGCAAGTTTTATTAAGATTGGGTCAAAACTGTGACCTCTAGAGTGTTAACAAAGTACATGTAATTGTTGACGAAGGACGACGATGGACGACAACGGACAGAGGGTGATCACAATAGCTCCCCCTGAGCTTTTGCTCAGATGAGCTAAAAGAAAGAGGACCAAGCCTTGAGGAACTTGATAAATCTAGGACTGGATCTTAGGCTTAACCGTCTAGAACATGTTGAGAGTGCTCAGAGGGTCATGATCTAATTCACCAATGTGTGAATCCTCTAATCCTAGTGTATTCCAACTAGTACAATGGCCTCCTACATGGTACCTTGTCAAAGACTTTGGCAAAATCCTTTATCATCAAATGTGGACAAGCCTGAGTAAACAATGTAGACCAAATTCAAATTGTCCTGAAATTTTGATCAGGCTCTACATTGTTTGCCATTCAGTTGGCATTTTTAGACATATAATTAGGTATGGTGTTGATTTTGTTTAACAAACTTAAATCTTCAGCAAAAACTAAATGTAAAAATAGTGGTGGCCCCATCTACATTGCAGGCTGGTCTGGACTTTTCCTGTGCACATTTAGCATTTCATGCTTTTTGTTGTGCAATAAGAAGTCTTGAATTTGACATATGCAGACTTAAAAAAAAGGTTGGATCTTGAAAAAATATAATTTTCATCTAATTAGCGTCTATAATCATTCTGAAGCTGGAACCTTTTGAAGAAGTTGGCAGAGGTTACCCACTACAATTTTGTCACTTAATAACAGTTTTCACCAATTTCAAAAATAAAAAGTTATTTAGAAAAATCAAACAGAAACACATGTATATAATAAATGGAGTTAAGTTTATACAGTTTTATGCCATGCTCTCGTGTGTCTGGTAACATTCTTTTGTTGAGATATGACCCTTGATGCAGATATGGCATTTATGCAAAATGCTGCAATCCAGTTCATAGCTCCAGAAAAAAGGGCGTCGTATATTTTTCTTATTTCTCCACAAAAGTATATGTTGTGGGTACTCATAAAAAGTGCCTCAGTGTCAGAGGCGCTTCTAATGATTACCACAACATATGTTCTCATGGAGACATAAGAAAAATATCAACCATTGTTAACCCTTCTCCTGCTGAATAAATTAAGATGCCATACCCATTTCTAATTTTCAGCCAATCAGATTACTTGATCAAGATTGTTGATATAAATTTGCATTGTTAATGGCAAACAGTGCAGATCCAGATCAGTTGGCTTCTTCAGAAGCCAACTGATCTGGATCTACACTGTTTGCAAAGCAGGACATGTCTGGGTTCAGCAGGACTAGGGTTAGTTGAGAGGCACTTCTAATGATTACCACAACATATATTTTCATGGAGACATAAGAAAAACATCAACCCTTGTTAGTTGATAATAGCGCCTTGTCTGGAGCTATGCCAGTTACTTTTCCGTGCACAGGTTACTGAAGATGAATTTGCCAATGCAAATTATCCAATCACCAAGCTACACAACTACCCTCACACTGTGGGTCAACTGGACTACCTCCTCTGTACTGGACATTTTAATGCTCTTCATGTCTATCATGATGGAAAGGTGAGTATAGTTTGAGACATAATATTTAGTAGGATCTTTAAGACCTAGTTTTAAGTAATTTTTAGATTATATGCCAGGGATTTTCCTACCTTTCTGAACCAGGGGCCAGGGACCATTGATTTTTGGAAAAATAGCGCGTAAATCTGCCAGATTGGGAAAATTTATTTAAAAGAAATTCAAAATTGATCAAAACACATTTAAATCTTACTAGGTCTATGTTTAATTTAAGTAGAAAGTGACTACTAGTTGAAATATTCTGATAATCATCTTGGAAGGCGAGGGTTCACATTGAACCGTAGGGGTCCGGAGCGTTTCCTCCTTTTTTTGTGAGATTTAGAAGGGCCATAAATGTATAAAACACATAATTTTTACAATTATAAAATTTTTTTCATTTATGGCCCTTCCATATCACAAAAAAACCAAAACAAAACAAAAAAAAACCATAAAAATAAAAATGCGCTGGACCCCTATGCATTGAACCACTCACTTGCCGAATCCAAAGTTTTTTCAATTCCACACATCCACATGGTGGATTGTTACTCGGGCTTCTTCGGGTAGTAAAAACTGATGTGCAACATGATGATGCAAAAGTTAACAAAACTTAAAGTACAAAAAAAAAAAAAAAACGAATTTCACAGGAAGTTTCTCATCGCTAAATATTGCATCAGCTGAACCTTGTTTCAGATTTCATACCAAGTATTCAGTAAAATGGGGACCAGTGTCTAAAAGTAGGTACCATGTGCTTGCAATTTCCGGAAAACTGTGGAAGTCCACATGCCAAGCTAAGGGAAACAATAAATGAAATTAATTACAAGCATTGTAAACAATATTTACCAGCGATCGATCAATAACTAGCAAACAATAATGTTGTGCAGTTTATCTTGGACAATGGCAAGTGGATAATTGGGACTTTTACTCAAATTTTTCGGAATTTTTTGCGTGAAATTGGGAAAGTACACCTTATTTCTATACTGGGATTGGGTATGGGTCTCTGCTGGTCTTATTGTTTTTATATCTTTTGACTATTTGAATGTTATAGCAACCCAAAGGTCATGTTGTCTTATTAGCCTTTACCACCCTCTGGGCAAATTCAGAACACAACAAATTGTTGATATTTTTCCAAGGAAATAGGCTCTGAAATTTCATGCAAATTACAATTGGTCTGTTTTCTGGGAAAAATATAAAAAAAAAAAAAAAAATATTTCAAACTATCATCTGCTGAAATTTTTACCCAGCATGCTAAGCATTAATGGATGGTGAAATGACACAGTCTCAATAGCTAACCAAGTGGTTTAACCCCAGTCCTGCTGAACCCGAATATACCCTATATCTGCAAACAGTGTAGATCCAGATCAGTTGGCTTCTGAAGAAGCCAACTGATCTGGATCTGCACTGTTTATCGATTAGAATGTGACTTTGTATCAGCATCCTAGATCAAGTAATCTGATTGGCTGAAAATTAGAAGTAGGCGTGGTATCTTAATTTATTCAGCATTACAAGGGTTAAAGTAAAGTTCACACTAATATTTCATGGATTATCCTCTAGCAAAATTATGTTTTATGAATGTGCTGTATTGGTAGGTTGCAGTATCTATGTTTAATTTCAAAATACGAAATCTTTAACCCATTGTATACTGAATAGACTCTCCCACACTATATATTGAAAGAGTCCAATTTCAATTTTAGGTAAGTCCGGCTATGAGATTTACATATTCCTAGAGAAAAATGGCTAAACTATTTGCAAACAGTGGAGACCCTGATCAGACGCAGCGTTCTGCGGCATCTGAATTGGGTCAGCAATGTTTGCCAATTACCCTTTTACGGGTCTCCCGACTACAATGGGTTAAGCATCTATGAAACCAATAAAGTGATTTGTGCTAAAGTTTGCACTAATGCTCCCTTAGTAGATCTGTAATGTATACAATATAATTTGCTATGAAATTTCATGTTGGCTGGCCATTTTAATTGGTAACTGAGAGGTCCTTCATAAGATTACAACTTGTTTTATTGCTGTGGTTTCAGTAGTTTGTCATGGCGAAAAGTTTTTTTTTTTTCCAAATATCAATGAAAGTGGTGAAATGACATCACCAATGAAAGTACTGAAGCAGTTTGAACTTACAAGACTGTGCAGTTTGTTTAACCATCAATGCTCCAGATAGGGCACTTTTTTTTCATCCAAAAAATATGGATATTTTTCTTATTTGTCCATAAAAACATATCTTGTGGGTACTTATTAGAAGCACGTTGCTAAAGTGCTTCTAATGAGAACCAACAACAGATTGTATTTATTTATGGACAAATAAGATAAATAACTTTCCTAGGCCTAGTTGTTCAAAGCATCGTTCGCTTAATAAGCTCATTAGTGTTCAAAATGTTAACTGTTCTAGTAAGTACAGCCTGAAAAAATGTGAGTAGCTTGTGCAAATGCAAAAGCTGCTCACATTTTTTCAGCAAAAATATTAGCATATATGCCATATTTAATGATCAAAGTTTTAACAATACGTTAACTAACGACGTCATTAGTTTTGAACAACTGGGCCCAGGTTACTCATCTTATTTGCAGCTGTGATACACAAAGAAAGAGAATCAATCCTGGCTGTTTGCCTCAGCTGAGAGCCTCTTGACCTTTGGGGCTTTCATTAACCCTTGCCTTGCTGAATAAATTAAGATGCCATGCCCACTTCAAAGTTCCAGCCAATCAGATTACTTGATCTGGGTTTTGATAGAATTCACATATTTAATGACAAATAGTGCAGATCCAGATCAGTTGGCTTCTTCAGAAGCCAACTGATCTGGATCTACACTGTTTGCTAAGACCGGGCATGTCGTGTTCAGCAAGAAAGGGTTAATTATGTTTACAATCTATTTGTTCCATCATTTATATTTACTTTCACTATCAGCGAGTTGGTCAACTTCAGACTGCTGACTGGATGAACCCTTCTGTCATTATATTTAACATGTAATGGGACAGACTAAGTAATGGGACAGACAGTCCTGAGCAAACAGTGCAGACCCAGATCAGATGCCACAGTATGTGGCATCTGATCAGGGTCTTTACTGTTTGCCATCCACCCAGCTGTTTTAGACACATCAACAGGTAGTGGACATGTTCAGATTTTAGTATTGTAAAGAATTACTGTGTCCCAATATTTAGGGTTATTATGGTACTTTCTCTTTCAGAAAGTTGGTCATCTTGAGACCCCAGACTGGGTGAACTCTGTTGCTGTGGCTGACAGTACTAAAGATAGTCGACCAGCTATAGTATTGGGGTGTTTAGATAACTCTATTCTGTCAGTGAAAATTACAGAAAATTTCTCATGAATACAATATGAAATTTCTCTTGTTTTCCGTCTTGTTTTCTGCATGCTGGTCAGGTCCATTTATGCAGAGTGGACTCTTCAACCTCAGCTCTTCAGACAGATCCATTTCTAGCAGAAGGCATGTGGTTACTTTTTATTAGCACCATGTTTTATAGAAATCAATGTATTTATTGCAATCAGTGTAGACCCTGATCAGACGCCCCATTCTGCAGCATCTGATCTGGGTCTATACTGTTTGCCAATGTCCCTTTAATGGGTTAAAAGTTCAGACATTAAGTTATGAGGGGCAGTCAGAAAATATCCAGACTTTTCATGCTCCTGCCTTTCCATATGCAGCTACCTACACATATTATACATGAGCGAAAACAACATTTTATCACCTATAAATCTGTCAGTTTATTTTCAATGACAAGTGCATATACACAAAGTTTTGAGTTTTTAAACAAGGTAGATGTCAGGGCTACCATGGACTCTAAGCAGCAGGAACAGACATCTGTAATAAAATTCCTGCTTTTAGAGGGTGAAAAACCTTGCCACATTTTTCAAAGGTTGCAGAAAAGTTTTCTAATGCCTGCATATCCTGTTCAGCATCTTATAGCTAAGTTTCACAGTTTAGGGAGGTAGGACAGGAGTGAGGGACAAGCCTAGGCCTGGGAGGGCTTCACTTCATTTGGTAAACATATTGAAACTCCCTCTGATTCATTTTTATGCTGTTGCCAATCGATCACAGTAAAATATTTATCAAAATCAAAGCACTGACAGCACTGGTTGGTCAATTGTCAAGATCTTAACCCTTAAAACGCCAATCACAACAATTGTCGTCTGCTTTGTCATCTGCTCGTGATTTTAAAAGTCATTTTTGCAAACAGTGTGGACCTAGATCAGACTGCTCCTTTAGGAGCAGTCTGATCTGGGTCCACACTGTATGCCTATATGCAAAAATAGGTTTGAAAAGTTTGCAATAATATTCAGCAGACGACATAAACAGACAACATTTTCAGATGCAGGTTTTCTTGGCGTTTTAAGGCTTAAGTGTAGGTTAGGAAAATGGTCCTAAACAGGGAATAAAGGCTGTTTGATTTGACCCTTAACTTCCTTATTTTAAGCAAACACTGCAGACCCTGATCAGAAGCCACATTCTGTGGCATCTAATCTGGGTCTGCACTATTTGCCAACGTCCCAGTCCAGGTTTTACTGATAACCTTTTTTACACTGCACTTTGACATCACAGCGATAAGAATAGCTGGGCTATAAACAACCTTTACCTGGATTTTGCCTAACACACAGTTTGATTACATTGGTCAATGATAATCACGTGGACAACTACCTTAAGGGAATTTTGGCGTTTGTTTACTATGGTTGGATTGTAAACATTGACCCAATAAAGGGAAAAGGATCAAAGGTTACACGATACATCAAATCAGAAAAAATGAAAATTGTCAGTAAGCAGCGCTTATTCGATACCCCCGCATAAAGCATAAAACTTTTTTCTAGAAAAATTTAAGTTTCAAAGTGCCGGCATGACCTTGAAAATAAGGTCAAGGTCACCAAACTCTAAAAAAACAAGATTCCTAAAATTATTAAGCAAGATACACAGGAAAAACAGAAGTGTTACTGACATTAAAAAATTACAAAGGGGAATAACTATAACAGTACTGATCCCTTGACCCTTCTTTTTCTGTAGCAGCAGCATCTCATGAATATGAACATTTATGCAAAATTGTTAAGATTCCTAATAATATTAATCAAGATATGCAAGAAAAAGGATAGACTGCACACAAGGCTCACGTTTTGAGTATTTATAATCTAGTGACCTTGAAAATAAGGTCAAGGTCACCAAAATCTAATTACGTCTTTCCCCCATCCTGATGATGAACCTGTACTAGTTTGGTCAAATTCCAGCCATTGGTGAATGAGATAGTGTGCACACAAACATTTTACTGCATCAAGCAATTTTACAAAAGGCAATAACTCCAAGAGAATGAGCCCCTAGCCCTTACTTTCTCTTATGTAGGTACACCGTATTGATATCAATGTGTCACACAAGCTTTTTTCTATCAAAATTTGAGTTTCAAAGTATCAATGTGACCTTGAAAATGAGGTCCAGGTTACCAAAATCTAATCACTTCTTTCCCTCATCCCAATAAAGTATCTCTGCTAGCTTAAACAAATTCCATCTAATGATTCATGAGAAAGGGTGCACACAAGGGTCATTTTTAGAGTCTTTATAATGTAGTGACCTTGAAATTGAGGTCACGGTCACAAAAATCTACTCACTTCTTTCCCATATCCTAACCATGAATCTATGCTAGTTTGTTAAAAAATCCAGCCATTGTTTCAAGAAATAGTGTGCACACAAGCTTTTTTCTATCAAAATTTGAGTTTCAAAGTGCCTGTGTGACCTTGAAAATGAGATAAAGGTCACTAAAATCTTATCACTTCTTTCCCAAATCCCAATAATATATCTGTGCTAGTTTTGGTCAAATTCCATCTATTGATTCATGAGATATGGTGCACACAAGACTCACTTATTATGCCCCGCCACCAAAAAAAGTGGCTGGGTATTATGTTATACCCTCTGAAATTTTGAGTGTCCATCCGTCCGTCCGTCTGTCAGCGTCCCCACCATTCATGTGCCCGCAACTCCTCCTACAGTTTTAGACCAATCCTTTTCAAACTTTACAGGCGCTTTTAGGATGGTCTGAAGATATGCATATTGTTTTTTCAGAATCCAGAAATTATTTTTTATCATATTTTTTTCATTTTTAACTTAGACTTTTTTCGAGCCCTAATACTAGAGAAATGTACCTTGTACACGCAACTCCTCCTACAGTTTTAGGCTAATCCTTTTGAAACTTTACAGGCGCTTTTAGGATGGTCTGAAGATATGCATATTGTTTTTTCAGAATCCTGAAATTATTTTTTATCACTTTTTATTGCATTTTTAACTTAGACTTTTTTGTGTGTTTTTTTGTCACTTGCTTGATACATTGCAGTGGCGGGGCATGGTGCATGCTTGCAGTTTTATTGAGTATTTATAATGTAGTGACCTTGAAAATAAGGTCAAGGTCACCAAAATCTAATCACTTCTTTCCCCCATCCTGATGATGTATCTGTGCTAGTTTGGTCAAATTTCAGCCATTGGTTATAGAGATAGTGTGCACACAAACTTTTTACAATGCTCATTTTTGGAGTCTTTTATAATGTAGTGACCTTGAAAATGAGGTCAGTCACCAAAATCTAATCATTTCTATCCCATGTCCTGACAATGTATCGGTGCTAGTTTGTTAAAATTCCAGCCATTGGTTCAGGATATACTGTGCACACAAACATTTTTTCCTATCAAAATTTGAGTTTCAAAGTGCCAGTGTGACCTTGAAAATGAGATAAAGGTCACTGAAATCTTATCACTTCTTTCCCCAATCCCAGTGATGTACGTCTGCTAATGTGGTCAGATTCCATCTATTGATTCATGAAATAGAATGCATACAAAAAAAAAGGTAAGAGAAAAGTCCAGGGAGTGCCACAATCACAAACCGCAGCCCTTCCCAGACACCAAGAAGAAGAGGAAACCGACAAATCCAAACAAGCACAAATCGAACAAATGTACGAAAAGCACTATGATTAGCTCTCTTTTCCCCAAGTGAGGCTCACTTTTTGAGTATTTTGAGTATTTACGAGGGATGTTCAAAATGAATTGCTTATTGTCCTCGATATCCACGTGGGGCACGATAAAAACCAATACATACCTGTATAGGGTTATTCAGTATCTACACAATGGTGTATAAATGTACATGTTAGACTAAGTGTAAGACATAAAATTTGCCATTTGAATACACGCAGTCATTGACCACTGCAGTAAAAATGGTTGGTAGAAGCGTCGACGAAAAAGATGAAATACGGGCTTACATCAAAGCTCGCTCAAAACTTGGTTGTTCTTTGAAGAAGCTGATGACTGAAATTTCTACTGCTTTTGGACCTTCTTGTGTGTCTTATGACACAGTTCGGCGGTGGAAAAAGAAATTTGAGTCTGGTGGGTCCATCAAAAATGCACCGAAATCAGGTAGGCCAAAATCTGCATCTCGTAAAGAAATCGTTTCCAAAATAAAGGAAATCATTGAAGGAGATGCCAGATTTACAGTTTGTGATATTGCACAAAAGGTAGGCATATCACTTTCAACGGTTCACCTTATTTTGAAGAAGCATTTGAAAGTCAGAAAGATTTCTGCTAGATGGGTGCCACATCTGTTGACTGACGAGCAAAAGAGGCAACGGGTTAAAGTGGCCAAAAAGCTGCTTCAAATGTTTCCAAAATATGACAAAAAGCAGTTTGCCAATGTCGTCGAAGGTGGTGAAACCTGGGTCCATTATTTTGAGCCCGTCAGAAAGGTTAGCAATAAGATCTGGGCCACTAAACACAGCAAACGCCCAATAATTGCCAACGCTCTTTGAGTACAAAGAAGGTTTTGTATGTAATCTTCACTGGTGAAGGAGTCGCAATAAAAGTGCATCACCGGAAAGTACTACAAAGACGTAGTACTGAATAAACTGAAAAAGTATTATCAGTAACGACGCCCTGCCACTGGTTTTAAACATGTCCGTCTTCTACATGACAATGCCCCAGCTCATACCTCCGCAATAGTTACGGCGTTTTTGAAGAAAGAAAAAGTAACTGTTTTGCCTCACCCCCAGTATTCCCCAGACCTTGCCCCATGTGATTTCTTTTTGTTTCCGAAATTGAAAGCATTCCTTGCTGGGCGGAAATACCAGTCCCGACAGGCACTTGAATCTGCCATTCATCAGTACCTTATTACTGTGCCCAAATCAGCGTACCGTGACGCCTTCAAGAAGTGGATACATCGGCTGAAACTTTGCATTTCTAGCCACGGGGAGTACTTCGAGGGCATGAAATGAGTACTTTTGGGCTAACTTGAAATTTGCAGTCTCCAGATAGAAATAAGCAATTCATTTCGAACATCCCTCGTATAGGGTAGTGACCTTGAAAATAAGGTCAAGGTCACCAAAATACAATCAATTCTTTCCCCCATCCTTAAGATGTATCTGTGCTAGTTTGGTCAAATTCCAGCCATTGGTTAGAGATAATGTGCACATAAACTTCTTACTGCATTAACAAGGCTCACTTTTTTGAGTATTTATAGTGTAGTGACCTTGAAAATAAGGTCAAGGTCACCAACATCTAATCACTTCTTTGCCCTGCCCTTATGATGTATCTATGCTAGTTTGGTCAAATTCCAGCCATTGATTAAAGAGATATTGTGCACACAAACTTTTTACTTCATTAACAAGGCTCCTTTAGGCTCCTTTTTATGCCCCCAACTTCAAAGAAGTTGGAGGGGCATATTGCTTCTGGGTTGTTCGTCCCTCCTTCCGACCGTCTGTCCGTTTGTTCGTCACGCTTTTTGATGCATAGCATAACTTTAGAACCGTGAATGCTACCGTTTGAAATTTCTTATATGGATTCCTCATGAAAAAATAGCTGACGTGTTTTTTTTCTTGACAGGATTATGCCCCTTTTCAGAATTATGGCCCTTTGAAAAAATATGGATGCAATCTTGTCAGCAAAATATCTCAAAAACTGTTGAAGCTAGAGCCTTGAAACTTGGTGAATAGACTGGTAGTGATGAGTAGACAACCTGATTAACTTTTGAAGAAATTTTGAAAAATACTTCTTGAGTTATGGCCCTTTGTAATTTTGAGCATTTTTACCTTGTCAGCAAAATATCTCAAAAACTGTTAGAGCTAGAGCCTTGAAACTTGGTAAATGGATTTGTAGTGACGAGTAGATGACCTGATTAACTTTTGAAGAAATTCTGAAAAATACTTCTTGAGTTATGGCCCTTTGTAATTTTGGGCATTTTTACTTTGTCAGCAAAATATATCAAAAACTGTTGGTTTGTTTGTGTTGAGGTTTTACGGCCCAGTCAACCCAATGGGGTCATGTCGAGCGCGGTCAGTTTACATAACCACACGTTTACTGGGCAGGCTTAGTCCTCTAAGCGGTTAACCAGTATTGTGCACATTCTTTCGTCAGAAACTGACAACTGCCCTTCTTGAATCAGCGGAAGGGAGAGAATGACCATAGAAAGTATTTCATGATCAATCTCCACGAAAGAATGTTGCCGACCTCGGCGGGGGTTGAACCCGCGACCTCCTGGTCTCCAGTCGGACGGCGCATCCAACTGAGCCACCGAGGCCGGCCAAAAACTGTTGGAGCTTGAGCCTTGAAACTTGATGAATAGAGTGGTAGTGATGAGTAGACAACCTGATTAACTTTTGAAGAAATTTTGAAATATACTTCTTGAGTTATGCCCCTTTGTAATTTTAGGCATTTTTACCTTGTCAGCAAAATATCTCAAAAACTGTTAGAGCTAGAGCCTTGAAACTTAGTAAATGGATTTGTAGTGATTAGTAGATGACCTGGTTAACTTTTGAAGAAATTCTGAAAAATACTTCATGAGATGGCCCTTTGTAATTTTGGGCATTTTTACCTTGTCAGCAAAATATCTCAAAAACCGTTGGAGCTAGAGCCTTGAAACTTGATGAATAGACTGGTAGTGATGAGTAGACAACCTGATTAACTTTTGAAGAAATTTTGAAAAACACTTCTTGAGGAACGGCCCTTTGTGATTTTGGGCATTTTTACCTTGTCAGCAAAATATCTCAAAAACTGTTAGAGCTAGAGCCATGAAATTTGGTGAATGGATTTGTAATGATGAGTAGACAACCTGATTAACTTTTGAATAAATTTTGAAAAATACTAAGTTATGGCCCTTTGTTATTTTGGGCATTTTTTTTATCTTGTCAGCAAAATATCTCAAAAACTGTTAGAGCTAGAGACTTGAAAATTAATGAATTGACTGGTAATGATGAGTAGATGACCTGATTAACTTTTTATAAATTTTGAAAAATATTTTGTAAGTAATGGCCCTTTGTAAATTTGGGCATGTTTCCCTTGTCAGCAAAATATCTAAAAAACTATTGAAGCTGGAGCCCTGAAACTTGATGAATAGCTTGGTAGCGATGAGTATGCCCCCAGTTATGAATGAAATTGATGGGGCGTATTATTTTGCCTTCATTTGTCCATCCATTTGTTTGTCTGTTAGTCAAGCTTTTTTGTGCATGCCATATCTTAAGAACCCTGCATGCTAGGGTTTTGAAATTTTATATTTGGGTTCCTAATGAAAAAATAGCTGACTCGTATTTTTTTTTTCTTGTCTAGCATGTTTGTTTAGAGTTATGCCCCTTTGAAAAAAATCAGAATTAAATCTTGTGAGCAAGATATCTTGAAAAGTGTTTAAGCTGGGTTCTTGAAATTCGATATAGTGAGTGGGAATGATGTGTAAATTACCTGATTATATTTTTGAGAGTTCCATGAAAATATTGATAAAGTTACGGCCCTTTGCAGTTCTGTGCATTTTGACCTTGTCAGCAAGATGTCTCGAAAAGTACTTAAGCTAGGGTCTTGAAATATTATATGCTGATTGGGGATGATGTGGAGATTACCTGATTTGTTTTTTAGCAAATTCCATGAAAAATTGACGTAGTTATGGCCCTTTGTAGTTCTAGGCATTTTGACCTTGTCAGCAAGACATCTCAAAAAGTATTTAAGCCAGAGCCGTGATATTTGGTATACTGATTGGGATTGAGGAGGAGATCACTTGATTAAATTTTGAACCAATTATATGAAATGTTGGAGTTATGGCCCTTTGCAATTTCTGGCCATTTTATGTCTTTGCTTTATTGTGTATAGCATAAATTTAGAACCATGTATGCTAATGTTTTGAAATTTCATATTTTGATTCCTCATGAAAAAATTAGTGACCCATATTTTTTTCTTATCCCAGTAAATCCTATTTTAGAGTTATTTCCCTTTGATAAAATAACATTGAAATCTCGTATATTTGTACTGTTGTTACCGTCATGGGCAAGCAGTGTTGGAGTCAAGCAATGTTAGAGTCAGGCAGTTGGGGGCATAGTGTTTCACAAACACCAGCTCTAGATGAGTATTTATAATGTAGTGACCTTGAAAATACGGTCAAGGTCACCAAAATCACTTCTTTGCCCCATCCTTATGATGTATCTGTGCCAGTTCAGTCAAATTCCAGCCATTGGTTATAGAGATATTGTGCACACAAACTTTTTACTTCATTAACAAAGCTCCTTTTTGAGTATTTATAATGTTGTGACCTTGAAAATAAGGTCAAGGTCACCAAAATTTAATCACTTCTTTCCCCCAGCCTGATGATGTATCTATGCTAGTTTGGTCTAATTCCAGCCATTGGTTAAAGAGATAGTGTGCACACAAACTTTTTTCTGCATTAAGAAAAAATTTCACAAGGGGCAATAACTCCAAGAGAATTGGCCCTAGCCCTTACTTTCTCTTATATAAGTGCATCTTATTGATATCAATGTGTCTACAGAAAATGATGAATATCCATCATTGCGTTTTCAAGATATTAGGAAAAAACCAGCATCGTGGACGGACACACGGACGGACAGACAGACAGATGGACAACATGAAAACAGTATACCCCCCCCCCCCAACACACACACAAACAAAGTTTGTGGGGGGTATAAATACAGGTGTATAAATAGAAATTCATGGGTTATTAGCTCACCTGGGCACGAAAAGCTCAAGGTGAGCTATTGTGATCAGTGAATGTCAGTCTTCCGTTGTGCATCCTCAACAATTTGTTTAAAAGCCTACTCCTCCAACACCCCTAGGCCAGTTGACTCAAAACTTGACAAGAAGCATCGGGGTGACTTGTAGATCAAAAGTAAATAATATCATTCTGATCAGAAATCCAAGACGACCGCCATGGCTACCATCTTGAAATTCTGTTTGCGCTTCTCCTGAACCCTAAGGCCAAATGACTCGAAACTTGGTAGGAAGTATCAGGGCAACTTGCAGATCAAAAATAGCTAAAATTGTTCTGATCAGAAATCCAAGCTGGCCGCCATGGACACCATCTTGAAAATCTATTTTCTGCTTCTTCTGAACCAAAAGGCCAATTTACAAGAAACTTGGTAGGAAGTACTGGGGCAACTTGCTGATCAAAATAACTAAAATCATTCCGACTGGAAATCCAAGATGGCAGACATCTTGAAAAACTATTTTGTGCTTATTCTCCTGAACTGAAAGGCCAATTGACTCGAAACTTGGTAGGAAATATCGGGCGAACGTAGATAAAAAAAATAGCTAAAATTGTTTCAGTCAGAAATCCAAGACGACTGCCTTGGCCCCTGTCTTGAAAATCTATTTTGCACTTCTTCATATTGAACTATCAAGCCTTTTTGGTCTGAAAATGATTAAAAAAAAAAAAATAAAAATAAAAAAAAAGCAAAAAAAAAAATTAAAAAAAAAAAAAAACGAGAATATCGTCTGCAACAATTTTGAATGGGACTTTGATTTTACCCAGAAAATAGGCTTTGACAATTTACATGAAATGTTAGTCTGTTTTCTGGGAAAATAAGAAAAATATCATCAATTTGTCGTCTGCTGAATTGGCCTATAGAGTGGTAAACGTTAACAAGCTAGACATTTGTTCAAGACTTGTTCAGTCATTTGAACATAATTACAACAAAGCTGTAATTCTAGTTGCTGCCTCATTTATTTTGTATATAATTTATATAATTAACATCATATAAATATATATCATATTTTATAATTAACAACATTTGAGCCCTTCCACATTAAAATCTTCCTTATGATATGACCAGCATACACCCAGATCAACCAGTACATCCCTGCAATTTAATCAAGGTCTACACTTGCTAACATTGGCTCTATAGCTTAACCCTTGTCCTGCTGAATAAATTACCACGCCCACTTCTAATTTTCAGCCAATCAGATTACTTGATCCAGATTGTTGCTATAAATTCACATACTTAATGACAAACAGTGCAGATTCAGATCAGTTGGCTTCTAGAAGCCAACTGATCTGGATCTACACTGTTTGCAAAGTCCTGGTATATCCAGGATCAGCAGGAGAAGATTTAATAAAGTTAACATGTCTATGTAATATGTACCTGTGTTATGTTCCCCACATAAAATATAGCAAAAACAGCATTATGTAAGGGCTACATTTGTAGGCAGATTTTCAAGATTTTACTAGTTTCAAATCAGCTTTATAATTTCTTGGTTAATTGGAGCAACCTTTTCTCAACATAAATGTGTCTTAATTTGATTAATAACCAATTTCTTAGTCATTCCCCATATTATATAGTGAAATGCATTAGCTTGCATGACTCTAGGGTATCACGATAAATGTTTTTTAATTTGTCCAAAAAAAAAAATTCGTGTTTACTGAGAGGTGCTTCTAATGATTACCCACATGTGTTTTTAAGGAAAAATAATAGCACCACTTATGGTTAACAAATTGGCTTATCTAGAACAACAGCTTAACCCATTGTATACTGAACAGATTCACCCACACTATATATTGGAAGAGTCCAATTTCAATTTTAGGTACATCTGGCTATCAGATTTACATATTCCTAGAGAAAAATGGCTAAACTATTTGCAAACAGTGGAGACCCTCATCAGACGCCGCATTCTGCGGCGTCTGATCTGGGTCTGCACTGTTTGGCAATTACCCTTTTACGGGTCTCCCGACTACAATGGGTTAAAAGTGTCCCTTTTTTACTGGTCTGTTAACGTAATGGGGTAAACAGTGTGCACCCTAATCAGATGCCCAGACTGATCTGCATTTATTCTGGTCATATGATTATGTCATAAGGTTGATTTTAAGAGGTTTTAATTAGAAAACTAATACTATAAAATATAACAGTTTTAACCTTTAAAGCCCTTGAGCACAACTAGAGAAGACAACATTTATTTCTTTTTTTTTTTTTTTCAGAGAAAATAAGACTTGGCATTTCATGTGAACCATCTGCCTAGCAGATGATTTGACATGAAATACGAAGTCTTATTTTCTCTGAAAAATAATGAAAAAAACAAAACAAATAGAATGTCGTCTGCTGCAATCTTGCTTAGTGCCTTAAGGGTTAAAAATGGAGATATTCGTTGCAAAATAACAACATAAAGTTGGTGTACCTAGTTTAAAGCATGTATGTGTATAAAAACAACTTGACAGCATGAAATATGTGAAGATCTAGTAAAATTCTACCAAAAAAAAAAAAAAAAAATAAGAGAGAGAAAGACATGTATCAGGTTAAAAAAGGGCATTAACCAAACTGTTTCCAATGGAGACAATTTACATAAAAACATAAAATATCAAACCTTATTTTCTGGAACAGAAAAAAAAAAAAAAAAAAAAAAAAAAAAAAAACTATTTCAAAATGCCATCTGCTGATTTTTTTTAAAAAGGATGCTTAGTATTAAAGCAAGCACTACTCGCATATCTATAGTTTCTGGGGAAAAAAATAAGCAACTATTCTAATGTATTTTCAATTAACCTTTAAATCCACCTCTAGCAACTTACAGAATCATTGGATACAGCAGAGGGAAAATGTTCTAATGACTGTAGATGTCAGGGTGATCTGCAAATTTTGAATAAGCTCAAACACACCTTTTCACTTGACAGGATGTAGTAGACTGAACAGACTCCCTCACACTGTATAGTGGAAGAGTCCAATTTCAATTTTAGATATGTCGGGCTATGTGATTTGAATATTCCTGGAGAAAAATGGCTCACTACTTGCAAACCATGAAGACCCTGATCAGATGCCATATTTGGCATCATCTGGGTCTGCACTGTTTGCTAAGTACCCGGGTTAACTATATGTGAAAAAATACTTCAAAGGTATTTTAAAGGGTGCAGGAAAGACTACTTTACATAGCCATCAAAACAAGTACAATGTAGCTAAAAATACAATGGAAACAAATCAGGATTAAAATTTTTTTTCTTTTGAATAAAAGTATGTATGTATATAGACTATATCCACTTGCAACAACCCTATGTTACCTTCCTTCTTTCAGTTACACTGTACAGGATTAGATTATCTCCTCTTAGTTAATACCAATCATAGCAGCAGTTTAGTAACATATTAACCCTTGTTCTGCTGAACCTGGATATACCCTGCCTTCGCAAACAGTGTAGATCCAGATCAGTTGGCTTTTTAGAAGCCAACTGATCTGGATCTGCACTGTTTGCCATTAAGTACAGTCAACTCTCGTTATCTCGAACTCCAAGGGACTCTATGAAACACTTCGAGATATCCGTACTCCGACATATCAGATTTGCGGAACTGAGGAAAACAATTAATCGAACAACCACCTTTAACAGAATGAATATGTAATTTGACTCCTAAGTTAAGAGATATATTGAAAATATTGTGGAAAAGAAGAGAAATTGCTCTTAAGGAGCAATTTCTTCTCTTTTCCACAATATTTTGTTGCCTGTTGGTAGATCTCTGTGTTAAAACAGGGACCAGATTTTCACTTCCAGGTAAGCAGTTATTCGAGATAAGCGAGGTCGAGATAACGGGAGTTAACTGTATTTGAATTTGTATCAACGAACTGGATCAAGTAATCTGATTGGCTGAAAATTGGAAGTAGGAATGGCATCTTAATTTATTCAGCAGGACAAGAGTTTTAATGCAACTGGCAGAAAATAAAAACAAAATAATTACAGTAAAACTTCAATGACTCAAACACTGATGGCTCGATCATTTACGGTTGCTGATTTGAACTCCTTTTTGAGTCCCTAGGAAATTCTTTCGATGGCTTAAGTAAACAAATATTTAGGGATATTTTAGGGAAATCTTCTTATTTCATCATGAACATTGTTGTGTGTACTTATTATAATCGCCTAATCAAGGTGATACATACACTCAACATACCATTATTCTATAGAAGATTAAAAAGACATTCCCAAATTATCCCTATATGCCTCCAGACCTGGCACGATGATTACCCCTCTGTGGCTCAAACTACCCATGTCTAGAATAAATTTCCATGGTCCCATTGATGTTCAAGTCATCGAAGTTCGACAGTACATAACGAAAACATACCTATATAATTTTGACCCCCTTAAACCCCACTTTTATATAGTAAAACTGGGGTTTACTGGGGTACACACTATTTTTGTTATTTCTGCTCAAAAACATAGATTGTGAGTATTCGTTAGTACCACCTCATTCGATGAGGCGGTTCTAACAAGTAGCCACAATCTATGTTTTGAGCAGAAATATGAAAAATATCTATTTTTTATCTGAAAAATTGCCATTTTTTGTTTGTAAAATTTTCAATATATTTGAATAGGCGTGTTTTCGTAATGATAAAGCCTGAACATCAAAAAATCCTGATCAATGTCTTTGATATAACAGCAGCCATGATTTTCTGACCAGTGAAAGTGCAATTCAGACTAACCAGACTGCACTGACATGCAGCTTTGATACAGCTTGACTAGTTTCATGTGGAGAAAAATGAGACAGGTAGCTCAGCTCTAAATATCATTTTAACCCTTAAACTGCCAATCACAACAATTATCGTCTGCTTTTTATCTGCTTGTGACTTTAAAAGTCATTTCTGCAAACAGTGTGGACCCAGATCAGACTGCTCCTTTAGGAGCAGTCTGATATGGGTCCACACTGTTTGCCTGTATGCAAAAATAAATTTGAAAAGTTCGCAAGAATATTCAGCAGAAAACATAAACAGATGACATTTTCAGATGCAGGTTTTCTTGGCGTTTTAAGGGTTAATTTCAACCAAAAAGTACCGAAATTTTATTTCTCCATAAAAACATACGTTGTAGGTACTCATTAAAAGCACCTCATCAAGATGCTTCTAATGAGTACGGTAAATGTCCTAAAAATTTGAACACCAAAGTGCCTGATAAAATGACATATGCAAACAGTTCAGACCCAGTTCAGGGTCTACACTGTTTGCCATTCCACCTAAATATTTTAAGAAACAACTGCAAAAAAGTGAAATTGAGGCAAAAATAATGTGGAATAAAGTGTTCAAAATTTTAGGACATTTACCGTACCTACAAAGAGAAATAAGGAAAAAAAAAAACATCTGGTTACACCTCTTATCTGGAGCTATGCAGCATGTAAACATCAGACCCTGTCTGAAGCAGTCAACATTATTTTTACCCTTGCCATGCTGAATAAATTAAGATGACATGCCCACGTCTAATTTTCAGCTAATCAGATTACTTGATCCAGGCTGTTGATACAAATTCACATAGTACTTAGTAACAAACAGTGCAATCCAGATCAGTTGGCTTCACTGATCTCGACTGTTTACAAAGGCAGGGCACATCTGGGTTTAGCAGGATTAGGGTTAATGCAATCAGCTGTGAAAGACAATCCTACAATACTATTTGTCACAAGGATTAAAGTAATATTTATATTGCACTGCTATCTTTTTGTTAATACTTCTCAGGCCTGCCTATCCGAATATTTAGACTTTGACAATACTTATGCAAACCGTGTAGATCCTGATGAGCCATCTCATCAGGATCCACACTGTTTGCCATTCTGATCCAGATTTTTGACTAATATCCCTATTTACAACAATTGACGTGTCCAAATTCAAAGCAGGGAGAGTCCACTACAGAAACTCTGGGGTGAAAGGGTTAGGGTAAATACAGAAATACCAGTAGTAAGAGTTGTGCCACAATAAACAAGAGCTCTGCCAAGCGGGGCATTATACAAGTAATAAGATGTAGCACATAAACTGGCTCCTGTATAATTCAGTGCTCCGGATATAAACTAAGTGGAATTACAAAAAAAAAAAATTAAAAAATTTTCATTGCTGATATTTGGTGAACTGTAACCTAAGGGTCCAAGCTGGCCCAGAAATTAAGGGAGATTATATAAGTGACTTCTACCTCCTGGGAAAATAGTGAGAAGTTTGCTGTGTCTAGGGAGAAGTGCTTTTGGAGGGAAGACACA
This sequence comes from Anodontia alba, assembly GCA_964016985.1. Lineage (NCBI taxonomy): Eukaryota > Metazoa > Mollusca > Bivalvia > Lucinida > Lucinidae > Anodontia > Anodontia alba. The sequence goes on along the minus strand of OZ024823.1, from coordinate 6,687,669 downwards.
AGACAGAAGCATGGCTATATTATAAGCTCATATGAGCCTTTGGCTGATTTGTTTTTCCTATACTTCAATATCGGACCAAACAATAACAAAACAAAACTAAACAACCAAAAAAAAAAAAAAAAATACTGCAAGAAATTTTTTTGTAAACCTTTAACTTGTTTTATAACTGATTTTATTTTTGTTCTTCAAGGGAGCCAACTCAGAAGAGTATTAAAAAAAAAAAATATATATAAACATAAGTGTTGATATTAGTTAAGCTTCTTAATTCTGTATCATTTAATAAATGTATTTTTATAGACTTAATAATGGCAATGTTTCCTTGCAAATCTAATAAAAGAAGATATTAAAAAAAAAATAAATAACATGCCCATATGGCCATAACTTTAGTTATTTGCAAAAAATATACCTATTATAAAATAAAATTTGCGCACTATTACCTCTAAACAATATGCTGCGAAAAGTTTACAAAAACTTTCAAAGGGGCATCTCTGCAAATATTTGATGGACTGTAACCTAGAAATAATATGTAACTATTTATGAAGTTTCAGCTTGATCGGATGTAAACTGTAGGAGGATTACTACAAATCAAGTTTCAGCTTATGGGAGTTAGCCGGAAATGAAAAGTTTACAGAAATTTTCAAAGGGGCATAACTCTGCCAATATTTGGTGCACTGTAACCTCAAAATAATATGCACTGCTCCACATCATCATGCAACTATTTATGAAGTTTCAGCTAGATCGGATGTAAACTGTTAGCCAGAAAAGAAAAATTAATAGAAATTTTTAAAGGGGTATAACTCTGCTAATATTTGGTGGACTATGACCTTGAAATAATATGCGCTGCTCCACATCACAGTCTAACTACAAATCAAGTTTCAGCTTGATCGGATGTAAACTGTAGGAGGAGTCAGCCGGAAACGAAAAGTTTACAGAAATTTTCAATTGGGCATATCTCTGCTAATATTTGGTGGACTGTAACCTCGAAACAATATGCCCTGCTCCACATCATGGTCTAACTATAAATGAAGTTTCAGCTTGATTGGATATAAAATGTAAGAGGAGTTAACTGGAAATGAAAAGTTATAAATTTTCTAAGGGGCATAACTCTGCAAACCTTTGGTGGACTGTAACCCCGAAACAATATGCGCTGTACCACATCATGGTCTAACTATATACCAAGTTTCAGTTTGATCGGATGTAAACTGTAGGAGGAGTTAGCCGGAAATGAAAAAGTTTACGGACGGACGGACGGCATACCCCGTAACATATGACCCATTTTTCAAATGGGTGTATAAAAATGTTTTTGCACACCTGTACAACACAAACCCTGACCCCCCACCCCCCTCTCCTCCCTGATTATCTGTGGTCATATGAGTATCACAGCAGAGACTACACAAATTATTGACCCTGATCAGAAAACTGATGCACATAATAATAAAGTAACTTTCTTGGTTCCCATGGTTCAAGAATATAATGTATACCATCAAATGAAATGGTGGAGTCCAAGATAAACTTTTTTTTTTTTTTTTTATTGGTAATTTCCTTATTAAAATTTTGTCCACAAAGACATATGCTGTAGATATTCATTAGAAGCACCTCACTGGGGCACTTCTAATGTGTACCCACAACATGTTTCAGTGGACAAGTAAGAAAAGAACTGGTATCTGGATACCCATCTTATCATGAAGTATGAGGGTGTCTTTAAGCACTCTGGTATGAGCATATGCAGTGTATATTGTGTATCTGCTGTCTCCACCTTTTCCTTCTATTGTATCTATTGACTTTTTGATGATGATTTGGTGTTTTACATCCCTTTCAACATTATTTAAGTCATATCAAGACGTTGGAAGGGTGATAATGAAAGTCATGAGCTGAAGTTCACTTACAGCAGGATTCAAACCCAGAACCTCATGACCTGAAGTCAGGAGGATTCACCACTCAGCTGCCTGGATGCTTCTCTAATGACTAGGTAAGCAGGGAGCAAAGGCTGTGCATACTGTGCACACGGCATACATATGCAGGCTGATTGGGGACTTTCCTGTCATCAAATGCTCTGAAGATGCATTTTTGAATGGCACTGCCTAAATGAGCTTTTTCATGCAAGAAAAACAACAACAACAAAAAAAAAAAAAGCTTGCTGAATATCATAGCATCTGATAAGGCTCTGTTTTTAACTGAAAAGTATTGCAGTTTTTCTTATTTCTCCATGAAAACATGTGGTGGAACCTGGTGATATCTAGGAGAAAACTATTTATTCAGGTAGACAGGTGTAGGAAAACAGTGAAGACCAAGAACAAACTGCTCCTAAACTTGAGCAGACAGTGAAGACCCAGATCAAACTGCTCCTAATCTTGAGCAGTGTACACACATATCAAACTGCTCTTAAACTTGAGCAAACAGTGAAGACCCAGATCAAACTGCTCCCAGAAAACAGTTTGATCAGGGTCTACACTGTTTGTCATTCTATCACAACATTTTAGACACCTCATCAGGTAGTAAGATGGACTTGTTCAAATTTTCAGATAAGTATGATAAAAAATTAAGGCACTGGAATGTTAAGAGGAAATACTGCCAAATGTACTGTTGAACCCACTGGCCAAAAGCATTCTCTGACAAGATTCACAAGATTCAGTAAGGCAAATGGATACATTTTCAAGGGAGGCAAATCTGTCAGAACTTCTGAAAAGGAGTCTACTCTAAAAGGGAAGAATTTTCTTCCCTTGCTTCTCTTTCCTTTTACTGTATACCCACTGCCAGAGGGCTTGATGTATTTGAATACAGACAAGATATCACAAAAGCTGTCTCTTTTGTAAAATAGTGGTGGAAAATCTTCCAAGTATATCAAATTCTCTTAAGTCAGTATAACGATATGGGCCTTCACTTTCCCTATATATGCTAAGGCCTGCTCAAATTGGCAGCACCAAGTGAAAAAGAACCGTCAAACATGTGCAAAATGTGCAGATTCAGATCATCCTGCACATGCTCAAAGTATCATCCTGGCCTTTGCTCTTCATTCATACATTCTGTGGTATCCAGTGATTCTGTAAGCGGACAGTGAAGGCCCTGATGAGACTGCACGGATGTGCAGTCTGATCGGGCCTTCACTGTCCGCATATGCCCGAAGACACATTTTCACATGCAAAGCAGTTACATGTATATACATATATTGTCAACAAACTAATCATACTGTAACAAGTTAAATATACTATGTTACATAAAAAATAGCTCCAGCATATACACAAAAGCAAAGGCTTGGTAAGCTGGTACATCAGCGCTGTAAAATCTGGGCCTTCATTTTAAACCAGTCATGTCTAAATATTCAGACATCAGATATATCATGTGATATTCAGATGAGCAATGGCTTGGTAAGCTGGTACATCAGAGCTGTAAAATCTGGGCCTTCATTTTAAACCAGTCATGTCTAAATATTCAGACATCAGATATATCATGTGATATTCAGATGAGCAATGGCTTGGTAAGCTGGTACATCAGAGCTGTAAAATCTGGGCCTTCATTTTAAACCAGTCATGTCTAAATATTCAGACATCAGATATATCATGTGATATTCAGATGAGCAATGGCTTGGTAAGCTGGTATATCAGAGCTGTAAAATCTGGGCCTTCATTTTAAACCAGTCATGTCTAAATATTCAGACATCAGATATATCATGTGATATTCAGATGAGCATCCACACAGTCTGATCAGTGCCCTTGCTGTCCACAAACAGAACCACGGGATACCAAAGAATGTTTCAATGGACAGCAAAGACCCAAATGAATCTTTGCGCATGTACAGGATGATCTGAATCCGCATATTTTGCACATGTTCAAAGGTACTTTTTCGCTTAGCAGGACCTATATAATACTGTTTCTAAAGCATGCTAAGTCCATAGCTCCAGATAAGGTGCTTTTTTCAACCGAAAAGTAATGATATTTTTCTTATTTCTCCATAAAAAAACATGTTTTGCTACTCATTATTAGAGCCTTACTAAGGCACTTCCAATGAGTACCCACAACATATGTTTTTGTGGGGAAAAGACAAATATTATGTGGATAACCCCTCTTAACGTATTCGGTCTAATTACCGCACATACCCCTATAAGCGCACACTCATGAAATTCCGTAGTCTTATTACAGCCAGTGTACTTTTTATTTACTTTTTTATAAAGGCATATGTTGTGGGTTCTCATTTGAATTGCATCGACTTGTCGATGCAATTCAAATGAGTACCCAATACATATGCCTTTATAAAGAAAATCAGAAAAAAAAAATCGCATAAACATCATCAAATAAGTCCTTTTCTGATCTTTTTATAGTGTATCCTTAATAGGTATAGGTTTTGTTTGTGTTGAGGTTTTACGGCCCAGTCAACCCAATGGGGTCATGTCGAGTGCGGTCAGTTTACCTAACCACACGTTTACTCGGCAGGCTTAGTCCTCTAAGCGGTTAACCAGTATTGTGCACATTCTTTCGCCAGAAACTGACAACTGCCCTTCTTGAATCAGCAGAAGGGAGAGAATGACTGTAGAAAATATTTCATGATCAATGTTGCCGATCTCGGCGGGGGGTTGAACCCGCGACCTCCTGGTCTCCAGTCGGGCGGCGCATCCAACTGAGCCACCGAGGCCGGCAATAGGTATAGGTATATATTTTATCACATCTGAGTGTTCCCAGTAATTTTGAAAAACCTAAGCGCACAGTGTGGTAATTAGGTCGAATACGGTATATGCAGCTATGAAGTCTGAACTTGAATATACTAAAATACCCTGTTTACAGAACTCTTGCGTAAATTTCAAAAGCTACATAAGATACACATTTATGTGAAAAGGGTTCATAAGGCATATGCGCTCCCATTGGGAGCAAATTCTTTCCTTTTAAGGAAGACCTCTTTTAAAAGATGGCAAAAAATTTACGAAGTCAGGGCTTCCATTAACTTTCAGACTCAGGAAGTCCCAGACTTCCTACACCTCAGGTTTGGAAGTCCCACAGGAAAATCTAGGAAGTCCCACTTTTTCCGTGCTGCAGCAGGCTGCCCTTTGTTTCGCAAAACATAGGTTCTTATTTCAGTGTCACACATCATGATCTATAATTCTTTCGGATGTGTCTTAAAAACGTCCTTATCGCTTAAAATTCGATCGCATCTTTTTGGAAAGCCTGAACTTGTATGTCGGACCTTAGAGAAAGCATCAACAATGGTAAAACCTCGCATTCGCTTCAAAGCCCAGAGAAGGGAAAAAAATAAAATAAAATACGTGAGAGAAAAGCCCCAAAACATGTTTTCTTAAAAATAAACTACCCGGTATGCTGAAATTACTTCGCAGACATGTTTATAATGAAATATTTGTTCGGACAGGCTGATCGACACGAGCGAACGAGTTGCGTCCTTCACAAATTTGCGGGAAAACGGCGCCGACGTGTATAACAACAAACAAATAAAATGCAGCTCTTGATGAAATACCAACAGCAATAATGTTCGTTCGCGGAGAAAAGCAAGCAAAACCATCACAAATCTAAATTTAGACTTACTTTGCCTCCTCAGCGCTGTTAAACAGCGCAACCGGAACGAGGCTACGCATTTAGAAACGGGTTTTCCGAAAAAGTTGACGAAAAATATGTTTTATTTTCATTTGAAAAATTGCTTTTATTGTCATAGCATTGTAGGAAAGACAAGCATAAACTTCTAAATTTGAATAAATTTCAATTTGCGTTTTGCGTATAATTATTTATTTATAGAATTTCCCTCGGTAACTCCCGGAAGTGTTGAGGTGTTTTCAGACGACACACTTTCTTAGCAAAATAATAATTTAAGATTTTAAGACCTGAATATTAAAACAATTAATAATTTCATATAATTTCATTATTTTCTTCCAAAGATCATTTGTGTCAACGCATTTTTGATGTTTATTTCTGGTTCTGAATTTATCTATTTCCAGACAAGGAAAACCCGCTCGTCTAAAGTCAATTTATTAGTGCTTCTTGTCTTTGCATAATCTGTTGAACGCGTCTTCCTGCTAAACTGGTACGCTGGAAAGATTTATTTATTTCTCATGCATTCTTTGTGTATTTGTTAGGTTTTGGAACTGATAATTAACTGAAGGTTGCCAGGAAGTTTTAGAATATAAAGCGCAACCTAGAAAATTCCTCCCGACCGAAAATTTTCGGGTTCATTGGTCAACGTTTTGAACGCGCGTGAACGAATATTTCGGGTGTCGCAGGAGAAAGTTAAATTATACAAACATCAATTAATCAACTCATCACGCTTGACAAATACACGCAGTGATCACACAGCTATCAAAAGGGTGCCGCGACACGTGAGACGGCTGTCAATAAAACTCCCGCAAGCGGAAAGTGGGACGTCCTTAGAAGCTCAGTGAACACAGGTAGTGAATTTCCGATAAGTAGGCGGGGCAAACATCATACAACTCGTTAAAAGTGGGCGGGGTTTTTGACAGTTTTGGACGTCTCGGGTATCGATTTTGGACGGACAAAAGAAATTTCGGAAGTCCGCGGTACGTCTTTGAAGTTCAATTTGGACGTCCGGTGGCAATCTCAGGGCGTAATATACGCCGTACGTCCGCTTAACGGAAGCCCTGGAAGTATATTCAGTCGCCTTATCAGACATGCTGAACCACAGAATCCCAGTATGCATTCTACATAAATCTATAGCGAGCTGTTATCAGTCTGTCAGGGTAGCCGACGGGCCAATAATGGCCCACTGTGAATTTATAAAAAATGCTAGCTGGGATCATAGTTGCACAACCCAGCTGCTATATCTCCAGCCATTTCAAGGAGAGGACATAACACACAGGTCCAGATAAGAGGGGTATTCATATAATATTTTTCTCATTTATCCATAAAAATTTATGTTGTTGTACTCATTAGAAGCGCCTTGCCAAGGCACTTCTAATGAGTACCCACAACATGTTTTTGTAGAGAAATAAGAAAAATATCAGTAATTTTCAATTGAAAAAAAAAAGTTACTTATCTGGACCTGTAAACACTAGTCAAGAAGACAATTATGTTACATTATGTGTTAAGTGCAAAGTGAAAACTCTGACCAGTCTGAGCAGCTGCAGGCTAGCCATGGTCTTCAGTTCACACACAATAAGTGAGGAAAACTACATTTTCGCACAAACAGAGAAGACACAGATTATTTTGTCGTATCTCCAGGTAAGGGAAGCTTCATATTTACCCTAAATATTTTAACAACATTATTCCATACAGTGACACTTATACAGAAAAGGAAGGTTGTGATCTCTGATCATGGCACTTCCTGAACTTTAATTTTTTAAAGCTTCACAGCCCATATATATTGGGGTATCAAGAAAATATTTTTTTTTTATTTCTCCATGAAAACATATGCTGTGGTACTCATTAGAAGCACCTCATTGAGGAGCTTCTAATGAGTACCTACAGCATATGTTTTCATGGAGAAATAATGAGGAGCTTCTAATGAGTACCCACAGCATATGTTTTCATGGAGAAATAATGAGGAGCTTCTAATGAGTACCCACAGCATATGTTTTCATGGAGAAATAAGTGAGGAGCTTCTAATGAGTACCACAGCATATGTTTTCATGGAGAAATAATGAGGAGCTTCTAATGAGTACCCACAGCGTATGTTTTCATGGAGAAATAAGTGAGGAGCTTCTAATGAGTACCACAGCATATGTTTTCATGGAGAAATAATGAGGAGCTTCTAATGAGTACCCACAGCATATGTTTTCATGGAGAAATAATGAGGCGCTTCTAATGAGTACCCACAGCATATGTTTTCATGCAGAAATAATGAGGAGCTTCTAATGAGTACCCACAGCATATGTTTTCATGGAGAAATAAGTGAGGAGCTTCTAATGAGTACCCACAGCATATGTTTTCATGGAGAAATAATGAGGAGCTTCTAATGAGTACCCACAGCATATGTTTTCATGGAGAAATAAGAAAACTATAGACTTTTTTATTTTTGAAAGCGTTATCTGGAGCTATCAGTCCATTTGACTACCTGGTGGTATATCCAGTGATGGCTGAATGGCAAATAGTGTAGACCCCAATCATACGCTGCTTTCTGTGAATTCTGATCTGGGTTGTCACTGTTTGCTCAGGCATACATGTCCAAATATTTAGGGTAAATATGGTAGTCAAAAGATAATATCCTTATTTCTGCACAAAGATATGAGCTAATGCATGGCAAAATCTACTTTTTGCAACGACTTGTGCGACTAGCAAAGACAGATCAACCTGCGCATCCATGCAGTCTGATCAGAGTCTTTGCTGATGGCATGTGCCTTCTACTGTCTCCGAGCTATCCAAAGAGGGATAAATGAGAATTCTTGCCATACTGTGTGGATGTACAGGCTGATCTGAGTCTTTACTGATCACAAAGGTCTTATTGGGGGTTTTGTCATACGCTGGCTCAAATTTTGTTGGTACTTATTGGAATCACCTCAGTATCATGGCAAGGCCACTTTGACCCATAAAGTATGCTTTGGTGCAAAAATAACAGAAATTATCTAAACACCCAAAAAATAAAAAAAAAGCATGCCTTGTTAAGATATACCCCTAATGCACAGAGCAAAATGTAACAGACGGACGTGAAAATAGTATACTCCACACCAAATACATTTTGGGGTAAGGGAGGAGGTATATTTAAAATCATACTGCCTTCTTATCTGCAGCCATGGTGTGCACTGGTGCAGAGTGGTCATAGTCTTTACCATTCAATATAATCAGGCATATTCTAAGTTGGGTACCAAAAAGTTAAGGATGAGACCAGACTTGGTGAACACACAGACTGATCCTAAGTCTATTGTGTTTGCATACGGTAAAAAATGTATGTTTTCCTGCATCTGGCTATTTGCATAAGGAAATGTAACATAAACAAACATATAAAACCTACTGGAAAAGAACAATCTGGTCCCTGAAAATGCTCCCTTATTGGATTTATCCAAATTTGTGGCAATGTATATTACTACCTAGCATGCTGGGTAAATATTTCAGCAGATTACATTTTGAAATATTTTTCTGTTTTTTTCTTCACTTTTTTTTTCTTTTCCCACCCCCCTTTTTAATGAGACAATTTGCATGAAATATCAGAGCCTATTTTCTGGGAAAAATAAGAAAAAATATCAATTTGCCATCTGCTGAATTTGCCCATTAAGTAATAAAGCTTAACTCATACATACAGGAAAACTTAAAAAAATGTCAAAGCTTGAAAAAAAGCTTATCTAAAGCTACCATATTTACCCTAAGTATTGGGACAGACATGCAGAAGCAAACAGTGTACACTCCAATCAGACACAACAGTGTGCTCCATCTGAATAGAATCTACATTGTTTGTCACTCATTCAGAAGCCTTAAAAATAAGAAAAATTAAGTACATTTATAGTTACATGGACTTGTTCAAATTTTATAAGCATGGCAAAGACTTGAGGTGTCCCAATATTCAGGGTAAAAAGGGTATGTGAAAAATCAGTTTAAAAATAAATATCACAGCTCTGTTTAATACCTAATATTTCAGGCATACAAATCAAAAATAACAAATGTACCAAATGATGTGCAATGCAATAAAAGGGCTTTATCCCAAATATGAATATCAAAGGTTGAGACCAGCTTGTGCATTCATATAGTCTGATCAGGGCCATCTCTATTCATCAGTGTATTCCTAAGTAGCATCCAGGGCCCAGTTGTTCAAAGCATCTTTAGCTTAACAAGCTCGTTAGTGGTCAAAATCTTAACTGTTCTAGTAAGTACAGTGCAAAAGCTACTAACATTTTTTCAGCAAAAATATTAGCATATATGCATTATTTAATGATCAAAGTTTTAACGATACATTAACTAATGACATTGTTAGTTTTGAACAACTGGGCCCGGTAATTCTGTAAGATGGCAACAAAGGCCTTGAAAAATGTTTCTTCATTTACCTCATATAGCATGAGAGGCCTTCATTTGTGTTGCATATCACTTGAGTTTCTCCAAACAGAAATCAGCATTATGACATATGAGACCAGCATAGACCCAGATCAGCCTGTGCATCAGCACAGTCTGATCATGGTCTA